>CAVMKK010000007.1:2500-128066 GCA_963682095.1 Potentilla sterilis | reverse complement strand
TTGGAGAAATTAAGTATGATTGATGTGACAAACATTGACTATGTGAGATGAGCTAGGTGTTGTTGTGCATTAAGCGTGTTCATGTTGGGATGAACTGATCCAACTCTATACGTGTGAAATGATGCTCGTCATGCTACCACTCATACACGGCAAATCAGACCATGCACGTTAACAAAGCAACCAAATTAACAAGATTATTATTTGGCTCATTAAGAAACTTTAATTTCAAAAAGTGCATGGATATCCTCCCGATTAATGTTTGGCACGTCGCACATGGCTTAATCATCACCGTGTTGGGCCACCTCCGCACATGGACCCTTTCCCACGTCGGACTCGACTCGACTGGGGACGCCCATTTCAAATTTTAACTCCATTCAACGGCAACACTTGCTTCTCCCTCTTTTCCAACGCCCGGTTCGCCGCTTTAAGCTTAGACTTAGCCAATCACAGGGGTCACAGGCTCAGCTCGGCTCCGCTGTGCACAACTCGGGTCGGGTGGAAGTCATTTCCAGTATTATTTAGCCATTAAGGAAGTCATCTTCATGTGTTTTCTCTCTTAAATCTCAACCGCACTATTCATGAATAGGGGGTAACTCGAACCAATGAAGCACTAACAAACCAATGTTCCGGAATCGCAAATCAAAGATAAAGCTACTATGGCCTTCTCTGGCTACTTGCTTCCAATTATCACCCTGTTTTTTGCTTTTGTCTATACCCTACTGAATGGGAGTACAGAGACACATACCAATTACATGTATTCAAGGGCAGTGTATTTCAAAAATCCACTACGAATAACTAATCCCCGCAGCCAAAGGATAAGCCGGGGGGGGGGGGGGGGGGGGGCGGGGGCAACAACAGCAGGTGAATTACCCCCCTTCCGTAACTCCAAGCACGAGTGATAGTGAGTACTTAATAATTACAACAAGTGACCTGAGGTGGTGGAGTTAGGGCGTCTGCAATCGCAGGTGCAGATGCTTCTCGACTCTTTCACAACACGTTGAGATCTCCGAGTGTGAAGCTTGATGTTCACCAACTTACCTGCCATCTGTTGCACCACATTGTTAAAACTATATCAATCATTCTAAACCTATTATGTGAACATGAAAGCGTTTGGTTTACAGAGCAAGAAGATCATACCATTCTCCAAACCAAGTCTTCTGCACCCAGGGGTTGAGCAGGACTGGAATATATAAAATGCCTCGAGTACTGGCAAGAGATGAAAATAACTAAATCAGTACAACCAGATGCTCAGCATGAAAGTTCCATTTCTCACACCAAGAATCAAATCATGATTGCAACTAGCAAGATTTGTATAGACAACAAGGCATTTAATCCACATCTTTTAAAACATTGGTCTTTTGTTTTCTTTCCTCCTTACTATTTATGCCCAACCAGGTTGATCTTGTAAGGTAATAGATAAAGAAACAGACTAATACAATAGTTCTCCACCAAAAACCTAAAACAAAGAGCCAAGAAATTCCTGTGCCTAGTACACCTCCAAAAAATATACGAATAGCAGCAGCAAAACAATGCCATTCACTTCGATATTGCAGACTTGCAGTCACATACCTTAGCAAGATTCTGGCGCATTTCGTCAATTTGTGCAGGGCTAATATTTCTAAGATATGTTAAAAGCCATCCCGGTTGAACAGCATCACTGGAAGAAACAAATAAAGCAATCTGCATGCCAAGATAAAAAGCAACTGCTGAGTGAAATGGGTGTACAAATTATCATACAAGTAAATGCCATGTCGTATGGACTTCAGCAGAAAATTATCCTTTTTGTGTAATCAAAATGGAATGCTGAATTCAATCTCCTGAAACTATAAGCAATATTCTATTTAATGCGGATATACACACCTTTCTATAATCTAGTATTCCTTCAAAAGGAAGCTCCAACTCATCACTGACTATGACCGGTATGCAACCACTAACAATGGCATCAAATAATCTAGCGGACGATGGAGTATCACCAGCTGGGTTTAAGCAAAAGACAGACCTGACAGAGAAAGTAGCTCAACCAACTTAGCAAAACAACAAGAACGTTAGATCACATCATCAAATGTAGCAAGGATCCAAGTAATTTTACTTGCGCATTCCATTCTGGGCTGCTGCCTTTCCTCCTTCCCCGGCTGTCCCCTCCTCTATAGATACACCCTCGGCCCCACTAAGTTCTGCTACAAGTTGTGCACGAATCTTCCCTCCCTGGAAGTAGAATACAAATGAACTACTATAACATTTTGAATACATGATTTCAAAGAATGCAACTAAGAATATCAGTTTCCTAACTTCACAATTGCAAGAGGAGCATTTGCTCCCACCAGAAATGAATCAACAATATAAACTATCGCATTACATTCTAACAATATTACTGATATCAAAGAAGTCCATTTCCATATAAAAACTCTTACGGCATTTCTTTTGAGCCTCCCACGGAAAAAGAGGAGAGTTGTTCTCTTGGATCGAGTGTCAGACACACATCTGGCATCACAGAAATCAACATTGGCAACATAAGGAAGAATGAGATCTTTCTCCAGATAAACTTGTCCTGGCTTATACCTAGAAGAAGAAGTATACATTAGAGTCACCAATCAGTTTCAACAAGAAGTAAATATATTAAAATTAGAACTGTAATCCATCAAAGTAATCACCAGTTGCCGGTAGAGTCCATATCAGGAAGAAGCCAAATGGCATTTTTGACAGATCGGCGAACAGACTTAAAAGACCAAGGATGATGAACAGGAATGATATGATCCCTTCCTGCGGAGCGGTTCCAGGCAGGCTGATCAGTGATCCACTTGAGAGCTTCCTGTAATCACAAAAACAATGCAACACAAGATAAGCTATAATACAAAGGAGTTGAAAGTCAAGTCTGTTATAGCTAGCTAATAAGTAAAACCTTGGAGGTGCAGTCAGACCCTGTAAAGAGATTTGCATTGCTGCTTCTCCATGAGGAAGAAGCTGATGGTGGTGAAGAAGGGGACGTAGAAGAGGTCTGCCTCCTCCAGACGATGCACTCTAACCACGCTTTTAAGTAGCCTCTCTGACTCAGGAGCTATCAAATCCCGCCAAAGCCAGTAGTCAATGGAATGCTGCAACCAATACAAGTTGCAAATAATTGAACAACTGAATTGAAGAATTGAGGTAGAAGAAAAAGGAAGGGAGCGAACCTGTTCGATGAGGCGGTGGACGGGGCTGCCATTAGAGGTGAGATTGGAGGTGTCCTTGTAGGAGGAGATGAAGAGGCGGAGTAGATCGTAGGTAAACTTGGAGGGCATGTCGTAGACGTAAACTCTGAGAGGCATGCTGAGTGGGTAGTACGGATCTGAATACAGTCGCTGAGTCTCCGTTTCGAATAGCAAGTCGTCGAGGTGCTTGGGATCGGGATCGGGCTCGGGCTCGGTGTGGTGGGTCCAAGGAGGGGAGTGGTGAGCGAGGAGGAAGCTCTCCAGTGATGGGACGAATGATGTTTCGGGTTTGTAAATCGGGTGAGGTTGAATGGGCCCCCCATCGGATAATCCCCGGAAGGAGAGGAGGATGAAGAAGACTAGGGAGATTGCCGCGAGAACCACCGTGAATACTACTAGTGGGGACTTTGATCTTCCCATTTGCTTTCTCATCATCGTTCCTCTCTGCCTTCTCTACTCTACTCCCAACTTTCACTCACATTCTCAGTGCTGCCTCGACACGGGCCATTCACAAGGGTTCTTTCTGCGTACATAACTAGTGACCAGACCCGCCCAGTTTAGTTTAGTTAGATCCACTCATCAAACTTGTGACCAGAGCTGAAATTATGAATTTAATTTGTAAATTTACTTTATTGTTCAAAATAGTAAGTTATTATTTAGCAGAAAATTGAAGGAAACAGTTTGGGTGTACTCAACATACTCATAACACTGTAAATAGTTACTTATACAACTCCCATCAAGTTGCTACGAAACCAAATTTAGCAGAAATTAATTACACAACATGTGCAGAAAACAATGGAACAAAGAGACTAATGTCATCAATTTGAGATTTGTAAAGCACCAAACTCCATGACTTCGACAGTGAACACCTAAATAGACATGAAATTAGAAGCATATAGCAGCAGCTCAAAAGCTGATCAGGTCATCCTTTGACGGGGGCTGCTGTTTCTTTGGATCTTGGCCTCCTTCCGATGAGCTCCCACCTTTCTTGCCAAATATCATCTCATCCAGATCATCCATCATGTCATCATTGATCCCTGCATGAGGGATACCTCGAGATGCAGCTGGTTTTCTGATCAAGGAATCCTCTTTACCGTGAATGGGTGATTCATCCGGCTCAACAGCAACAGGTATCATTGCAGGTTCTGGCTGCTGGTGAGCAACAGAAGGCTTTGTCAGTTCTTCATACTTGGATAGTGCTTTATGGATCTCATCATTCACATTCAACGCTTCAAATAGTAAGGCCTCATTCTCTCCAGCTGACTCTATAATTCTCTGCACGGTGGCTTGAGACTTACGGCATTGGTACACTAGCGTGGTTGTCAAGTCATCCTGCCAACAGTATAAAAACAACTAATCAATCAATATCAATTGTACAACACCAAACCAAGTTTTCACTTCTTAATATTCAGTTTCAAACAACTAGCTTACCTATGAACAAGTCTTAAATCTCTAGAAATCACAAAGTGCAAAATATATATACATTGCATCTGGGAGCACATAGCCTATTGAAAAACATGATTGTGAGAGCCAAAAACAAAAGTGTAGAGCGACAAGCAAATGACAATTTGCATAGCCAACCCAATTCCACGGGCACTACACTGTATAGAAGTTACTATAAACCTAAACAGATGGAATATATAAGCGGGAAAACAAGATTACAGTACCTGTAAAGCATCTTGTTGGGGTGAAGAAGAAAAAACAGTACTAAGAAGCTCAATACTGTTCCTTGCAACGTCAAATGCTTCCTTTGACTGTTCAGGAGTAAAGCTTTGCACTGCAATATCAACTGGAATCTGCTGGGAAAGACCAGCATCTAACTCTGAAGCTGAAACTGAACGAGGGGGAGTGAAAATAGGTGCCAAACTCTCATTGTCACGACCAGGGAACCGAATACCCCTCGATCTTAAACTCTGGAATCATAATTGTCCAAGCATAGCACAGTATTAATAGCATGAAATTATAATAGAAAACCCATGGCTGCAGCACACAATGTGATGGAGGCCAGAAAACAGCTAGTGGAAGCATTGACAACACCATCATGTTTATCATAAAATTGTTTTTTTTTTGTCAGATAATAACAGAATCTCAAGATAGCTTTCACAAGATATAAAATAGGATAAAAAATTATACAGATACCTTGTATGTTTCCTCAAAAACAGGGAGATAGCGGAGCTCCCCAGTTGATTCTCCCCATGCTTCGATCAGCACCAAAGCCTTGTTGCGATTATTAACAACAGTCTGAGGGTCATCAATCAGTTTCACCATCTCATCAAGAACTCTCTCAGCCGCTATCTCTGAGAAAGCCTTCTCACAATTTTTCACAACTGTTTCAAGCAGTACCAAAGAAAGGTACTGAACCCTGGGATTCTTCAACATAATCCGTTTCTTTATTCCACGGATCAATTCAACACTGTTAACTCTCTCAGTATTGATCATGTCACAAATCTCAAGATTCAACGCCCAGTCAGGTTCCTCAAGTGCCTCAGACGTGGCCTCCTCAACAATCTTATCTCCTTGGTTTGGACCTTGGAAAAGCTCCTTTACCTTGAAACTCACTGAGCTCAAGCTGGCACTCATCTTGCGGCCGACTTCACTCCCTTCAATCTTGAGGCGTTCACCAAAAGCACTCACTTTCTCCATCAAATTGTCACTCATTTTCACAACTTTTTCAACTCTAAAACAAAACCCTGCTACACGTTATCCTGAAGTTCACACAAAACTAATTCAATTACGATAGCAGATGGAAATAATAATATGTAAGAATGTTAAAGATGAGTTGTCGGAAACACCTAATTAAACAGATAATACAGTTTTCTTGGACAGATAATTTAAGAACCATCAAGTACAAAATGTTCTAAACAAAAGAAGAGGAAGAGAAATTAAACACCGCAATTCTTCATTTGAATTCGAAATTACAGTAATCATTTAAAATAAATGGTAGAAATGATTTTCTTTCTCAGTCACCGAGCAGAAGGATCAAACAAAAATACGCACTGGTTGTTTTCATCCAAACAAGTACAAGAGACTCGTATTTTTGTGAAACATGGGAGAATCAAGATCAAGAAAAATCAAAAACTAAACTTAATTAGCTAAACCTCTCCAAAATCAATTGATCAAAAACCCTAAGGAAAGCACAAGATGGAACTTAACATCTCATATGCCAGGTAGAGAGGTTAATTTGTTTAGCAGTTGATGATGACTTTTTCTTTTGCTTTTGCTTTTGTTTATATCAGGTATCAACAACCAAGCAGGTAGAAGGAATCGATCAGACAAACAATTCAGAACGAAGAAATAAAAACGAAATTGATGATGATTGGAGTTGACAAGGGAGGGAATACCTTGGTGTTTCCGGAATTGAGAAACGAACGGGGAAGAGGTGTAGTAGTGGTGGTGGGTTGACAAGGCAGGCGCAACGACTCTCTCAGTAAAAGGGAATAAATCTAATTCAAGTCTCTCTCCTTCCTTGGAGTTTCAGGCACCTTTTTCTCTTTCTTTTCCTCCTGGGCCTTGCTCCTCGGCCCTATTCTCTCGTCCTTTTTCTTTTCAATTTTCTCAACACCTCCAAATTTTGTCCTTAATTTCGACCATCATGTGACATTTCATGGATTGATGGGAGTTTTTCTGTTATATTTTGTATATATTAATGTCGCTTAATACTTAAATTGATTATGTATTACACATTATCGAACACTTACACATATGAAATATTGTAAACATTATTTGTCTTTAACGATCAAATAACAAAAATATAAAGTCATAATTATTTTCTAAGTTTTTATATATAAAATCTGTGCACAAGTAAAACATAACATGTTACATTCTTAAGGGTACATAGCCCATATTAACTCTTTAAGTTAACAAAGTGTAGGCCCTATTAAGCAGTGGTAGAGAGAGATTTCAACCCAACAACTAATGGTAGAGATAGTGCAGTTAAACCTCTATAAATTAATAACTTCAAGACGTGTAAAATTATTATTTGATCGAGATTATTAATTTATCGAGACTAATTTAACATTGATTCCTCATCTTGGGACTGACAAAATTTATTAATTTATCAAGTAATAGATTATTGAGGTTCTACTATGGTTGCTTTCGTATAGGAATTATAAATTACCAGAAAATTAGACAAATTTAGAGCAAATTATATATTTTCGTAAAAAAAAAATGACCACCAAGAATTTTCATTCCAAAATACCCTTAAAATTAACAAAAATATCAATCAAGTAAGTGATATGATGTGACATAATTGAATGACCAAAATGAAGTTTCTAATAATTGGGTGGACAAAGTGCCGAGTAAAACATAATTTGATGACCATAATGATTATTGTTGACAGTAGCCGCAGAGGGGCTACAGCAAGCCCACAGACCCGCGGCAAGTACACCAGGGCCCGGCCCAGGACCCAGGATCGAATCACCAGCACCAGGCCTCGGGGCCCAGCGGTCTATCCTGCCTCCAAGGGTCCTGGGACCGGGGGCGCCTGCCTGCCAAAGAGGGCACCAGAATATCCAAACAGAAGGGAACCAGTCTCACATCGAAGGGTAAGGCCAGCCCTCACCCTCAACCACCTATATATGGGCCTCAACTACCACCATAAATAGGTAACTTGTCTCTCTCCCTGCTTACATACGTGCCCAGGTTATATATATTCCAACTATACTAACTTAGGCATCGGAGAGGTGAAGGCCGGCCCGCCCGGTATTCCCCTTAGTAAGCAGGATTGCAGGAGATCGAGTTGGATTCATCAAGTGTCTACCGAGACCCCCGGGTTTAGGCAGAAACAATTGGCGCCGTCTGTGGGAACTCTGAACAAGAAGCCGTGTAAGCAACACCGCTGGCTGAGATTGTGGGAATGAGTCAAGAAAAAGGAACTACTGAGGAGGGGCGTGTTGCAACTGTGCAAACGCTCGCCTCCACCCCTGCCGTCACACGGGAGCTGCGTGGCGAGCAGGGCAGCGATTTGGGAAGGAGCCATGGAGGACCCTCCGGAGATCCGGAGCCCCGCCACGAGAGCTCGCACGGGAAAAACCCGATAGAGGACGAAGGCAGTCCGGTGCTTCGTGGCCTATCCCTGACGTTCTCGGATGATCCGAGTGATCAGTCCGAGAGCCAGGATCAAGACCCAACGTACAGCCCCGACCATGACGGCATGGCGGGAAAGGTACGGGCAATGGCCGCAGAAGTTAGTCGTCTCAGAGAGGAGAACGACCGGGACCGAGCCAAGTCCCAGGCCCGATACGAAGAAATAGAGGCAGTAAACGCCGCCCTGGTAGCCGCCCTAGAGAGGGGGCAGCAGCGCAGTGCCGCCATGGCCGAGGCACAAGCCGCACCCCTGCTAGTTCAACCCCGGCAGCTAGAGGCAGGGCAATCTTCGGGCGCCCGGCCCAGCGAGCCTGTGCGAGAGAAGTTACGAGCCGGCGAGGACCTGCCGAAGAGCACGCCCGCCTCCCACCAGCCGCACGCTTCGTCCATGGGTGAAGTGGATACTCCAACCGCCCGGGCGCTGCAACTGCTAGCCAACACCGTGTCGGATCTGAAGGCCCAGATGGAGGCAAACGAGAGGAGAGCAGCCCGGCCATTGGAAGGCGCCCGGTTCAACGAGCGCATGGGCCCCTTTTCACACCGAGTCATAGAGTCGGGGAGATCTGGCAACCAGAAGTCCCTCAAGCTCACCTATTCCGGGTCCGGTTGCCCGTATCAGCATCTAGACAGCTTCCGATCCCAGACCTGCGCCAAGGGTTACTCCGATGCAATCTGCTGCAACATCTTCCAGGAGACCCTGTCCGGAGAAGCGCTCAGTTGGTTCTACGAGCTTCCTGCGAATTCAATCGAGGCATTCGAACAGCTGGCTGACCGGTTCGTAGGCCGCTTCATCCTCCGAGTCGAGGGAGCACGGACGTCCACCGTCCTCTTCAACTGCATCCAGGCCCCCGGGGAAGAGTTGAGAACCTTTGTCAACCGGTGGCAGACGGCCACGGCCGGGGTTCGGAACTTGGACAAGGGCATCGCCGAGATGGCATTCAAGCAGGGGCTTCGGGCAGGGAAGTTTTCCTACGCCGTTAGGGTAGAACTCCCTCAGGGCTACGACGAGTTGATGGCTATGGCCATCCGGCATGCCCAGGCTGATCATGAGACCTACGGGAACCACCTGCTGAAGAGGAAGCGGGATGAGCAGTCTTTGGACCATCCCCGGGGGGAGGATCCCCCGCGCAGTCAAGAGAGCAAACCCGGCCAGCGAGCCGAGCACGGGAGCCGCCGACCCAGCCGGAACAACAACAACAACGGCAAGACCTGGCCGCAGCGACAGCAGAGGCCCTTCTCTGACAGGCCCCAGTCTCGGGCCGAGAACAAACCTGCACCGTACCACCAAGAGCGCCCCCTGGCAATTATGCCAGCACCCCCGGCTAATCAAGAAGTCTTCTCCACTCTCACCGCATCCTATGAGGACATCCTGCTGGAGAATGCGGACGTCATTGCCCCACCGCCCCAGAGAAGGTACCCCAAGGGGAAGCTTACGACGGCGCAGACAGGCAAGTACTGCTCGTACCACGATGAGGCAACTCATCGGATGAACCAGTGCTTCGCCCTCAAGACTGCAGTGCAGGGCTTGATTGATAGCGGCCAGCTCCAGAGATATGTAGGGGAGAGAAGAGCAGACCCCGACCGGGAGAGTAACCCGGCTTGGTAAACCCGCTGGGTCCAGGCGGTTAGTTTGGCATATCGCCGGTTCAACCGATTGTAAAGATCAAATATATGCAAACTACTTTTGAAAACTCTGGCCCCGCAAGCTCAGATATATATTCATAATTAATTTAAGTATTCAAGCAGTAACAGCTCCGGAGAGTTTCTTTTACAAGCAAGAGCAAGAAAAACATCCTAAGGAGCCGCATCTCCAGCGATAGCTTCGTCGTCGACCTCAGCTCCGGCAGGTTCGGCACTGTTGGTAAAAGAATCCAAGTGCGAGCGAAGCTCTGCTCCTGGTTGTTCCTCCACCGCCAGCTGCTGGACTACCGGCTCCATAGGAGCATTTCCTTCGGCAGAGGTACCCGGCATCAGGGAAGTATTTAACCACCCCTTCGCCGCCCATTCCGTGTAGGCATCCGAGATGCCTTCTTCCCGGGCCTTCTCCAGGCAATCCAGGAACCGATCGCTCTCCTCATATTGAAGGACGAACCGGTCGAACTGTCCCGGGTCATCTCCACCAGCAGCAGCAACGGTGGCACGTGCCTGGAGCTCGTCTATCTTGGCTTCCAGCTCGGCCCTCTCAGCGTCAGCCCGCTCCCGCTCCCTCTCCATGCTCCGGTTCTGCTCCTCCAGCTCCCGGGCCTTCTCCTCCATCTTCTTGGCCCTCTCCTCCGCCCTGGCCTTCTCCCGATCCGAGCGGGACTTCTCCACCCCCAGAAGCTTCTGAGACTTGGATAGCGCAGTTATCTGCCTCCTCAGCTCCGGGAGCTCCTCGCTTGCATCCGGCTGGTACAGGTGGTAGAGCAGCTGCAGGGCAACAAAGGCAGTCAAGTGGCAAAGAAAGAAGGCAGGATATAAGCAATACGGTGGTACCATGCGGTACTTACCCGGAAGATGGATTCCTTGCATTTTGGCCGGTTGCCACCCGCCAGCACGCCATCAACCCCGGGCTTGTCCAGGCCGAAGCTGGCCAGGTCCGCCATCATCTGCCGAACGAGAGCATTGTCCGGGCTTCCCCTCGCCGCCTCCGCAGGCGCAGGACTGCTCTGCCGGTCAGCTCCGGCTCCCTCCCCAGCATTGGATGTTACGCTGCTGGTTGTCCTGACCCGCTTCGCCAGGACCTCCCGGGATGACCCGCCGATTAGCGTCACCAGCAAAGGGGACGGACCGTCCGGCCCTTTCCGCTTCTCTCCCCGCCCTTCGGGAGCAGCGGCACGTGCGTTTGCACGAGGAACAAAAGCAGCGATACTCAGGCTCGCCGCACGGTTGGGGACCCTGTTTTCTCCCCCAGGAACCCGCACCGGTCCCCCGGCGCTCTTGCCCTTCCCAAGCACCGCTGCTGCCGCAGAGTGATGGGTCTTCACCCGCTCCGGCAGGTAGGACGATTCGTCCATATCCCGGGCCTGGGGCTCCGCGTGCAACGTAACCCGCCCGTCCGCTTCCACCGAGGACCGGGCCACGCTCGCACCCTTCTCCGTAAGATGCCTCAGGAGATCTTCCCCGTCCATCGAAAGAGTATTTTCGGGCTTGATCATCGCCCGGGTTGACGCACCTGCAGGACAAGGAAAACGTTAAATTGTTAAGCAAAACCTAGCACAAGTCCCACCGCTAGGGTTTGTTACCCACCAGGATCCCGCCCAAGCCCACAGTGTTCCAGCACTTCTCGCCGGATGAAATTGTACGAACTTCGCTCCAGGTGGTCCCAGCAGCCGAGAATAGTCAAGACCCTCTCCTGCTCCAACTCGGACAGCTGGAACGACTGGTCGCCTATGGGCTGAAAGGCGCCAGGCACCCGGTACATCCTCCTCTTCACCTGCCAAGCCCCGCCAGCCATCACCACCTTCTTTCTCCAGCTATTGTCTACCCATGAAGGCATAGTGGTGATAACCGCTTGATTGTTGCGGGAGTTGAAGGATAAGCAGCCTTTGGACCCCGCCTTCCTCGAGTAGAACAACCTATACAGCGCCCGGAATTCATTGATCGTAGGCATACTCATTCCGGACAAGTCGTATAGGCAGCCTAGGCTTAGTAGCCGCCTCCATTGGAGACCGGGCCGCTGCGCGGGCGATGCTGGCAGGGCACTCAGTATATACTGCACAAAATCAGGCAGCGGTAGCGACATCCCGTGCCGGAACTGGTCCGGATGCACGGCAACCCAACCCTCCTCCGGGTTACAGGCCGACTCTCCAGGGTTCAATGGACGCAAAATGATATCGTCCGGGATACCCCACGTTTCCCGGAACGCGGCAATCTCCGCGGGAGTCATGCTCTCCTCCGGTTCGTCACACACCACGGCAGTTCTTCCCCTACCAAGCGTGTAGTTTTCAGCGTGCGCACCGGCCATGCGCACTCCGTGTGGTATCTCAGCTTCCGAGGAATCTGACCCGGAATCTGAGGAAGTGGACGAGGCACCGCTCCCGGAGCGGTCCGCGGCTTCTTGCTCCGGGGCTTCAGAATCGAGCCAGTCCTGCATCCTCTCCACATCGTCCACCACAGGACCTCTTGCGGCAGATTCAGAAGCCTCCTCCGAGCTCGAAGTGTACATCTTAATCTAGGGGCAGAAAAGCAAAACCCTAACGCTCGTCAGCAACAGACTACAACACCACCTTCAACGGCCTCTCCCCAAAAGTTTGCCGCTGAGCAACCCAGTCAGCGACACAGATCCCTCCCCCCCGCCGCAAAACAACAAATCAAAAAGCAAGAAACACCGGGGCAAAGAACACAACTTACCGATTAGTATGCTCAGCCGAGGACAATCCGCCCTGCGAAAGCAACGAGCAATGGTAAAAGGAGGCTTGGGAGCGCTTCAAACAACGGATCTCTTGGGGCAAGGAACTTAGGGTTTTTTCGCCGGACCACCTCCTTTTTCTCTCAGTCTCTCTTAAAAATGCAAGAAGCAAAAGTGGAAAGAAGAGCAGAAGAGACCTATTTATAGAGGGGACCGGTGCCCTAGGCATTTAGAAATCCCTCCAAAAAACGCAATCAGAGCAACTCAAACGCCTGTGAATCCAGGCCCTCCATCACAAAACCGTTCCCTGATGGCACGTGTCCCAGCATTGGTAAACTGCCCACGCCATCATAACTGACGGGACTGATGGACTCCCTCCTTAAATGCATGTCAGCCACCTGTCTCACACGCTGGCGACAGGAAGGTAGGAGCAGGAACCAGGGAGTCACGCTCCCCTACGCTTCCCCAGATTCCACGGTTGCACGCCATCATCATTACAATTCAACCGCTTGAAAGACCTCTCACCGGTTATGCTGATCCAACCGCTTTGAGAGCATCTATCCGGGTTTGAGCAGGACCTCGTTTCGATATGGCATGTCGCCCGTGCGAGTCCCGCCCGGTTCCATGGCAGTTCGCGGTTGTGATCTTCCAACCGGCTGCATGGCTTCTTCGCTGCAAAGCTTGAAGACCTCTCACCGGTTATGCTGATCCAACCGCTTCAAGAGCATCTATCCGGGTTTGAGCAGGACCTCGCACCGATATGGCATGTTGCCCGCGCGAGTCCCGCCCGGTACCATGGCAGTCCGCGGTTATGATCATTCAACCGGCTCCATGGCATCTTCCCCACATTTGCACCAACGACCTCGTTTCGATATGGCAGGACGCCCGATCGAGGTCCGGTCTGCAAGTTCATCCGGGACTCGTTTCGATTTGGCAGAACGCCCGTCGAGCCCCCATGAACTCCACCTTGCACCGATATGGCAGAACGCCCGGGCGAGGTCCACCCCATCGGTTCCGTCATGTCCAACCAGCTTGAGAGTACTTTCCGGAAACATAATCACCCGGACCCATGGCTTTTTCACAGGGGGACTCGTTTCGATAGGCATGTCGCCCGTCGAGTCCGCCCGCCTCCATGGCAAACGCATGGGCTTTACAAACCGGGCGAGTTTACATCTAACACATGTACTCTTGTCCAGCAGGATAAAAACCCTGCGTCGCATTGAACCGCGATACTGTCCAGCAGGATAAAAACCCTGCATCGCACTGAACTGCGATACCTTTGGGAACACATGGGGGAGACTCGTTATCTCTACACCATCCCACCGGGCAGATTGTATCTCTAACACAGAACAAATCTCCCCGCAGGCTAACAAACCTGCACATTTACCTCATCGCTTATTCAAACACAAGCTGAGAAGAACTAGCAAATGTTTGGCACCGCTCCGTTCTGATTTGGCGGAACAACCGGTTCTGGCCCAGTTTGCACCGCTCCGTTCTGATTTGGCAGAACGCCCGGTTCTGGCCCAGTTGGCACCGCTCCGTTCTGATTTGGCAGGATGCCCAGTTCAGGATCAGTGAGCTCCGCCTTATTCCGAAAGGGCAGCAGGCCCAATCAGAATTCCGTGCATTAATCTCTTGCATGGCGGATTTCAACGCCTCATCATCATTCCATGCACCATCTCTTGCATGGCGGATTTCAACGCCTCATCATCATTTCATGCACCATCTATCGCATGGCATCATCTCATGCACTCTTCGGGTTTTCACCCCGTTCCATGCTCTAACACGAGCACAATCCTGTTTTACATTACCCAACATGCTTATAAATTATTTCTTGCCATCGGTAACAGGTACTCACCTCGGTCACGCCCAATCTTTAACGCGGACTTGGGGGACTGGGGACCTGTAGGTTGGTAACCCCGCTGGTCTGCGGGACAAGAGCAAGACAGATAAGTCCCCATTCAAGATTGCACTTGACCGGGAACTTGGGGGACTTGTTGACAGTAGCCGCAGAGGGGCTACAGCAAGCCCACAGACCCGCGGCAAGTACACCAGGGCCCGGCCCAGGACCCAGGATCGGATCACCAGCACCAGGCCTCGGGGCCCAGCGGTCTATCCTGCCTCCAAGGGTCCTGGGACCGGAGGCGCCTGCCTGCCAAAGAGGGCACCAGAATATCCAAACAGAAGGGAACCAGTCCCACATCGAAGGGTAAGGCCAGCCCTCACCCTCAACCACCTATATATGGGCCTCAACTACCACCATAAATAGGTAACTTGTCTCTCTCCCTGCTTACATACGTGCCCAGGTTATATATATTCCAACTATACTAACTTAGGCATCGGAGAGGTGAAGGCCGGCCCGCCCGGTATTCCCCTTAGTAAGCAGGATTGCAGGAGATCGAGTTGGATTCATCAAGTGTCTACCGAGACCCCCGGGTTTAGGCAGAAACAATTATTATCACCGCCTCCTTTTAATTTAAAATTCTCTATATATTGTATTCGATTTTATATTATTTAAAATATCGGGACATAAGGTGGGTCGCCGGGGGCGGGAGAGAAAGCCCAAATGTAAAGCTAACAGCAGCGGAAAAAGTGAAAAGGCCCAAACACTTTGTTCAGGGCCGCTCAACAGTCAACAGCCTATCTTGTTCCCCCTTCTACTCTCAACTGCTCCTTGGGTGGGTAGAATCTAGGTTTACTGACTGCCGGCCGATCATCGTTGTTCAACTGAATGGTCAATCATCTCGACGCAACTGAGGTGCCATCCCGAGTGTGACTCTAAGTTAATTGATTAATCCCGAAAGTTGAGTAAGGGCGATGATGGGTTTGGGATGGGTGGGAGCGATTCTAGTAGGAGCAGGGTGGCTTGCTTTGGGCTATTGCTTTGGCGCGCGTTATCCTCCTGCTCGCATATTGGTGTCAGCTCGAGCCGCCAGACTTGCTAAGCAGAAAGCTGTTGTCACTGACGGTACCGGTAGCGGCAAGAATAAGAAGATTAAGAAGAAGGATGATAACATCACTGACCCCCTTGACATCGAAAAGCTCGCTGACATTCTCCATGATTTCAAAATGGTATTACTTCCTCCCCACATTTTAATTGGCTTTCAAATACTTTGGCAGCTGACATGATTGTTGCCCCTTGTTCACTTTCTTCTCAGGTTTTGGTGGTCAGAAATGATCTTAAGATGGGTAAAGGCAAAATTGCTGCTCAATGCAGGTACTCAATTTGTTAGTTACTCATTATTTCATGAA
The DNA here is from genome assembly GCA_963682095.1 of Potentilla sterilis. Classification (NCBI taxonomy): domain Eukaryota; kingdom Viridiplantae; phylum Streptophyta; class Magnoliopsida; order Rosales; family Rosaceae; genus Potentilla; species Potentilla sterilis. The sequence goes on along the minus strand of CAVMKK010000007.1, from coordinate 112,211 downwards.
CTCATAACAGATTATGCATGCCATCATTTATATCCTTTTCTTTTTCATTATTCGAATTTGTGCCTTCATTGTTTAGTCATGCGACTTTGGGCCTCTACAAAAAGCTCGTTCGTCGCTCACCAAAATCTTTAAACAGGTAGTGCAACACACAACTATTGGGTTTTCCATGTTAAGCTATCAATATCTGCACTTTTTCCTCTTTATTTTCTGTAATGTTGTTTTGTTTTGTTGTTATGCAGGTGGGAGATGTGTGGACAACCCAAAGTTGTTCTAAAAGTAGAAACTGAAGAAGAGATGCTTGTTTTGCAAGTAAGTGTTCTGGACATTAATAAACTAGATATTTTATAGGACATACACCATTTTTTCTTGAATGTTGTAGCCAATCACAGTATCAGCAAAGCTGAAGTTTCATTATAATACCAATGCATTTCTACTATACTGATGACGTTCTTATTGATTTCGACAGGTTAGAGCAAAATCACTTAATTTACCTAATCATATTACAATTGATGCTGGGAAGACTCAGATTGCACCAAGTAAGTTGAGTTTGATTGGTTTTGCTATTTTGTTGGTTTTTGTAATATTAGTTTAAGTACTGTGAATGGAGTAGTTATTTTGTTTACAAACATTAACAAAGTTCCATTGAAGAGTGATGGCCATCATCAGAAAGTGAGAAATCATAAATGCAGGGGAGTTGTATGATTTTCAGAACTTTAAGTACCTCGACCTCTACGACACTTTTTAAGCGTAATTTGGTATTACTTAATGAGTTTATTGTGATTGTTGCGTTATTGCTATTATATATTGTATTATGAGTACTGATGCAAACTGATAGGCTGTTATTTGTCTTAAATGTTCATTATTTGTGTTCATGAGTATATACTTCACCATCTCATCCATTTGGATCTTGATATCCATAGTTACTTACATGTTCCTATTTATTCTTACAGATTCAAGGACAGTGATGGCTATTCTCGGTAAGTTCTGTTCTCCCATATCAGGAACTTCATGGTCGATTTGTTTACAGAGTCATTTAATAGGCGTGGAATGATCTTTCAATGTTTCTAATGAAGTAGATCAGAAGTCCAGAATAAAATAATACCAAAAAACATGTAATGCTGGATTAGCTATGTTTTGCTAATAGGAAATTTGATACCACTAGCTTTGGCCTTGGTGACAAACAGTATTGATGTTCCGGAACTTTGAAATTTCCTTCTCTATTTGTTAATGATCTATTCTGACTCTCGTTTGCAGGACCTATTGAAGTGGTTGATGATGTAACAGGTGGACTGAAACTCATGTAATTGATTGATTTAAGGGGAAATAGTTATCTTCCGAGTGTTTTGAACGGTTCTGTGGGTGCTGCAACCTTAGCATTGGAGAGAGTATGCGTCCAGTTCAATATTTGAAGGTTCAGTTTATGAAGGGCCTGAACTCCACATTGAAGTTCTTTAACAAACTTAGGATGATGAAGAAAAAATCTCTCAGATGGATTATTCTTGATTATGAAAATTGTAGTACTATAAGGATATATGTCAGGATCCTGCACCTCTGATCTTCTTTCCCATATGCCATAAGTGGTAAAGAATTGAAGTGTTTTTGACATAGCAGGCAGCATTTTCTCATGCTAAGGTTATGATGTTGTCATTGTTTAGCTTCTTGCAATGTGTTTGGATAATGAAATTGCAAGTTAAATGATTGATGAAACCATGAAAGACATCGTGGTGTGTTTGAGTTCAGGCTGTTCCACTTTGCCTGCCTGATCACATCCAATACTCAACTATATTGGCACAATTAGGATCAAAGCGTACGTAATTTGTCCTGCAAGATTAAAAGAACCGGTGCAAAAATCATCGTCGCCTGAGAGATTCGAACTCTCGCGGGGAAACCCCATGTACTTAGCAGGCACACGCCTTAACCACTCGGCCAAAGCGACGTTTATACTTGTCGACTGTTTCCACCTTCTAGATTGTTTACTCTTAATTACGCAGGTCAACCACTGACTTCAGTATTGTTAATCTATTTTCCGCCGGCCACCATTTTCGTTGATATTCTTTCACATACTCCTTTCAGGTTTCAAACAATAAAACTACGGTATGAGACCGATGGAAAGGTCACCAACTCACTAGTTCCAATCTCTACTGATCAGAACGTTTGAGGCTCTCCCGTTCTATTCTCATGGTCAACTAATATATTCTCCTACAATTATTGGTCGAAAGGTATTTAATATGTATTTTTGGATGGTGGTGTTCTAAGAGCTCAAACGGAGTTGGTTGAGAAAAAATTGCAATTTGCCATTTTATTAGAATGAGCTTGTTAATTTTGACTGTCAAATCAATTTTCAATCACAATCATTATCATGCATATATCTGAACTTGAGCCAAGCATCATAATGATAGTAGTATAATCTACCACAACTTCTCTATAACATTACACATTTTGTGCGTACACGGTACATCGATCCACTCAATTTGTAATTGATCAGAGCTGGCGACTTGGGGTTCATTTAGAATCGCAGCTATGAGTGCCAACAGAAAGCAATCGACAGCGTCGAAGCTGGACCATGAGCAGATCGCGGAGCTGAGGGAGATATTCCGATCGTTTGATCGAAACAACGACGGGAGTTTGACCCCTCTGGAGCTAGGGTCCCTGCTCCGGTCGCTGGGGCTGAAGGCGAGCCATGAGCAGGTGGAGGCTCTGATCCAAAAGGCTGATCGTAACTACAACGGGCTGGTGGAGTTCTCCGAGTTCGTGGTGCTGGTTGAGCCTGACCTACTACAACTTCAAGCAGGTGGCATGTGTCCGTACAGCAAGGAGATGCTGAGGAATATGTTTGACATGTTCGATAGGGATGGTAATGGCCGTAAACAAAAGAGGGGTTTATGATTTTAGAAATATGATTATTTAAAATTAATTTATAATTAAAATAATAATTATAAATAAAGAATACCAATGGGTTCCGACGGATGTTAAATAGATAAGGAAAGTAGAATCCGTTTAAGTCGAGTCATGCACACTTTCTTTAAGACAATTACGCCGCCTCTATTGGTGCAAAAGGACTTCTTAGCGTTCGTCTCCCATGATACAACGACCTTTCGAGTTCTTGTGGCTGCACTGCTACAAGAACACCTACGAACTGCTAGTACTTTTTATCTATCACCAGAATAAAACAAGAGCACAAGTGCAGAAGAGAGAATGATCTTCAAAGGAGAAGAGCTCAATGCTTTGTGTTGGTGTTGATGTTGGTGTAGGTATAAAACTATGAAAAGGATACCCTTTTTATAGTGTGAGGAATGGCCAAGGCTATTAAAATCAATCATCAATATAGGGAACTCAATAGTCATGAACATCTCACTCAATGGTCATGAACATCCCACTCAATGTTCATAATACACATTACATCATATGTTACTAGAATATCAAAAATTTTCCAGTAGCAACTGAAGAGTCACTTGACTCTTACTATTTCCCTTTTTCAATAGCCACCTTTGGATGACAATTTTTCATTCATCCCAAAACCAAATTGGTCATATGAACACATAATATTGTAGTCTTCATTATAAAGAATACAAATCCAAGTTCAATTCTCATTAATTATAAGTGTAACACATTTTAATTAATCTATTTAAATTTGGTTTCAAAAAAAGTTTTTAACCCATTTTTCTAACAATGACTACATCAGCGCGGCGGAGCTGGCGCACTCCATGGCCAAGCTCGGTCACCTCTCACGGCGGAGGAGCTGATTGGGATGATGGAGGAGGCTGATACCGACGGAGATGGCCAGATCGATTTTGAGGAGTTTGTGAGGGCCATCACATCGGCGGCGTTCCATAATCGTTGGGCATGAATGAGCGAGATTATCAATTTTGTTAATTATACAATAAAATTATACTGTTATTATGTTCTTTCAGTTTCGGCGATGCATGTAATAAGCAATAACATAATCTATCGTGTCTCACAACACTAATTTCCAACAGCAAACCCTACAATCTACGGGACACTCCAGTCCCCATCTACATCACTACCTTCTTGGATGATGAGCCTTATTCTAAAGTGATTGTTCCCCCTTTTGGTGGCGTAGTGGAAGTGGCAATTACCACCATCACTGCTTCTTCAAAAACGTCCATCACCCTGAGACCCGCTTCTGATGCCAACCTTCCTGTTCTTATCAACGCTTTTGAAGTTTATACCGTCAGTGAGCTATTATAACCTGGAACTGATACCGGAGACTGTACGTAATCCTTGATCTGGTGCTTCTTAATTAGTTCTCATGTACTTAATCTCAACTTGATTTATTATATCTTCTCTGGTAATTAAGTTAGTGAATTAATGTAGTAGAGGGATTAGCGGTACTACAGCAGCAGTTCGAGGTGTTAGTTAAATGGAGCGGTGATCCTGTTCGTGGCGGATTCAGCACCCGGCGAACAGTCAGCACTTGGGGGTGGAGGAGGTGTGCTCCTCGCGTGTCTTCTGTGTATGCTTTAGGCGTGCCAGCACCTTTGGAGTGGTGCGACTTGATTGCGTGCGACCCCTGGCGAGTCTTCTCGTCTGCTCCCAATTGACTCTAACTTCCTGATTCAAGCGACTGTTACGCGGGCGCTGACTTAAGCCGGCGTACAGGACTCGAACAAGACCTGAATAGAACTATCTAACATGATTTTCTTCCCAACCCCCTAAGGATTGAGGATCTTACTCTGATCCAGAGAAGCAAAGCAGAGCTTATACCAAGACCACGGGTGTGTGTGCTACCGGAGTAGCGGACTGACTCGATTGCTACCGGAGTAGCGGACAGACTCGATTGCTACCGGAGTAGCGGACTGACTCGATAGGCTCAGCAACCGCGCGTCATGAGTACGAGATAAGATCGATCGTAGGTGGAGGCGAATTGCGTGAGTTGCTCCGGAGAGGCTTTGACAAGTTAGCAGTGTGCTAGAACTTGTGGTTGTTTGTGTTTGGTTGAGAACCATTTCCTAGTTGCTGGAAGAGGTATATTTATATCGCTCATGAAACCCTAGGGCTGTGAGACCCAGCCTGGCGGATTCCGAGATTAACTAGGAGTGTCCCTCCTTATTCTGCCTCCAATCAAATCGGCAAAGAATACTATGAGATCAGACTTCCTCTTGATTTAGGATACTCATTCCTCATCAAATATTATCAAGATCGTCATTCATAAATGCCGAGATAAGCCAATCGAGTCCACTGCAAATCAATCACTGATTCGGCAAAGATATCCTTTCGGATGGATTGCTACCGAAACAATCCCTAATTATCCCAATCAGTATTTACCCCTCATTATCCATTAAGGAAATTTGTATATTGCATAATCGGATTACTACAAAATAACCCCGAATTGATTAGGTAACAATATTCATATTCCCCCAAGTAATCTTTCCTGAATGAGGCGGGAGAACATGAATATCGGGTTCGGTTTAAACCTAAACCCCTCTGGGCCTCGGGGTAAAAGCCCAATTGAAGTGAATTCCAATTGTGGCCCAAACATTGCCCCCCAGTCTCCGATATTGAGAGTTTCTACGAAATAGAAGAGAGACTGAGCCCCAAACACCGGCCCATCCGCAGCATTTAAATATTTGGACTATTGCACCGTTTCCTCACCAATCACGACTTCCTAATTTGAAACGATATCACTGTTTACCTAAACCCTTGATTGCTGCAAAACCCAGCGCTTCACGACTCGAGAACCCCTTTCGGATTCCTATAAATCAAGTTGAGACCTTTGGTTCCTCCTTCAAACCACTTTTCCTCTTCCTCCTTAGCCCGAAATCAGAAGAAACCCAGATTCGAACCTAATGGCCTCCTCAAAGAACTTTGTTATTCGCTACCCCGTAGCGAAACAAGCCAAGACTCAACTCCTCCCTCTTATCCAATGCTCTGGGCAAGACGACCAGACCGATCTTAGCGTTCCCCAAGAGGAACGTGCCACCCTAGGCCCCTATGTGGTGGGCTATAATGCTGCTGAGAACGATGGAGCCAATCAGATACTCGACAGCCCGGCACGCCCGCTGCCGGCGCTTTTTCGCTCTGAGGAACCAGCGGAATGCCCAAATTTTCAAACCAACCACCATCAAGCCGCCGTAAACCATTCTGCCTGGCCTCTGGTCAAGCCCTATATGAAAGCCTGGTATGCAGAACGGCGCCCTCTCGACAGAGAAATCTGGAGGAAAGCCGGGGTCGCTGATGCGATCAAACTTTGCTTCAGCCTCAGTCCAAGAGGAGGCAACAGGTGCGCCCTTGTTCCGCTGATCAGCCTCTGGAACCCCACGGTCAATGCTTTTGAGTTCAAATTCGGTCATGCCTCCGTGACATTACTAGACCTCTATGCCGGCTTTGGGTTCCCCATTGGCCCCCAAGCCTTTGATGAGCGCTACTACACCGAAAGGATAGCCCCCCGAAGCGCTATTAATGGGATCGAGGCCGGTGGGTTCGAGAAGTGGAAGGACGATACCTCCAAGCTGGATGATGAGCTCAGCGGAGTAGCCTTTCTGTCCTTCTGGCTCAACAAATTTGTCTTCTGCTCCACCACCAACAAGATGACCAAGCTTTATCACCGAATGGCGGAGGTAATTTATGCCGGCCACGAAATTGGCCTTGCCCAATATGTTTTAGCACACCTCTACCGCTGTCTGCACCAGATATCCACCGTGCCAATGAATTGTGCTCAATCTGGTCCACTCTGGATCCTGGATATTTGGTGCCAAATGCACTTTCCCCAACTCAGTCCAGCCATGAAGGGAGCTTCTAGGCCTGATCAAGTTGTGGGGCAAGAATATGCCGGCTGCGCGGCCAGTCCTGACCTCAGCTACGCTGTCTGCCTCGACATCTTTTTCAACACATCCGCCAAGGCATTTTTTGCAGAGGCACAGCGGCTGATCCATTTGAAGTATCCACACGGACTAGCCCGGGGGTTCCTTCCCTCCAGTAAACAAGAATCTAAAGGCCGATGGATTTTCATTCACTGCATCTCCATGATGGACCTGCCATTCCTCTGTAGTGACAAGAAATATCCAAGCCACGAGGTCTACGCGCCTCACTTCTTTGCACGGCAGTTCGGCCTTACTCAAACCCTGCCATATCCGCCACTGAAAAGTGTGAATCTTTTTTCGGCGTGGCGGAATAGCAAAAAGTTCCCACGGTCGTCTGATGCTAGCGATGGATCATGCCTGGAGCTTCTCACCATGCGGAACACGGACTGTTACTCACACCTAAAGGCCTCTACGGATGCTACTGGTTCATATCAGATATGGTGGGCACGCCTGCGAGGTCCGCTCTTCAAACAACCATCCGTCTTCTACTTCCAGAGGTTCTTTCGGAATCAAGGCGCGCGCCTTACCCCTGCTGATGAAAAGATGCTAAAGGGCGATCCGCTGCACATTGACCTGCCCCCAAAGAAGGTAATACACTTCCACTTTTAACTGCTATCTTGGTTTGTCAGATAACCTTGCGTAACTCTTAATTGTTTAATGAAACAGGCATCCGGACAAACCCCGACGGATAAAGGAAAACGAAAGGCAGAATGTGTGGCTCATCCGCCCCCGAAGAAGAGTAGGACTACCATTGAAGCGGATGAAAAAACTGATGAGGATGAGGACGCACCTGTAAGTGAACTCAAAATCTCCTTAGTTTCCTCGCGTCTTTAGATATCGGTTCAATAAATACCTATGTAACATAGATATCCCAACTCTATCCTTCCCTGCAGACACCTCGGAGGAGGCGCTCCTCGTCTGCTGCAGCTACCAGCCGAGGCCCCACGGTGGTCGAGGTTTCTACTGGTGAGTCCTCTGACCTCTCTGAAGAAACAAGTTCTTCTAGTTCCGACGAGGACTATCTGAACCTCTACCAAAAAGCTCGTGAGATTTGCGGTGATAGTCTTCCTCAACCTGTTCCTCTGCGCTGTCTTGATGCAGGTACTTCCTCCAGTCTAGCCCTAGCAGTTAGTCAGAGTTCTACTCAAACAAACCTGACACTTCCTGCCGCTGTAGAAACTGGACCGGAGGCGGAGGAAAACCCTGATGACACTGTGGTGGAGATCCCAGCAGACGAGCCCCTATTATTAACAACTGGTGCACCCGGTAGCTTTTCTACTCCAAATCTGCTGGCCTCAAGCTCAACTCATGAAGTGGAGCAAGAAGAAGAAGAAACTAACCAAAGCGCCGAGTAGCCAGCAGCTGGTGAGCCTTCCTCCCCTACACCTGATTTTTCACTGGCAGAAGAGGAAGCCATTGCTGGTGTGGAATCCCTGGCCGATGCTGCCCCCCGGGTTGAATAACCTTCAACTCCCGCGGACGACCCAACTGACCTTGATCAGCAAGAGCAACAAGGGGTTCCTCTGGATCAACCAGAAGCAAACCCTCACCCAGAGACTGCTGAGGTATATACTCCCTATGTTTCGAATTGTCACCTCCCCTGGTTAGAACTGCTCCCAATCCTGCTTCATTATGAGCAGGTGGAAGATGATAGTGTGGCAAACATGAGTGCCACCCCACTGGTGGCGGATCCCGGCCTACCGGAATCAGCTATAGAACCAATCCCCCTGCCACAGAATGAAGCCATCACGGGCCTGGTCATTACCCCATCCACACAGTCCTCTGCGACCCCTGGCGGATCTGATTCTGGACTTCAGGATAAATCCGCTTCCTCCTCCATTCTGGCCGAAGACCTCTTTCTCCGGCCACACAGCCCTGAAGAGGAACCTATAGAGGTGCAGGAAGCATGGGGATTCCTAGAGCATCTGGGAGAGAAGGATCCTGCAGACACCCAAGTGGCGGACGAGCTCGTCTCCGCCCTTGACATTCTTAAAGGCCAACTCCAGCAGCTGCCCCCCGAGCACCAGACTGAAGCCAATGCTGCCCTTCTTAGTCTTCCGGCAGAACTAAAGAGTCTGTAGGAACGTATAGCTGCCCAGTCCCCCCAACATGCCCAGCTCCAGGAAGCTGGCGTGGCCTTCGCCAACGCCGCCCGCGCCTATCAAGATTTAGTCATTGCGGCTGGCAACGACCCGGAGGCGGCTGAAATAGCCAAACTTGAGGATATGAAGGCAATCATAGAGCAGAAAATCTTCCTCCTCCGCCAGAAGCAAGCCACTCGCGCGGATCAATTAAACCAACAAAAGCTTTTGGCAACCAAACTTCAGGAGAAAGAGCGTCAGGCCAAGAAGGCCGATGTAGAACTGGACCGCTCGATCAGCAAGGGCAAGGCTAAAATCAAGAGATTGGGCCTGCTACTGTACGAATTTAGGCCCAACCCCTAATGGAAACTGGCTCGATAAATATATGTATATGTATTCCGTCTATTTTATTGACAACCAAGCCCAATTTGGTTTGGTTCAACAACCAACCCCTGCGCAACTGTCTCGTCACTACTGTTGGAATTGCAGAACCGTTTCTCAAAAATTTGAAATTCAAACGCCAAAGCGGTTCCAACACCCAACTGCCTAATAACTGCATCGCTCCAGCTTGGCCCTTGGATTGCCCCCCAACGAGGCTATAAAAGCAACACCTCATTGGCCGGAAATGAGAACCCTAAATCAACTCAGAATGTTATTCCTTATTTCTTCTCTTAGGTTCTCCTATCAGCCGCTATGGCTTCCTCAATCATTTCCACCAGATCTAGTTCAGATGTTCTCTTGAACACCCCGAATCATAACACCCCATGTTAAACAAACCCCGAACCATAACATCTCATGTTATGTCCCGGGCGGATGTGATTATAGATTGGTAGCTGCTGATCTAGCACCCCACCAATCGCATCGGCCAGAGGCCTAGCATGGATGCAGGTTCGGGTACCCTCCTCGCGCCTCATGGGACCATCAGTCTTCGCCTGAGTCGAAAACCCGCCAGCGTGAGGATGGTTAAGCCTCAATAGACCAGTTGTCCCCTTCGTTTTGAAGGGAATTCTATCTCTGTGGTCTTCTTCCGGACCTGAGATATGTATTTCCTCTGCGGAGATAGAATGCGCTCGTCTATTGGGCTCCTGGAACAACGAGAGAGTGTAGGCAGCGGATGCCTATTTGCCACTCTGCTTCGGCGCCAAGACGGTCTCTGCCAAACAATCTTCATGCTCCATCTATCAAGCTCTCGAGATCTCCGTCTTCGACCCCTGCTCGACAAGAGTCTAGATCGAAGGACCGGCGGAAATCCCCTACCTACAGAGATGGTATCAGAGCTAGTTCGCGGATATATAATTAGTTTCTTTACATGTATTTCAGTCCCGCCTTTGTAATAGCCATGGCCGCAAAGCCCCTTTAATTTATAAAAATAAAATTTTTGGAAACAAGACTTGCATCGAAAACCTTATTATCAAAGGCGAAAAATTTGGGCACACCCCAAGCGGATGTCCCTGAAAATTCTAATTCACAGAGCAACAGGGCTTAACCCTAAAGGGAGTTCAGAAAAATGTCAAAGTTTTCAAAAATCCAAAAATTCAAAAATCCGCCATAAAAGATGAGCGCGGATACTGCCCTTATGTTGCCCCCCTAGTTCACTGGGCTGTGCGGATGTGTGAAGGCAAAGCAAAGCCGAGTAAACTAGACAACAAAATAATTGGCTTCCTCTTGAATGGGCTGTGATTGAATAACCGGGTAGAAGCCCATCCGCCATGAAGCAAATCTGGCCTCCTAACATCAGAGGACAGGCCCAGCGTCAGGTGACCCCAACGGATGCGTGGGAAAAGTAAACTGTGATTAATGCAGGATTTGACAGTCACCGAACCGTGGTGGAAGCCCGAAAAGTCGCGAGTCAAACCCCTTTTTATTACGTACCGGTTCCCAATTGAACAGGCGACCGAAACGGATGATATCATAAATATGGGCAAACCATAGCATGAAGGCCCCGGTAACCCCGAACCGTTGGATTCCCCCCGAGATGTAGTATAAAAGGAACCCCTGGTGGCAGCGAAAACCTCATCAGATTTGCCAACTTAGCGCACATATGGCAACCCTAGTATGGTTTGCAAATAGCGCAACCCTCTGGCTGCCACAAGCCTTTCCACCGGATAAGCTGAAATTCCAGCTAAACACTCCAGTAACCTCAGTCACCCAGCGTTAAACAAACCCTAACCCCGGTCACCTAGCGTTATACGGCCTGAACCTGCGCTTCGAGGTGTGTAACCCATACTCGGCCAGTCTTGGCTGTTCCCCATGCCGGGTAACGCTAGTGATCCGGTTAGGTGCCATCAACCACGGAGGAAGGGTTGAAAGTGCCCGTCATTGCAGCCAACCCTACCCCTCGTTCCGTCAGCGGAACTTGGTGTTTTTTCTGAAGTGCTGCATGCTCATTCTCTACTTTCTCTAGTTTTGCAAACCCCTCCCTCTGTTTTTCATACATCGATCCAGCTTCGCTTCCCTTCCTGGAATATGCAGAAGTCCGTTTCGTTGGTGATGGTAGAGGCACAGCCCTCGGAGTCTCCTCGAGCGGATAACGAATAAGCACGAGGAATCCGCCAGGCTCAAGACTTAGAGATATGTAGGCATGGTTTCAGAGCTAGCAAGTAGCTCTTGTTATATTTCCTTTTCCCTGTAATGCCCTTGGCCGCAAAGCCTTTGTATACATAAAGCGATCTGCAATTTCAATGCTTAGAACCGATCATCCCCAAAGATGTGAATTTTATTGATGAGGAAAAGTATAAGGACATAGACACCCCAAGCGGATGTCGAAATAAAACAAGGAAAAACACAAAACCCTAACAGTTTTGCAATGAAAAACTGAGAAAACTCAAAATACGGCAGAAACACCCCTAACAGATGTGCCGGTCTAACTTGTTGCCCCCCGAGCGCGCTGGACTAAGAAGAGTTCTGACCAGAATCTTCATCCGCCGGAGGAACTTCGAAATCCCAGACACTTGGAAAGTATTTCTTAAGATAGCGCCCATTGATGGGGTTTCTGTGTACTTCCCCGTCCAAGTCGCGGAGCTGGTAAGCTCCCTTGCCCACAATACGATCAATGACAAATGGACCCTCCCAGCGAGCACTCCATTTACCACGACCCGGTTCGTCCAGGGGCAGAGCGACCTTCCAGACCAAGTCTCCTTCGCCATAAGACTTACCCTTGGTCCGCCTATCATATGCCTTGGCGATCCGCTGCTTCTCGAGGATAATGCTTTCCAAGGCTTCTAGCCGCTTCTCGTCAAGGTCTTCATGTTCCTGGAACATGGCTTGCACATAGTCGTCACCAAGCAGTTGGTGTTGCTCACGAACTCTCAAAGAAGCTACATTGATCTCTAATGGCAGAACAGCATCATGGCCGTACATCAACGCATAAGAGTAGTGCCCGTAGGAGTCCTTTTGGAGGTCCTATAGGCCCAAAGTGTGTTGTCAAGTTGAGTATGTCATGATCTTGGGTTATCCGCGAGCATCTTCTTCATGATGGATATGATAACCTTGTTAGTAGCTTCTGCTTGACCATTGGATGATATTTTGAAACACAAAGCGGATGACGGTATCTGCATCACAGTTTCTGGTTGGTATCGTCTCCACCCACTTCGTAAAGAAATCAGTGCCCAGCAGAAGAAACTTGTGCTGCGAAGATGAATGTGGGTGAATTTCTCCTATAAAATCTAATGCCCAACCCCTGGCGGGCCAAGGCTTGATGATAGGTTGTAAAGGAATGTTCGGAATCCGCTGAACTGGTCCATGCTTTTGGCAATCCTGACAACCCTGAGCAAAACTATGGCAGTCTTTCAACACATATGGCCAATGGTATCCGTATCTTCGAATGAGCCACCTCATCTTGGGTCCGGATTGATGAGAACCACAGACCCCTAAGTGTACCTCTCTCATGATCCGCTTGGCCTCAACGCCAAAGATACACCGTAATAAGACTCCATCCTCCCCTCTCCGGAATAGGTCTTCTCCCTTGAAAAGGTAATTAGTCGCGAGGTGTCTGATTTTTCTCTCAGACGGCGCAGATGGGTCCCTTAAATATGCTATGATTGGTATCCGCCAGTCAGTATCGATGGGCTCGACTGTAGCGACCAACCACTCTCCGCGGTCTTCCCGGCGGATGGTAAAAGATGGTAAAGTCCTGCGCTCTACCCGAAGAATTCTTTCCTTCACTCCCTGGGCTAAACTGATTCCTGTGGCCAATTGCGCCAACTCATTAGCTGCAGAGTTCATTTCCCTGGGAACATAGTCCAAGGAAACGTCGATGAAACAATCCAGCAGCTCAATAGCCCGCTCGTAATAGTGCACCAAATGGAAAGATAAACACTTGTAGACCCCTAGAAGTTGATTAATCACTAGCATTGAATCTCCAAGTACTTCGATTTCTTGTGCCCCCAGGTCGATCAATAATTCCAACCCAATGAGTAGGGCCTCATACTCTGCCTGGTTGTTGGTGCACATCCACTCCAGCTGAAAAGAATAAAGATACTTGGTACCTGCCGGATTCTGGATACAAACCCCTGCGCCCGCCAACTTACTGGTACTGCTACCATCAAAGTATAAGATCCAAGGCTGGTACCGGATCATATGAACAAACTCCGGCGGCTCTGTGAATTCCTCCTCAATAGGATGGTGTAATAAGAAATCCGCGATAGCCTGACCCGTCATAGCCTTCAGTGGCGCGTATTGCAAGGAAAACTCTGAAAGGGCTAACACCCACTTGCCAATCCTACCCCTTAGGATAGGTCTCGTTAACATATATTTCACCAAATCCGTCTGTGCCACCACTATTGTCGTGAACGAAAGCATATAGTGGCGGAGCTTAACACCAGCGAAATACAGGGCTAAACACAGCCTCTCGATTGGTGAATATCTGGTTTCTGCATCCAAGAGTGTCTGACTAATGTAGGAAACTGCGTATTCAATCTTCTTTCCATCCGCCAGGGTTTCATCCTGGGCCAGCAGTCCTGCAATAGAAATATCAGAAGCAGAAATATATAGTTTGAGAGGAATACCAGGCGTAGGCGGTCGAAGGACCGGCGGACTCGCCAAGTACTCCTTGATCCTGTCAAAAGCAGCTTGGTGCTCAGGACCCCACTTAAAGACTTCTCCTGGTTTGAGCTTGAGCAGAGGAAAGAAAGGCGCAACCTTGCCTGTTGAGTTGGATATAAATCTTCTGAGGAAATTAATCTTTCCCAACAAGCTCTGTAATTCCTTCTTGTTCCTTGGTGCTGGTGCGTCTAACACAGCCTGGACCTTATCGCCAGCCACCTCGATGCCTCTCTCATACACCACAAACCCTAGAAAGTCACCAGCACAAACCCCAAAGACACACTTGGCTGGATTCATTTTAAGCTGATGCTTTCTCATGATAGTGAACACCCCTCGCAGATGATCAATGTGGTCTTCCTTTTTCTTTGATTTTACCACTACATCATCGATGTAGACCTCAAGGATGTCCCCTAATATCTTGCTGAAAATCACGTTCATCGCACGTTGATAGGTAGCCCCTGCATTGGTTAAGCCGAACGGCATACTGAAATATTCAAACGCTCCTATAAACCCAGGGCAGCGGAAGGCAGTTTTGGGAATGTCCGGCTCATATATGGGAATCTGGTGATAACCTGCCGTTCCATCCATAAACGATAGTAACTCGTGCCCCGCTACTGCATCCACCAACATATCCGCTACGGGCATAGGATAGACATCCTTAGGCGATGCAGCATTCAAATCCCTGTAGTCCACGCATACTCTGATCTTGCCATTCTTCTTCCTAACAGGAACGATGTTGGATAACCATTCCGGATATAGAGTTGGTCTGATTATCCCAGCGTCAACCATGCTTTGAACTTCTTTCTTGACCGCCATTGCAGTTTCCGCGTTCATCCGCCGCTGTTCTTGTTTTACTAGCCTGCATCCCTCCTTGATGGGGATGCGATGACAAGCCAAATGCTTTGATAGACCCGGCATATCTTGATACTTTTCTGCAAAGCAGTCTTTAAACTCATGCAGCAACCCTATCAGTTGCTGTTTCAAATCTAGTTCAAGGTACTGACTGATCCCCACCTCCATGGGCTCAGCTTGTGTTCCCAAGTTGACCTTTTCTACGGGATCACGTACCTTGGGTGGAGTATCATCCAACGCTGCGGGAGCAGGCTGAATTACTTCCACCCCTGTCGAAGCTTCAAAATCTTCTTCCTCAATGCACTCGACCAGTGCTACCTCCTCCCAGGCCATTTGCTCTAGTCTATAGATAGACAAACGTTGCATGAAAAGAGTAAAGGCCTCTGACTCCTCTTGTGAGAGGGCGTCACTCATTGGAAACATTTGGAAGAAGCTCAATGGAAACTGGCCGGCTGTAATCTGCCATAGCCTGGGCAATTCCCCATTGAGACAGTTCGTTCTGGGTCACCCCGATTGGATGCCCCTTATGATCGACCCCCTCAATTCTGAGAGGTCTCATATTCCTGTTGTAATAGCTGGCCTCCAACTGGACGGCCGCTATAGAATAAGGACGCTCATCCACCTTGATGAGCACTGGCAAATCCGCGACTGGATCCCACATGATCATCTCTTGATGAAGAGACGAGGGAACTGCTAATGCTTTGTGGATCCAATCTCTCCCTAGGATCATATGATAGGGAGCGTTTGCCTCAGCAACGAAGAAAGCTTGGTAAGCCTCGGATGGTCCTATTTTTACCCTGAGCATGACCACCCCAGCAGTAAGAGTAACAGTCCCCGAAAACCCCTTCACCTTGGAAACAGACTGAATAAGCTTTTGCTTTGGAACCTTAAGCTGCTCCATAGTAGTGGTGGTGATGACGTTCACTGCGGCCCCTGTGTCTATTAAGACCTTGCGGACCTTGACCCCCTCCACCTCAGCCGTGACATACAAAGGTTTCATATGTTGGGACATGTCGAACGTGGGCTTGGCGAACATCACGCACTGTTTTAAAAAGTTCCCAGCCCCCTCAGGATATTCGTGGTTGGAACGAAAAACCCCCGGCTCGGATTCTGCCTCACTCTCATCCTCAGGTTCCTGTACTGAATAAATAAGATTGGGTGATTCCTGATTGCCGATAAAGTGAGCGGTGGGCACAGGCTCTGGCAGAGCATAAGCCGAAGAAAGTATGAAAACCATGTCGCAATGATGAACCATAGCTTCGTCCTCAGGCTGCCCCTCGTCCATCGGCATTTCATCCTCATCCACCGCTTCTGGCTCTTCCTCGTAGTCAACCATTTCATCCTCCTTGTCGAGGTCTGCGTCTCCTACTTCAGAGTCAGCCTTTACGCTGGAGGCGATTGAGGATGGCCTAGTTGGCACAGTCATCTGCAGCTTTTTAGCTGCATACTCTACAAAGTTAGTAGGCGTTTTTGGGTCCTTTGGCCTGGCCTGAGATATGGTAGTGGGCGGCCCGCTCGACTCTGTCGAGGCTACACTGGATTCCTTGAGAGCCTTCACCCCCACAGGAACTCCCACGCTACTCGTGTTGGCAGCCAAAGCTGTGCTGCTTTCCTTAGGTACCCACTTCATGACGGTAGAACCCCTGCTGGTGTCAATCACCATCATATCCTCCTGAACCTCCGATTCCTTCTGCCGTCCGGCAGCCTCTGGTTGTGTCCTCTTTGGGGGCGACTGCCTGGCTTTTGAACGCTCAGGAGAGAACTCCAGCTTGCGCCTTGGCCGGGACTGAGGCGCTCCAGTGGATCTGGGCAGATCCGCCACTCTGTCGTGCACACTCCTCCGAGGCGCCGGTGGAGCCTCTGTGGATCGCTGTCGTCTAGAGTCCACGTAGGACTTAGTTCTTACTCTGTAGCGCCTATAGACCTGCTCCACCTGCTCCACAGGTACTGACAACTCGCCCTCGGTTACCTTTCCCGAAGCCAGATCCGCCAAGGTCCTCTTTGCTTTTCCAAAGCGTCTCCTCTCGTTTCGAGTGGTCACTGCAGCAAGCTCAATCGCCTTACCGTCTCGCTGGGTGTACCATCTGTCCGCCTTCGGATCATTCCTAGAGGCTGGCGGAATATAAACTTCCACAGATGGCTCTGGATTCGCAGCCTTGTGCGAACCCCCAGCCGTAGTTGACTTAACTCCGGACGGTCCTAGATCATGTCTAGGCCTTGTCCTGCTAGCGTAGCTGTCCTCGGACCCATGATGGTACTTCATCCGCTTGTAACTCTCCCTGCCTGACTTCTCGGGCGGCGGATGCTCTAATTTAGCCTTCTCGAAGGCTCTCTTCTCAGCTTTCTCCTCTGCCTCCTTCAAAGCCGCCTGAAACTCATCATAAGTAATCGGCTGCCCTGTAGTCAATCTACAGGTGAGGCAGAGCTTAGAACGAGGGACCATCACCATATCCTCTTCTTCAATAGCCCCAACCCAAAACTCTGGGCAAGGACTAGACTTTCTGTCGTCAAACTCCAGCTTGCCATCGTTCAGCCACTCCTGCAACTGATCCTTCAGACCTACACATTCAGAAGTATATTGGTCAAAAGAACGATGGAAAAAACATGTAAATCCGCCATCCCCAATGTTAGGATGGCATTGGTAAAACTCCTGAATCTCTGGTGCCCCCTGGTGCACCATGGCTTCCCAGATTTCCTTCGCCTTGCTTGCGTCGTAAGTATACTCTTGAAACCTGGAAACCTGTTTCCTACACTGCTGTGTTAGACTTGGACCAACACTGATTTCGATCGCATTCACCCGTTGGCCACCCTTAGTCGTTGTCCATTGAGGCACCTTAGGATTCTCCAACTGCAGGGTCTTGTCGTTGATCCATATCTGCAACTGGTCCTTCAATTTCACACAATCCTTAGTGTTATGATTGTTCATATTGTGGAAGCTGCAATATGTCTTTCCCGCCATATAATCAGGCTTGGGAATAAATCCGTCATGGTGCAGACGCCCCTGGTTGAATAACTCTTGCAAAATCTCGGGAGCCTTGTGGGCGTTGTAGGTGTATGCCTCAAAGGCTGATTTGGTTGGAAGCGGAGCGACTAGCTTCACAGTTTCCCTGACTGGCTTCGCTATCGTGGACTACAAAGGCTTCTGATCAGACCTCTCGATAGCAGCGACCTCGAGCTCTAATTCCTCCTCATCAACCCATGTCAGGATTGGTCTAGGAACTGCGTCCGCCTGAATAGTTGCCACGGTCTTAGCCGTAGTTGGAATTGGAGTTTTGGGCTTCAGCGTCCCCGGATAATAGGACATAGGAGTCCCCTTCCTGCTTTCGTTTCGTTCCCTGGACCGATCAACATAGTGCTGCTCCTGACCCAGGCGATTAGTCAGATCCGCCATCGTGGACACGTGAACCTGCCTGAAACCCTGGCGGATCTCATCTACCAGGCCATCAATCGCCATCCTCACTGCATGCTCCTCTGGAATCTCCATCTCGCAACGAGTTAGTTCCAGCTTGAACCTTCTCAAATAGTCAGTAGCAGACTCGTCAGGCCGTTGTTCAGTTTCTGCTAGGTCCTTGACCCCTATCTTCGCTTCCACAACACCAAACATGGTTCTGAAAAGAACCTCCATGGTCTTCCAGTCTGGAATTGACCCAGGTTTCAAACGCTTATACCAGATAGCTGCTTCCCCCGCCAGAGATGTAGGAAAGAGCTTCAACTTCATGATTGAGTCCTCAGCATATTGACCCGATTCATTGGTGAAACGCATGATGTGTGTCTCAGCATCCTCAGACGTCTGACCGGTAAACAGAGTAAAACGGATTGGCTTGAAACCGGCAGGGAAAGGGATTGCGTTGATCTCTGGAGTTAATGGATTCTCGTACGTCTTGTCGACGTCGGGCAACCCCTGTAGTTCCCTGAGCTTTTTAGAGAAAATCCTGCCAATATCGTCCAAAGTTATCTGAGCCACGACATTTGCTGGTTGGTCCAGCGGATTGTTATTAACCGGCCTCGTAGGTGGAACCTGGTCCCCTGTCTGATTGCTAGTGGCCTCAGTGTTAGGTCCGCCAGTTCCGCCACGACCAGTCGCGCGTCTCCGCTGGTCCCTTGGTGGATTTGGATTTGTAACTGCACGGCCGGACACCTCAGACTGATCGACCCGATCAAAAAGCTGCCCCATCAAAACATTCATGTTTGAGAGCGTGGCGTTAGTAGCCGCCAACTGCTCCTGTTGCTGTCGCCAGTAGACATCAGAATTCCTGACGTGGGCAGTCAAGTCATCCCCTAGCCGGCCTTGCTGTCCGGCGAGGTACTTGAAATTAGCAGTGAACCCCCTCTGCTCAGTCTCCATTCGCCTAACGGATTCACTTAGATTAATGACCACATTATTGGCCTTTTTCAGAGTTGTATCTGTATGACAAGATTTTTCAATCAACATTCTCAGAGTATCCGTCACCTCTGTGGGAGTTGCAGTCTCCCCAATGAATGGTGCCATAGGTGACGCAGGCGGATATGCAGACTCATCCGCGGACCCTTCCTCCAAGAAACCAGATGCAGCTGCCCAGTTGACAAAACCCAAAGCGCTTTTGTCAACCTGAGGAGCAGCCGTCACCTCTAGTATCTCTTCCTCAATCTCCTCAACTGGTGTTGCGGAGACTGGGCTCAAATTCTTCCTGCTTCGCACGGCCTTAAGGGCTGCAGCAACAGTTGCTTCATCCCCCAAGGTCCCGCCAAACACTTCCTTAGCTTCAGCTTCGGTTAATCCCCTACACTCAGCTGTACCATGCTTGATCAGCTCCTTGTGGGAATTCTTCAAACAATACATGGTTACCCTTTTATAAGGACGACCCGTTATAGATCCCGCAATCTTGACACAAAGTCTCACTGGGCGTGCCAAAATGTTCGTGGCGGATTCAGCACCCGGCGAACAGTCAGCACTTGGGGGTGGAGGAGGCGTGCTCCTAGCGTGTCTTCTGTGTATGCTTTAGGCGTGCCAGCACCTTTGGAGTGGTGCGACTCGATTGCGTGCGACCCCTGGCGAGTCTTCTCGTCTGCTCCCAATTGACTCTAACTTTCTGATTCAAGCGACTGTTACGCGGGCGCTGACTTAAGCCGGCGTACAGGACTCGAACAAGACCTGAATAGAACTATCTAACAGGATTTTCTTCCCAACCCCCTAAGGATTGAGGATCTTACTCTGATCCGGAGAAGCAAAGCAGAGCTTATACCAAGACCACGGGTGTGTGTGCTACCGGAGTAGCGGACAGACTCGATTGCTACCGGAGTAGCGGACTGACTCGATAGGCTCAGCAACCGCGCGGCACGAGTACGAGATAAGATCGATCGTAGGTGGAGGCGAATTGCGTGAGTTGCTCCGGAGAGGCTTTGGCAAGTTAGCAGTGTGCTAGAACTTGTGGTTGTTTGTGTTTGGTTGAGAACCATTTCCTAGTTGCTGGAAGAGGTATATTTATATCGCTCATGAAACCCTAGGGCTGTGAGACCCAGCCTGGCGGATTCCGAGATTAACTAGGAGTGTCCCTCCTTATTCTGCCTCCAATCAAATCGGCAAAGAATACTATGAGATCAGACTTCCTCTTGATTTAGGATACTCATTCCTCATCAAATATTATCAAGATCGTCATTCATAAATGCCGAGATAAGCCAATCGAGTCCACTGCAAATCAATCACTGATTCGGCAAAGATATCCTTTCGGATGGATTGCTACCGAAACAATCCCTAATTATCCCAATCAGTATTTACCTCGCATTATCCATTAAGGAAATTTGTATATTGCATAATCGGATTACTACAAAATAACCCCGAATTGATTAGGTAACAATATATATATTCCCCCAAGTAATCTTTCCTGAATGAGGCGGGAGAACATGAATATCGGGTTCGGTTTAAACCTAAACCCCTCTGGGTCTCGGAGTAAAAGCCCAATTGAAGTGAATTCCAATTGTGGCCCAAACAGATCCATGTCTTCCATCAAAGAAATCTCAGTGGGAATGGGTTCAGTGTAGCACAGGCGCAATTCCTCGTATAATATCACTGTAAGTACGCTCGATCCCGGCCGGCCACATGGATGCATGCATCAGTTGCTAGCTAGCTATGAATTAGCCTATATTTTGGTCGATCGCGATCTTATTGCATGCATATACATTATACATACGTACGTTGTAGGAATCTGAGCTGCTTCCGGATTTCAGTTCTATGGATGCCCTTGTCACCGTGTGAGTAATCGTCTTTGCTTTGCCCTTTGCAGCACAACTGACATTTATATATACTGTACGTACTACTAACCAATTTTTTCTTGATCTTCATGTATATATGCGTGTGTTTTGGTTTTTGTGGATGATTGATGAATAGTGATTTGCACGATAATGGCTTAGAGGTCCTATTCTTGAGTTTCTTGGCTCCTTTCCGTATCTAAAGCATCTGTGAGTTGATATATGTTTCAATTCATGGACTACGTACGTCGACCTATTTCGTTCTTAATCTATGAAACCAAACGTTACATGTACGAGTGCATATATGCATTGCTGCAGGGATTTGTCAAACAACAGATTCAACGGAACCGTACTTCCTTATCGATAAACAAGAATTTGAAACTAGTGTGTATTGTTTTGATTTTGGCGATGTTACTGGGTGACTGGTAATTGTCTTTCCGGAATGTCCTGCATGTCCACCACCACCACCACCACCTCAAGTTACTCCCCCAGAAGCACGAAGCACGTACTACACCCTTGTCTGGAGGATCAGACAAAGCTAGTCCTCCACCTCCGCCAAATGAATTCCATTTCTATTCCACATCTACTGCCACCAACAAACCGGCCGCCCAGCTGCTGCTTCTATGATTGATGCTAGTACTGGAAACCATAATTTCAGCTCTCTTCTAGCCTGCTTTATTTAGTCTACTTTATTCGCTCGCCCTCTACTGCTCTACATACCAATCAATCAATGTTCTTGGCCTGGACAACTTCAAACAAAATAAAAAGTGATCACTCGGCAGCAGTGAGATAGGTGCAACACAAATATTGCATCTAGTATGTTTGAGTGATTTATGGTTGTACAACTTTATATATTAATTATGAGTTACAAAGAAAATTGTTTTCATGATTATAATTGGACATGTCTTCGGTGATGTTAATATTTTTTTATATTTTTTGACCATTGAACCAAACATACAAGAAAGAAAAAGAAAAAGCAGAAACAAAAGCTAGCTAGACTAGGGATCGAGGAGCAGCTACAGCATCTGACTGAAGAAGTTGAAGAAAAAAGGGAGGAGGATAATGAATCCAGTTCACAGTACACTCCAACCTTGAAGCAAAATGAGCAGCAGTATCTGCTGCAACATTTGCATCCCTACTGATCCAACTGTTAATAGTTTAGATGCTCAGAGTAAAACCCTGGAGCGCACGGTAGAATTAGATTTTCTTGTTTTTAATGTTGTATGGGCTTCTGCCAAAGAAAAAAAAGGGATGTGAGGAGGAAAACGACGTCGTTGAGCCCAAGGAGGACATCTAGAAGAGACAGGTCACAGGTAACGTATGAGTGTTTGGCCCCCAAATGAAAATTATTAATCGGAGACGGAAAGAAAGAAAGGAGGGCAAAGTGTTGGTCTTGGATGTTACCTGGGAGCTGAGACTACTGAAAGAGAAGAGACGAAAACAGCATAAAGTATTCCAAATGTGGATTTGAACACCATCACCCAACAAAGGATTGATTCCCTGAAACAGAGAAACAAGGAACCAAAGGCATCCATTCCATCCCATCCCATATCCCTCTTTTTAAGGTAAAGGTAAGCGAGATCGATCTCTCACCTGCGTTTCTCTATCTCTATCTTATTCCGACGTTCATTGCTTGTTAATTGCTTACCAGTTTCGGTTTAGAGTCTTTGTTTCTGTCATATGCCTCTTTGGTTTCTTGTGTTTCGACGGAATCTTCTAAACAAATTTCAATTCCAGCAGTGACCCAGAATCCGGAGAGCCTATCTTACTCTTTCTCTTATTCTTATCTACATAAATCAACCAGCTACCCCGATCCGTTCGTATTCCAAATGCCTCTCTTTTCTCTAATTCCATTCCAACTGTTTCTGTGCATTCTGCTGAGTTTAAATACCAAATCTTTTCTGATTTCTAGATCATATGACATTTATAGTTCGACTCCTGCAGGCCACTTCTGAAGAGCCCCATTCGGTTTTTCAGTCAAGGAAAGCATCAATCGAGGTAATACTTCAAATCTAAAAGTTTCATCTCTCATACCATGTGTTTTAGCAAGCATGTTAGACCTCTAACAATGTGTTTATCTATCTTGACAAACTCCTTCAAGTTACCTCCTTGAATAATGTACTCAACTAGTCCTTCTTGCATTGAATTTGGGAAAAATATATCAATTGTGTGATGTGAAGCATATGTCATTAAGAAATCGAATTTCAATTTTGATGAGTAGCTGAATCGAAATGTTTCCAGAGAAAGTTCTTTTGTCTGTCCTATATGCTAACCCAAAGAAAATATCTTAAAGAGAATCACTTTTAAGGCTAATAACCGTATAGTTAAGTTGTGAAACAACCTAATGATCTGTGAAAGTTCAAAACAACGAATGGTTAGATGACATATATAGAGAAGAGATTAGACGGTAGCAGTCATACCGCTTTCTTTATTTCCAGCTATTGGGATGTCTGTAATCTGTATATCTTGTTGTGAAATGCAAATACTTGTACTTTTCATTCCCATGGGCTTCTTGGACATATTAGGTTTCCGAAACTTGTGAATGTCATGTCAATGTTTTTAACTACAATTGGATAATCATGGAAATTATTGGAATGCATTACTTTTTTTACACTTGCCAGAAGCTATTGCATGGCCTTTGTGGCTGATGTGGCATAAATGGAAGGAGAAGTTCATGTGCAAATTCTCCAAGTATATCAAATATTTGCAGGGGATTGAACACACTGTGCCAATGGTGAACCCAAATCCTCCTCGCCGTCCAACCATATGTTATAGGCCTATACAACCAGCTGACCTTGAGATCTTGGAGAAAATCCATACTGATTTATTTCCCATTAGGTACATAATCTCATATTGCACTTTCACACTGTGTGTGCTTCCTACAATGACATAGATTCTTTGTAACACATATTGCTCCTCTCCACAGGTATGAGTCCGAGTTTTTCCAAAATGTAGTAAATGGACATGATATTGTGTCATGGGCAGCTGTTGATCGAAGTCGTCCAAATGGTCAAAGTGATGAACCTATTGGATTTGTAACTGCACGGATTGTCCTTGCAAGAGAAAGTGAGGTGAGTCCTCTGTAATATATTTATCTTATTTGTTCCTTGAAGAGGGGCTTGAAACTATCACCACCCCTTCAAACATAACAGACAAAAGAATTTGATACAAAATGTTGGCCCTGTAGATAGGAGATTTGCTCAATTACGACCCATCAAAACCAGATCAGACCTTAGTGTACATTCTGACGCTAGGAGTTGTAGACTCTTTCAGAAATCTTGGCATAGGTAAGAGTTTGCTCTTCTTCTATAGAAGTTTTGAAATTTCCTTCAGTATATGAACTTATTCTCTTGGAGTTGCAGCTTCTGCGCTTATTCGTGAAGTCATAAAATATGCCTCAAGTATTCCGACCTGCAGAGCAGTTTATCTGCACGTCATTTCTTACAATAATCCTGCGATCCTTCTGTACAAGAAAATGTCATTTAAGTGTGTAAGAAGATTGCAAGGCTTTTACTTGATCAATGGTCAGCATTATGATTCATATCTGTTTGTTTACTATGTAAATGGCGGTCGATCTCCTTGCTCACCATTGTAAGTACTACATCCTTTATTTTTATTCCCTTCTGATATGTCTGATGAAGATGATTTTCTTTTCTTTTATGTGAAGCTGATTGCAGAAATGACCATTCCTTGATCAATGGTCATGAATTAGAAGCTAAGAACCTACTATAGTCTAGTTTGCAAAAATAGCTCAAAACCACCTATGGACTAAATTTATATAATTTTGAGGTATTCCAAAATGTAATTTTAGTTCACTGAGGTTGTAGATTATCAATAAACATCTCATTCAAAAAGCATAACATTTAGTAGTGAACTTCCTGGGGATACATGGTGTAATGATATGAAACTCGGAACCAAACTGAAAGAAGAAAAATAATTAGTTGCAGTAAGATGAGAACCTCAATCTAAAATGCATATAACAATATGGATTACAGATTAACCTCCTTGTGTAAGGCTCCCTCTTTTCTACTACCTACTGGTGATTAGGTTACGTTATAAGGAGATGAATGCTCAATTGAATGTTACTGTTAAAATGATCAAATTTTTACTAGACTAGGTACTGAATTATAATTATTTTATGTCGCAGAGAGCTTGTTACTGCAACACTAAATCATATGAGGAATGGTTTAAAGTCGGTGTTTGGAAGACTACGGAAGAATGAAGATAGGAAGTTGGTCTCAAAATGGTCGAAATGTAAAGAGAGCCATTGCCTTATATCGACAACACAGAGCAGGAAAAACCTGACAGCAGAATGTACAGGGTATGAATGTGTTTGATTTGTGTGTTTATATTGGTAAGGATTTGGGTGATTGGATCCAATCAGTACTTATCAGCATGCAAAGATAGAGATACACACATACAGAGAACCAAATATAATGAGAAGGTCTGCAGAGAGAATTAAGTATGAATGATGTAAGATGAAGTAAAACTCCTCTTTGCTGCCATGTTCTCCTTCTCTGTACCTCATTGTTTGATGGTAGCATACTAATGGTACCTTTGCCATGGAATAACGTTTGAATGTAATAACACTGTTAACAGCACTTACTATATAATGATAGCACCTGTGTTTGTTCGTTTGAGTTGCTCTCGTTCCTTATCCATCCTTCAGAAAACAGAAGAAAACTATATAATGTTGGACACATTTTACTTGTATCTGCATGGAAATTCCACTAATTGTAGTGTTTCCATACAAATTGCCACTAGGAAGGTGTATCCAATGCCTGGACCTCAAGTAACTTAGTAACACACACTAACTAATATATTTGGTACTGTGGCACTTGTAACTAGGGCTGGGCGTTTGGGCCCGAAAACCCGAAAGCCCGGCCCGAAAACCCGAAAAAAGACCGACACAGGCCGAGCTCGAAAATTTTTAGGACCGGTCCGAAAAAAGCCCGGCCCGAAAATATAAAATTCGGTCCGAGCCCGAGCCCTATTTTTCTTGGGCCCGAAAGCCCGGCCCGGCCCGAAACCCAACTGTAACCCTAAAAATTTCGGTCTGAGCCTCCCCTTTCTTCCTCACTTCACCCGCAGCCACCCCCCCCTTTCTTCTTCTTCCAACCAGGCCCCCCCCTCCTCTTCTTCTTCCTCTTCTCCTTCTTCTTCTTTCTTCTTCTGCTTCCACTCCCCAAAAACCCACCGTCCCCCACTTCATCTTCTCCTCCTCCCCCCTCCTTCTTCTTTCTTCTTCTTCTCCTTCTTCTTCTTTCTTCTTCTGCTTCCACTCCCCAAAAACCCACCGTCCCCCCACTTCATCTTCTCCTCCCCCCCCCCTTCTTCTTTCTTCTTCTCCTTCTTCTTCTTTCTTCTTCTGCTTCCACTCCCCAAAAACCCACCGTCCCCCCACTTCATCTTCTCCTCCCCCCCCCCCTCTCCTCCTTCTTCTTCTTTCTTCTTCTGCTTCCACCCCTCAAACCCCCCCCCCCCCCCCCCCCCCCCCCACTTCTTCTTTCCTCCTCCTTCTGCTTCCTTCTTCTTCACTGATCTGAAACCCACAACACCCCCCTGGGTCGCGGAAGTCTCTCTCTCTCTCTCTCAAGCAGCACAACCTAAAAGGCTAAAACCCCAATCTTTTAGGTGCAATCGGAGCTGCTCTGTCTCATCACTGCCTTCGCCGTCACGCCGCTGAGCCTCGCAGCCTCCTCCGTCTCCGTCTCACAACCGGGCCCGAAAAAGCCCGAAAACCCGGCTCGGTCCGTCGGGCTCGGGCTCGGGCCGGTCCTCGTCTTGGAAAAAACCCGACTCGGCTCGGACCGAGGAAGTCGGGCTTTGGGTCGGGCTTTGAGAATTTTGAGCTCGGCCCGACCCGCGCCCAGCCCTACTTGTAACATGTCAAAAGATGCCCAATTTCGCCAACACGTACTCTTCTCGTGTTTCATAATCTGTTTATTGGCTTTAGCAGCTGCTACAAGTGATTGACACACTACAAACATTTTAATCAGTAGGAATTTGGAAATTCATGAAAGAAAACTACGTTGAACTCTTGGGTTCTGTATTTTTTTTTTTTTTCACTTTGTCATTACTTCTCTTTTCATATGACTTGCCAAAGTTAATTAATAATTTAAAAAACTGGAGGTTGAAAACTTGAATTATGAATTTTTGAGGTCTAAATTTCCAGGCGTGGAGGACCAAGACTAATGTCTGACCATTTCTTTTCTTTCATGTCCAATTATAGGACAAATTAGTGCATGCAACCTAGTATTCCCCAAATAGTAAGCCTTGATTTGTGGGTGGTGAACGACGTTGCATGAAAATCGAACACGAAAATCATGCACCTGGAGTACTCGGGCATATATATATGTCCTGTGGAATGCATCAAGGAATCTGACAAGTTTATTTATACCGTGTAATATACCAAGTTTATTTATACAGTGTAAATTGTATTGACCTTTAAACGAAAAAGATGGTTCGTCGACGCGTTGCACTAGCAACTCAGGCTCTGTTCCTAATCCTCCTCATCATTACGCCTCACTTGGTATTGGCAGGAGCAGGCGGCGGCAAGAAAGGAGGCCGAGGTGGTAAGAAAGGAGGAGGCGGTGGCAAGAAACCCGCCGCACCTTACAGACCAGGCGCCAGAAAACCAGCTGGTAAACCAGCAGGATATGGGGGAAAGAAACCAGCAGCACCTTATAGACCACCTGTATCCAAAAAACCAGCGGCACCTTATAGACCACCTGTATCCAGAAAACCAGCGGCACCTAAACCACCTGTGTCCAAAAAACGAGCGGCACCTTATAGACCACCTGTATCCAAAAAACCAGCGGCACCCAAACCACCTGTATCCATAAAACCAGCGGCACCTTACAGACCACCTGTACAGAGCAAGCCTGTCGGAAAGTTACCGATGACAGCTCACACCACCCACATAAATATGCCTAGAGCAGGAACACAACCCACAGGTCCGGCAGGTCCCGGCCTTAAAGGCACAGGTGAGGGCATCGCATACAAGGGAGGCCCTCTCATGACCGGAGAGGTCAACCTTTCCATCATATTTTACGGGCAATGGCTGAGCCAACACAAGGACCTGATCAGGAGTTTCCTCAACTCGATCGGAGTGCCCGGCTCGGCCGTGTACAACTGGTGGGGTGTAGTAGAAGGCTACCAGGGTGTGGCCAATCGGGGAAGCAGAGGCATCCAACTCAAAGTTGGCACTCAGCAGAGTGATGATGACACGGCCTCCTTGGGCAAAGTTCTAACCAAGGACTTCATCAAGATGCTCGTGCAAAAGGGCGACTCCGGCAAGCCAAACACTATCGTTGCCATCTTGGCCCACAAAGATGTCGCAGTTTCGGAGCTATGCAGGGGCAAGTGCTACGAGCATGGATCGTTTGATGGCAAATTGGCCTATCTCGTTGTCGGAAACCCCGAAGTGGAGTGCCCCGGTGTTTGTGGCGTGCCCTTCGCAAAGGCCAGCTACGGTCCTCCCGGTCCTGTCCTCAAACCACCAAATGGCGACATGGGAGTTGATGCTACCATCATCAACTTCGCCGCCGGGTTGGCTTCAGTGGTCACTAACCCATTCAGAGACGGATTTTCCAAACCAGGACCCAAGACCTGGCCGATCGAGGCTGGCAACGCCTGTGAAAATATCTTCGGAAAAATTACTACTGACCCGACGGGTTGTGCCTTCAATGCCGTTGGAGAAAATGGTCGCAAGTTCATGCTTCCAGGAGTATGGGACGCAAGGGGCTTGTCATGCTGGACCCCTCAGTAGTATCATCATCAATTCGTCTCCATCTCTGCATGTGGATCTTCGATTGCAATCGATCTCCATACTTTTGTTAACTAAGTAAAGCTTGTGTCACAGTGATACTCAGGAGTATTTAATTATTTATCACTCATTAATTTCCCTTTTTTTGTACGTCCTTGATTATATCACAATTTTCAGAGTGAAATATACTAATAGTTGTTCCTAAGGTATTAAATATCGACGATTACGGAAATATCGATGGTTTGAAAAAAAGAATCGAGAAAATATCGAATATCGATGGAAATTTTACCAAAAATTTATATAAAAATTGTATATTTAGATAAAAATAGACTAAAAGTAAAATATCGGAAAGATATGAGTATTAATATCGATGTTTGAAAAAAACGGAAATTTCGAGGAAATATCGAGGTTATCGAGGATATTTTAGTCCTTGGTTGTTCCGAAATCTCTTCCATGGATTAAAATTGTACATGCTAATCAATCCCCTATGTAAAATGTAATCATCTTCGTCGCACATGGATATCTTCGATTGGATGCGATATATCGGCCATCATCAATCAACCAAAAAACCTAATTTCTCTTAATTGTTACTCAATTTTTTTTAGTTTGGACTGAGAGATGAAATATTGAAATGCATATACTACTAGCTAGTCTTTCCTCTTGTTGACAGTAGCCACAGAGGGGCTACAGCAGGCCCACAGACCCGCAGTTAGTACACCAGGGGCCGGCCTGAGGCCCAGGACCGGACCACCAGCACCCGGCCTCGGGGCCCAGCAGTCTATCCTGCCACCAGAGGCCCGGGGCCTGGGGGCACCTGCCTGCCAAAGAAGTCACCAGAGCTACCTTTTGGTGTGCAAACAGAAGGGAACCAGTCCCACATCGAAGGGTAAGGCCAGACCTCACTCCTGGCCACCTATATAAGGGCCCCAACTATACCCTCATTATTATGTAACTGATCCTTCCTACCGCTTATATACGTGCTTAAGTTATATCTATTCCAACTATACTAACTTAGGCATCGGAGAGGAGAAGACCGGCCCGCCCGGTATTCCCCTTAGTAAGCAGGTTTACAGGAGATCAAGTGAAGGTTCATCTGTCTCTACAAGGCCTACGGGTTTGTGCAGAAACAATTGGCGCCGGCTGTGGGAACTTCGGACAAGAAACCACGTAAGCACTATCGATGGTAGAGAATTTGGAAGCAAGGCAGGAAAGGAATACCGCCGAGGAGCAGCGTGTTGCACCAGTGCAAACGCTTGTCTCCACCCCGGTCGTTATGCGGGAGCAGCGCAGTGACCAGGGCAACAAGGAAAGAGGGAGCTGTGGGAGGCCGACCGGCACGCCGGGGCCAAACCACGACAGCTCGGGCGGGACAGGCCTGTGCACCGGGGCTTCTCTCTGACGTTCTCGGATGATCCGAGTGACTGATAGGGGAGCCCACGCTGCAACAGTGACCGAGACAGCACGTACAGCCCCGATCAGAGCAGTATGGCGGGAGAGATACGGGCAATGGCCGCAGAGGTCAGTCGTCTGCGTGAGGAGGGCGACCGGGATAGAGCCAAGTCCAACGCCCGGTATACAGAAATGGAAGCGGTAAACGCTGCCCTGATAGCCGCCCTGGAGAGAGGACAACAGCGTAGCGAAGCTATGACCAGGGCACAGGCACCCCCACTAACCGA
Source organism: Potentilla sterilis (assembly GCA_963682095.1). NCBI lineage: Eukaryota > Viridiplantae > Streptophyta > Magnoliopsida > Rosales > Rosaceae > Potentilla > Potentilla sterilis. The sequence continues at coordinate 81,745 of CAVMKK010000007.1, read as the reverse complement.
GTCTCGACGATTAGAGGCGGGGCAGTCATCAGGCAGAAGGCTCAGTGATCCCGAGCGAGCGAAGTCACCGACCGGCACGGCACCGCCCAAGAACTCGCCGACGCCCCTTCAGCCACTCGCTTCGTTTGAGGATGAAGCCATGACACCGACTGCACGAGCATTGCAGATGCTTGCCGACACCGTGTCGGATCTGAAGGCCCAAATGGAGGCCAATGAGAGAAGAGCGGCACGGCCGATGGAAGGCGCACGGTTCAACGAGCGCATGGGCCCTTTCTCGCACCGGGTTATGGAGTCGGGGAGGTCTGGTAACCAGAAGTCCCTCAAGCTCACCTATTCAGGGTCCGGCTGCCCGTACCAGCACCTGGATAGTTTCTGGTCCCAGACATGCGCCAAGGGATACTCCGATGCAGTATGCTGCAATATTTTCCAGGAAACTCTGTCTGGAGAAGCGCTCAGCTGGTTCTATGAACTTCCGGCGAATTCAATCGAGGCCTTCGAGCAGTTGGCCGACCGGTTTGTAGGCCGCTTTATCCTCCGGGTCGAGGGAGCCCGCACATCGACCATCCTCTTCAACTGCATGCAAGCGCCCGGCGAAGAGTTGAGGACCTTCGTCAACCGTTGGCAGACGGCAACGACCGGGGTTCGGAACCTTGACAAAGGTATCGCCGAGATGGCATTCAAGCAAGGGCTCCGACCGGGAAAATTTTCCTACGCCGTACGGGTGGAACTTCCGCAGGGGTATGACGAGTTGATGGCAATGGCCATCCGGCACGCCCAGGCCGATCACGAAACGTACGGCCAGCACCTGCTGAAGAGGAAGCGGGAAGGGCAGCAGGAAGACCACCCCCGGGAAGAGCAGCTCCCACCCTGCCAAGAAGACAAGACCAGCCAGCGGACCGAGAACCGATCCGCCCGACCGAGTGGGCGCAGTAGAAATTGGGGGCAACGGCAGCAAATGCCCTATCATGATAAGCCCCGGAACGAGCACAAGCCGACGCAGTCCCGCCAAGAACACCCCTTGGCAATCATGCCCCTTAGCTTCGAACGGAACAATGGCACCGGGTAATTCTTACCTGCAGGACCGATTCCTTGAACTTTTGGCGCTTCCCACCCGCCAAGGCTCCGGTAACCTCGGCCTTGTCCAGACCAAGGCCAGCCAAGTCTGCCGCCAGCTGCCGAGCGAGTGCACTCTCCGGGCTTCCCCTCCGAGCCTCCGCAGGCGTGGGGCTACTCTGCCGGGCCGCGGCAGCGGCAGCCTTCTCCCCAGCAGAGTTTGACGCACCGCTGGTTACCTTGAGCCGTTTGGCCAGATTCTCACCGGACGACCCGCCGGTCAGTGTCACCACCGCGGAGGGAGGAACGTCCAAGATCCTCCGCCTCTTCTCACCCTGGCCGTCAGGTGAAGAAGATTGTGCGCTTGCCCGGGTCACCCGGGTTACGAGCGGGACTGACCCCGGCCGGTAAGGAATCCGGCTCACTCCACCGGGGATCTTCAGTGGCCCCTCGGTAGTCTTGCCCTTACCGGGTCCCGCCTTGGGCGCAGCAGGTCCCGGGGTTGCCTGTCCTTCAATGCCCGGCGCAATCAACCGATCATCACCCATATGCCTTCTTGGGTGGATAACAACTGGAGGAAGAAGGTGGTGATGGCGGGTGGGAAGTGGCAGAAGAGGAGTAAGATGTACCGGGTTCCTGGTGCCTTCCAGCCCCTTGGGGATCAATCATTCCCCCACCGCCCAGGAGAAGGTACCCGAAGGGGAAGCTTACCACGGCGCAAACGGGCAAGTATTGCTCCTATCATGATGAGGCTACTCATCAAACGAGTCAGTGCTGTGCTCTCAAGACAGCGGTGGAGGGTTTGATTGGTAACGGCCAGCTCCAACGGTATATAGGGGTTCGGAACCTTGACAAAGGTATCGCCGAGATGGCATTCAAACAAGGGCTCCGACCGGGAAAATTTTCCTACACCGTACGGGTGGAACTCCCGCAGGGGTATGACGAGTTGATGGTAATGGCCATCAAAGTCCGCCCTGCGAAAGCAGCGAGCAATGGTAGGAAAAGAGTAAAAGAATACTTGAGGCAACGGATGTCGCGGGGCACCTCCACAGAGCTTTCGCCGGATTTCTCTCTTTTTCTTAGTTTCTCTGAGCAAGAAGCAAAACAGAATAAAGAAGGCAGAAGAGGCCCTTTTTATAGAGAGGTTCGGTGCCCTAGGCGCTTATAATTCCCCCCAAACACGCAATCAAAGCAACTCAAACGCTCGCGAATCCAAGCCCTCCATCTCAGGCCGCTCCCTATCAGCACGTGTCCCAGCATCAGTAAACTGCCCGCGCCATCATAACTGATGGGACTGATGGACTTCCTCCTTAAATGCATGTCAGCCACTTGTCCCACCTGCTGGCAGCAGGTAAGGGAGTTAGGAGCAGGAATCGAGGCGTCAAGCCCCCCACATTTCCCCAGGCTCCATGGCTGCATGGCAGTTCACGGTTAGGTATCATTCAACCGGCTGCATGGCATCTCACCGGTTACGTAACATTCAACCGATTCGAGACCATCTCACCTGTTATGAGTTTTTCAACCGCTTCGAGAGCTTTGTTCCAGGTACGAGCCATCCATCTGGTACCACGGCAGTTCACGGTTATGATCATTCAACCGGCTGCATGGCATCTCACCGGTTATGAGTTTTCAACCGCTTCGAGAGCTTTGTTCCGGGTACGAGCCATCCATCCGGTACCATGGCAGTTCACGGTTAGGTATCATTCAACCGGCTGCATGGCATCTCACCGGTTATGAGTTTTCAACCGCTTCGAGAGCTTTGTTCCGGGTACGAGCCATCCATCCGGTACCATGGCAGTTCACGGTTATGATCATTCAACCGGCTGCATGGCATCTCACCGGTTACGAGTTTTTCAACCGCTTCGAGAGCTTTGTTCCGGGTACGACCCATCCATCTGGTACCATGGCAGTTCACGGTTAGGTATCATTCAACCGGCTGCATGGCATCTCACCGGTTATGAGTTTTCAACCGCTTCGAGAGCATTGTTCCCGGTACGAGCCATCCATCCAGTACCATGGCAGTTCACGGTTAGGTATCATTCAACCGGCTGCATGGCATCTCACCGGTTATGAGTTTTCAACCGCTTCGAGAGCTTTGTTCCGGGTACGAGCCATCCATCCGGTACCATGGCAGTTCACGGTTATGATCATTCAACCGGCTGCATGGCATCTCACCGGTTATGAGTTTTTCAACCGCTTCGAGAGCTTTGTTCTGGGTACGAGCCATCCATCCGGTACCATGGCAGTTCACGGTTAGGTATCATTCAACCGGCTGCATGGCATCTCACCGGTTACGTAACATTCAACCGATACGAGACCATCTCACCGGTTATGATCATCCAACCGGCTCGAGAGCTTTTTTCCGGGAATGAGATCCACCCGGCCCCATGGCATCTCACTGGGGGACTCGTCACGATATGGCAGAACGCCCGGACGAGGTCCACCAGGCCCCATGGCACGACTTCGGTCATGAGAATATTCGACCGGCATGGGCTTTATACACCCGGGTGAGTCTACATCTAACACATGTATTCTTGTCCAGCAGGATAAAAACCCTGCATCGCACTGAACTGCGATCAATCTGGGGCTCTACGACGAGACTTGTCACCTCAACGCCACCCCATTGCCTCAACGCTTATTCGAAAACAAGCTGAGAAGAACTAGCAAGTGTTGACCGGCACCTCAGCGGACCGCAACACCGGGGCCACCACCCCGCAGCCTAGCAATATGGACTCGTCGCAATATGGCAGAACGCCCGGTCGAGGTCCCATACTCCGACTCATACCGATATGGCAGAACGCCCGGTCAAGGTCCCATGATCTTCGACTCATACCGATATGGCAGAACGCCCGGTAAGCATCCCATGCTCTCCGACCCGCTCTGATATGGCAAAACACGGGGTCCAGGTTCCATGCACCATCTACTGCATGGCGGATCTCAACGCCCCATAATCATTTCATGCACACATCTATTGCATGGCGGATTTCAACGCCCCATAATCACTCCATGCACACATCTATTGCATGGCGGATCTCAACGCCCCACTATCATCTCCATGCTCATAACACTACAACACTTGAGCACAGTACTACTTACATAACAAACATACTCACAAACTGTTGCATACCATCGGTAACAGGTACTCACCCCGGTCACGCCCAATCTTCAACGCGGACTTGGGGGACTGGGCACCGTTGGGTCGGTAACCCTGCGGGTCTGCGGGACAAGGACAAGAACAAGACAGTTTAAGTCCCCATTCAAGATTGCACTTGACCGGGAACTTAGGGGACTTGTTGACAGTAGCCACAGAGGGGCTACAGCAGACCCGCAGCTAGTACACCAGGGGCCGGCCTGAGGCCCAGGACCGGACCACCAGCACCCGGCCTCGGGGCCCAGCAGTCTATCCTGCCACCAGAGGCCCGGGGCCTGGGGGCGCCTGCCTGCCAAAGAGGTCACCAGAGCTACCTTTTGGTGTGCAAACAGAAGGGAACCAGTCCCACATCGAAGGGTAAGGCCAGACCTCACTCCTGACCACCTATATAAGGGCCTCAACTACCCTCATTATTAGGTAACTGATCCTTCCTACCGCTTATATACGTGCTTAAGTTATATCTATTCCAACTATACTAACTTAGGCATCGGAGAGGAGAAGACCGGCCCGCCCGGTATTCCCCTTAGTAAGCAGGTTTACATGAGATCAAGTGAAGATTCATCTGTCTCTACAAGACCTACGGGTTTGTGCAGAAACACCTCTAAAATTCATTAATGGGAAAATTCATCAATGTTCTTTGGCCCTAGCTAGTACATCTAATTAAGTAACTAGTTGAAGACCAAATTAGCTAATTAAGCTCCTTAATTAATAAGCTTAATATTCCTACTTAACCGGTCATGTATGAACAACCATGAAGCCATGAAGGCATGTATACGTGCGACCGTGCGTGCATATGTAATCCATCGATGTCTTAATCTCACCATTTCGGTAAGTTAATTAATGTTGCAATTGCCGGTGTTTAATTAAGTGATCGCTAAGTAATTAGAGCAGCGAAGGCAAATGTGCTGCAAGTCTGCATGTACACCATTTACGTACCGGCCGGTTTGAGTGGTTTCATCAATCTAGCTTGCTATATATGGCTAGTATATTTCTTAGTCACTTTTTTTTTCTTCTTCTAATAACGGATAAGTAAAATTTAGTAATGGAGTCTCTAACGCATCCGGATTTTACAATGATCGATACTTCTTAGTCAGGTAGTTGAAATACATATTGTTTCTGCCTAAACCCGGGAGTCTAGTAGATACTTGATGAATCCAACTCTATCTCCTACAATCCTGCTCACTAAGGGGAATACCGGGCGGGCCGGCCTTCACCTCTCCGATGCCTAAGTTAGTATAGTTGGAATGTATATAACTAAGGCACGTATGTAAGCAGGGAGAGAGACAAGTTACCTCATAAATAGGGTAGTTGGGGCCCATATATAGGTGGTTGGGGGTAAGGGCTGGCCTTACTCTTCGATGTGGGACTGGTTCCCTTCTATTTATTCCTTCTGGTGCCCTCTTAGGCAGGCTGGCGCCCCTGGCCCCAGGGTCCCTGGAGGCAGGATAGAGTGCTGGGCCCCGAGGCCGGGTGCTGGTGATCCGGTCCCGAGCCTTGGGCCAGGCCCTGGTGCGCTTGCTGCGGGTCTGCGAGCCTGCTGTAGCCTCTCTGCGGCTACTGTCAACAAGTCCCCCAAGTTCCCGGTCAAGTGCAATCTTGAATGGGGACTTAACTGTCTTACTCTTGCCCTGCAGACCCGCAGGGTTACCAACCTATCGGTGCCCAGTCCCCCAAGTCCGCGTTAAAGATTGGGCGTGACCGAGGTGAGTACCTGTTGCTGATAGTAAGTAAAATTTTTATAAGCATGTTTATAATATAGATAATACTTTCTGCCGTATCGGGGCGAGTCCCGGATGAACTTGCGGAGCGAGCCTCAACCGGGCGTCCTGCCATATTGGTGCGAGGCGGAGTTCTTGGGAGACGAGTCCCGGAAGTGAGATATAGCTGGGTGGACCTCGACCGGTGCCCGGACGTAATGCCATTTCGGTGAGTCCCCCAGTTTAGAATGCCTCAAAGTTCCTCGGTTCTCGGGAGGTCGACCGGGCGTCCTGCCATATCGAGACGAGTCCCGGAAATGAGATGCTGTTGGGCGGACCTCGACCGGTGCCCGGACGCAATGCCATTTCGGCGAGTCCCCCAGTTTAGAATGCCTCAAAGTTCCTCGGTTCTCGGGAGGTCGACCGGGCGTCCTGCCATATCGAGACGAGTCCCGGAAATGAGATGCTGCTGGGCGGACCTCGACCGGTGCCCGGACGCAATGCCATTTCGGCGAGTCCCCCAGTTTAGAATGCCTCAAAGTTCCTCGGTTCTCGGGAGGTCGACCGGGCGTCCTGCCATATCGAGACGAGTCCCGGAAATGAGATGCTGCTGGGCGGACCTCGACCGGTGCCCGGACGCAATGCCATTTCGGCGAGTCCCCCAGTTTAGAATGCCTCAAAGTTCCTCGGTTCTCGGGAGGTCGACCGGGCGTCCTGCCATATCGAGACGAGTCCCGGAAATGCTAGCCTACGGGAGGGCCTGTTGGTGCGTGGACTAGGCCAACAGACATCCCGGAGAGTGTTACGGCCGTACTGAGGCATTGGTTAACACTTGCTAGTTCTTCTCAGCTTTTGTTGGTTAAGCGTTGAGGTAATGTGCAGGTTTGTTAGCCTGCGGGGAAACTTGTTCTTTTTTAGAGAAACAATCTGCCCAGTGGAGTGGCGTTGAGATAACGAGTCTCGCCATGTATCCCCAAATGTATCACAGTTCAGTGTGATGCAGGGTTTTTATCCTGCTGGACAAGAGTACATGGGTTAGATGTAAGCTCGCCCGGGTTTATAAAGCCCATGGGTTTAGAAGCCTTTACTATTGGCTCGTTCCTGCCCGTAGGCGAAGGAAGGTGACAACCGGCAGAATGCCTTGGAGTGGGTTAAATGTCCCAAAGCCGGTGGAATGTCATAGTGCTGGGTGGATCTTGACCGGGCGATATGCCATGTCGAGACGAGTTCCCCAGTGATATGCAACGAAGGTGGTGTTAAAAGGGGAGGGTGCATACCTGGACAAATGCTCTTGAAGCAGTTGGGAAAAAAAATCACAAGCGGTGGGAGGTCTTCAAGATATACGAGGAAGAAAAGCCATGCAGCCGGTTGAATGATCATATTTGTGAACCGCCCTGGCGCCGGATTGAGTCGGAGTTGACTTTCTGGGGAGACGAGGGGAATGGACGCCTCGTTATTCGCTCCTTCTCCCTAAATGCTGCTGATAAGTGGGACAGGTGGCGGACATGCGATAAAGGAGAAAGCCCATCAGTCCCATCAGCTATGCTAGATGGGATCCCTTATCCATGCTGGGACACGTGTCGATAGAGAGTGGTCTGAGATGGAGGGAATCCACGGCTGGGGTTTCGTTGCCTTTCTTGTTGCCCTATTTATTGTTCACTCTGCTCGCCCCCTTCCACAGTTTGCCTAGACCCTTTGCCTTCTACTCTCCTCGTCCACCTTGCTGCAGATCTGACTTATTTTGTTTTAGGATTATGGCGTCTGGGAGACCTGCGCATCATGGCGGCGCCAGCCGTGGGCCCAGAAGGCACGAGCTGCTGGATGGCGACAAGACGATTCTCTGCGACGAACCAATTAGAAGCATGGATGAGAGAGAGATCAGGGAGTTTCGAGCGAAGTGGGACATCGATCCTTCTGTTAAACTTCGAGGGCTGCGTCCCGGAGAACTGGCTTGTAACCCGGAACCGGGCTGGGTTGCTGTTTTCGATGATCAGTTCCGACACGGACTATCGCTGCCGCTACCGGAATTTGTTCAGTATATGCTGAGCTCATTAAATCTTTCCCCGGCCCAGCTTCCGAGCAACCAGTGGAGGCAGTTGCTTGGGCTTGGGTGCCTATTTAGCCTGAGCCACATGAACTGGCCCACGGTTAATGAATTTCGGGCGCTGTACAAGATTTCTTACTGCCGAAAGGCCCAATGCAGCGGCTGTGTGAACTTTGCCACGCGGGAGCATGCTGCTGCTATTACGCACTTGCCGTCATCGGTTTTAGATACCTGGAGGAAGTCGGTGGTGCTGGCCGGCGGCAGGTGGCAGCGTAACTGGAGGGGTCATCAGGTGCCCGGAGCCTATCAGCCGATCGGGGATCAGTCGTACTGGCTGGAGGAGTTGGAGAAGCAACGGATATATCGGCTGTTCCATGGCTGGGACTATCTGAGTCGGAGCTCCTACAATTTCATCTGATGGAACGTGCTGGAGATATGCGAGATGGGGAGAAAACCTGGTAAGGTGGCTTGCATAATTTCATCCTTTTGCGTGGTTGCTTGTGTGCTGACTGCTGGACTTATCGGTTGCAGCTAACCCTCCCCGGCTCGCGCTTAAAGTTGAGGAGACTATCGAACCGGATGAGGAGCTTGTAGTCTCGAGATTGGCGGAGACGGGGGCGGTGGCCGCGAAGACCGTTATTGATACGACTACCAAGAGATGCGGGGAACATGATAAGGCAGTGCCGCTTGTGTTTCCGGATGCTTACTATGGAAGGCTACCGGGCGGTGGGAATACCTCCCCGCTACTTATTCGGGAAGGGCGGTCTGTGAGACCTCCTGGTCCAGGACCCGTGGCGCGACCGATGGCCGTTCGGACCTCGCGGGAGAGAGAAACGACAGAAGCGTCCGGTCACCGTCGAAGCGGCCATGGTGAAACTCCGGCCAAGAGGGCGAGAACCCTTGACGCTGGGGCGTCCAGCTCGGCTAGGCCAGCCGAGCGGGCGGTGGCTCCCGTCGTGGAGGCGGTTGGTCGAAGGACTCAGGTGCCGGAAGCCGGTCGTAGCTCTGCTGACGGAACTGGCAGGTTCGTGGTTGCTACCCTCGAAGCCCTGGGGCTCGACCGGGAGAACCTTGAGACTGGTCGATCGGGCGAGAACAGGGCGAAGCCCGTGGAACTAGCTGTTCGGGTAAGTGTTCTTGTGCTTCCGCTTCTCTTGGAGTGGTACGAGCTAATGTTCGTTAATTTATGCCTCGCAGCTGGTTCATAGCCTTTGCGCCGCCGAGCCCAGAGGGGAGGCTGCTGCGGTTTTGGAGGAGCGGGTGGAGGAGCTGAGCGTGCGGGCGGACGTGGCAGAAGCCAAGCTTGCGGAGGAAAGAGAGGAAGTTGGTCGGTTGGGCACCGAGCTCGTGCGAGAGAGAGAACTAATCGGTCAGTTGTGCCATGACCTGCAGCAAGAACGGGAAAAGGCCGATCGACAAGCTGCTATGCGGGAAGGGCGGGTCGCAGAGTTGGAGACGAGGGTTTTGGAGCTGCAGAACCAGGCCGTTACCCGGGAAGGGAGAATTACGGAGCTGGAGGCGAAGGTTTTGGAGCTGCAGAACCAGGTCACAGTGGTCGCCCAAGGAAGGGAGAAGCTGTCGGAATCCCAGCTTGCCGAAGTAGCTGATAAGGCTGTCGACGACTTCCGGGAGTCGGTGGAGTTTGAAGAGATGCTGGACGCGACCCGGGAGAAGGGCATCACCGACGCTTATCTGAAGTGGAAGGAGAAAGGATGGCTTGATGCTAAGCAGATGGAGGCTGATATAGCCTTGACTGAGATGGTGGAGCAGGAGCAGGCTCTAAAAAGCGGCGGGCTGGTGGTTGGAGGCTCTAGGGGCGGTAGCTAGCTGTTTACCTTGTAAATACACATCTTGCATTACTGTAGTTTATTTATTGAAACCGCGTATTGCAATATTAATGTCAAATACACCGTTGTCGTTCTGTGACCGCTACTACCTAGGGTAGAACCGTAGGTGCTGGATATTCCATGGCCGGGTGGAATAGATGCCCTCGGTGTCTATAATGTGGAATGTTGCCGGTCCGACGGCCGCAGTGATCTGGTAGGGCCCTTCCCACGTTGGTTCTAGGGCCAACGGTTTTTTCTGGATTTTCCTCATGACCCAGTCCCCGACCTGGAGGTTTCTCTCCCGGACCCTTCTGTCATAATACCGGGCGATCCGCTGCTTGTAGGTTTGGTTGCGCATATGTGCCTGGTCGCGGCGCTCCTCGATGAGGTCCAGGTTGAGTAATAGCCCCTCGGCATTTGTCTCGGGGTCGTAATTCTCTACCCTGCCACTGGGTATACCAGTCTCTACCGGGAGTACCGCTTCGCTCCCGAATGCCATGCAGAACGGGGTCTCTCCTGTTGCCTCTGCTGCTGTTGTCCGGATGGCCCATAGCACTGCGGGAAGTTCTTCGGCCCAACATCCCTTCTTAGCATCCAGCTTCTTTTTGAGGAGGGTCTTGATAATCTTATTGACCGCTTCTACTTGGCCGTTGGTCTGTGGGTGCGCCACTGAAGCGAACAACATCCGAGTCCCCATAGAGGCTGTGTACTGGATAAGATCAGCATTATTGAACTGTGTCCCATTATCCGTGACAATAGTCCGCGGTACCCCGAATCGGCAGTAGATGTTCTTCCATAGGAACTTTTTAACCCGTTCCTCAGTGATCTTTATCATGGGTTCTGCCTCGACCCACTTGGTCTGATAGTCTACTGCCACGATGGCGTACTTGTACTGTCCTATAGCCGTTGGGAAAGGGCCGATGATGTCCAATCCCCACTGTGCAAATGGCCACGGTGCCAACAGGATTGATAACGCGATTGTCGGGGCATGAGGTATATAGGCGTACATGTGGCACTTGTGGCAGCCGCCTGATATTTTTCTTGACATTGCCGCCATGTCTGGCCAGAAATACCCCGCTCGGAGCGATTTGTGGGATAATGATCTTGCGCCGGAGTGATTACCGCATACCCCCTCGTGGATCTCTCGCATGATAGCCTCGCCTGCCTCTTTTGTCACACACCTCAGCTGGGGGAAGCTGTGCCCCCTCCGGTATAACTGGCCGTTGAGGAGACCGTACCGGGCGCACCGGAGGTGCAGTCTTCTGGCCTCTACCGCATCCTGGGGGCTGGTTTTGTCAGTCAAATACTTGACTATTAGATCCATCCAGCTTGGTGGCGCTTCTTCTACCGCAAATATCTCAGAGATGGTTTTGTTTATACTTGGCTGCTGGAGAGTTTCCATTTTTGCCCTCCGGTACTCTGGAGGGTAGTTTCCGGTTGCCATCCTTGCGAGGGCATCCGCGTGTCTATTTTCCTCTCGGGGAATGTGTTGGATCGTGGCGCCCTCGAACGGCTCGATCAAGGTTTTAGCCAGAGCCTGGTAAGAGGACAGCTGGGGGTCCTTGACCTCGAACACCCCGTTCATCTGGTTCACCACTAGGCTAGAGTCGCTGTATATCTCCATGGACGAGATTCCCAGCTCCTTGGCCAGTTGCAGACCGGCTATGAGGGCCTCATACTCGGCAGCGTTGTTGGAGGTGCTAAAAAGGAACCATAAGGCATACTCGTATGACTGGCCATCGGGCGAGGTTATCATGACACCAGCACCGCTCCGCCTGGCCGTTACGGAGCCATCCACGTAAAGCTTCCAACCGGTGGGGAGGCCTGGCGCGGCCTTTGTGGCTCGTACTGCTTCGGTGTCCTCGCACTGGTCGGGGTGCGCTTCTTCCGCCATTGGGGTGAGCTCACATATGAAGTCCGCAGCGGCCTGCCCCTTGATGGCCGTTCGCGGGGCGTAGATGATGTCGAATTCTCCCAGTTCAACTGCCCACCGCACGAGCCTACCACTGGTCTCCGGCCTTTGTAGGATCTGCCGCAGAGGGTGATTGGTATACAAGGTGATGGAGTGAGCCTGGAAATAATGCCGGAGCTTCCTGGCACTAACAATCAGGGCCAGAGCCAATCTCTCTATGTCGGGGTACCAGCCCTCTGCTCCAATAAGTCCCTTTCCCGCATAGTATACCGGGAATTCGAGCGTTTCTTCCTTCCTAATGAGGGCCGCGGAGACGGCCGTCGCAGATGCAGCTATGTAAAGGTATAGCATTTCGCCCGGCACTGGTTTGGATAGGAGAGGCACTGCCGACAGATATGCCTTGATAGACTGGAACGCTGCTTCATGCTCCAATGCCCAGTGGATTTTCCTGGTCTGCTGTGCCTTGAGCAATTTGAAGAACGGGGTGCATTTGTCGGTTAGGCGGGAGATGAATCTGGCGAGGGCGGCTAACCGGCCGGTCAATATCTAGACCTGGTTTCTCTCTTCTGGCGTTTTCATATCTAAAATCACCTGGACCTTCAGCGGGTTGGCCTCTATCCCTCGCTGGCTGATGATGTGGCCTAGGAATAGGCCCTCTGAAATTCTGAAAATACATTTCTTTGGGTTTAAGCGCATTCCGAATTTGAGCATCTTGCCGATGACTACGGCCAAATCCCGGACGTGGGCCCCTGCAGTCAAGCTCTTGACCAGCATGTCATCCACATAAACCTCTACGGTTTTACCCATTTCTTGCTCCAGCATTCGGTTGACCGTTCGCTGGTAGGTGGCCCCTGCGTTCTTCAGACCGTACGGCATCCTTTTATAACAGTAGGTACCTCGGTCGGTTGTGAATGATGTGTGCTCCTCATCACCCGGGTGCATCCTAATCTGATTGTATCCGGCGTAAGCGTCCATGAAGCTGAGCATCTTAAAACCGGACGTGGAATCTATAAGCTGGTCAATCCGGGGGAGCGGGAAGCTGTCCTTTGGACACGCCCGGTTCAGGTTAGTGAAGTCCACGCACATACGCCATTGGCCGGTTCCCTTCTTTGGTACCATAACTACGTTAGCGAGCCAGCGGGGGTACTGGACTTCCCGGATGAACCCTATACTCCTCAATTTCTGTACCTCCGCTCTGATTGCCTCATACTTTGCGGGACTGAAAGATCTCCTCTTCTGCCTTACCGGGGGAACGCTGGGTAATAAATTTAGCTCATGCACGGCTATCTCCGGGGATATGCCCGGCATGTCCTCATAGGACCATGCGAAGACCGAACCGTTGTCCTGGAGGAAGGCTATGAGCTCTTGCCTAACAACCGGATCGAGCCGCGTCCCTAATACGACAGTTCGCTCCGGGTGGTCTACCGAAATGCAGATTGCTTCGGTTTGTTCCACGGCCGCAGGTGGCTCCAGTTTCTCGATGAACCGCCCGACTCTTTTTGTCTTGACGTCATCACGTGGGTCAATGTTTAGATCCGGCGCGGGTGCCTGCTGAGCGGTTGTGAAGACCTCGGTCCGCTTCCTCCCGTGGGTCACGGCTTCTGTGTAATACTTGCGGGCGATCCTTTGGTCCCCGCGTATGGTAATGACTCCGGCCGGTGAAGGCATCTTCAGCATTAACATATGGCCGGCAATAAACGTTTTGAGCCTCCATAATCCTGGCCGACCGATTATGCCATTGTACGATGATAGGCAGTCGACAATGATGAACTCCAAATGCTCCTCTCTGGTTCTGTCTCCCTCGCTGAAGATGATCGGTAGGTAATCCGATCCCAGGGGCTGGACGACCTCACCGGAGAAGCTTATGAGCGGCTCGTTATCCTGGGATAACTTGTTCCTTCCTCTCTGCAACCCCTTGTATGCATCCCGGAACATTACGTTGACCGAGGCTCCGGTATCAATCAGCATGCGACTGGTTATCCAATGGTCTATTTGGACCGTAATGAGGAAGGGGTCGCTGTGCGGTTGGATCAAATCTCCTGGCTCTTCCCCCTCGTAAAAGGTGATCGATCTCCATCCGGTTTTGGCGGCTTGGCCGCTTCTTTCGCCAAAGGCGTATACCTCCTTCCCTCGGACCGATCTTAGGCACCGCTTCTTCGAGCTCCGGGTAAGTCGATCTATACGATCCCCGCCGTGTATCATGTTAATGCTCCCGTGCACCTCGATGCCCCCGGGAGTGCGGGTGCTTATGGTTCCCACCTGCCGAGGCCGCGGTTGCTCGTTGTTGGGGTCCTTCTGGCGAGCTCGGTCGATTACGACCGCTATCTGGGCTTTTCGGTCATTGGTCCGAAGGGCTAGATCTTTGGGCTTTCCTGCTGGCAAAATAGCCAAGGCCCGCGATGGTCGCTCTGCTGGCGTAGCAGCTAGAGGCCGCGCCGAACGCACAAACGGCTGTTTTCTTCCTGATCGGGAACCGTCGCCATCGCTCCGCCGGGGTTGCCATTCCTCCCGTGGGTCTGCTTTCCTAGTGGTTGCGGGCGCTCGGCTATGATCTAGCCATCCGGCTTTGCCCCCATGGGACGGCTGCAGGTCGTCCGCTATTCGCTTGGGCGCCTTGTCCCCGTATGTGTCATGCTCTGCCTGAGCGTGCCTAACGGCCACAGTCATCAGCTCGTCGTACCCCAGCGGCTCCTGCATTAGCAAGTCGTACGAAAGTTCCCCGGGTCTTAAACCCTGCTTGAAGGCCATCCCTGCTATCTGCTTGTCCAGGTTCCTGACCCCGGCCGTGGCAAACTGCCACCGGTTAACGAAGGCACGTAGGGGCTCGTTGTCTGTTTGCATGCAGTCAAAAAGGATTGTGGATGCCTGTGTTGTCCTCGCTCTTAGAATGAACCGGCCGACGAACTTATCCGCCAACCGCTCGAAGGTTTCGACCGAATTAACTGGTAGCTCGTAGAACCAATTCAGCGCCTCCCCCGAGAGTGTTTCTTGAAATACGTTGCAGCACGTGGCGTCCGAGTAGCCCCTCACCCCTGCTTGTGACTTGAAGCTATCCAGGTGCTGGTACGGACAGCCCACCCCGGAATAGGTCAACTTTAGAGGCCTTTGGCTTCCAGATCTTCCTGATTCCCTAATTCGGCGCGGGAAAGGTCCAATACGCTCGTTGAACCGCGCGTTGCCCTGCTGCCGCCCTGCCATTCTCTCGCTGGCCTTCATGCGGTCCTTCATGTCTGCTACTGAGGCGGAGAGTGCCTCGAGCACTCGAGCGGTAGTGCTTTCCTGTTCGGTTGACGCCGGGCCCGTGCGGTACGGGGGCTCGACCGGGCCGGAGTTCTTTAAAGCTTCCGAAAAGAGTGGCGTGTCCATATGCACGGTCTTTCTTCTTCCCGTGGCCTGTCCTACCTCAAGATGCGGGAACTCGCTAGCCTTGCCTGCTGATCGCGGTGCTGCTCGAGGAGTGCTCTGCTGACCCTCTCGCTCCAGGGCCGCCACCAGGGCGATGTTGACTACCTCCAATTCTCGGTACCGGGCCTCCGCTCTTAGCCGATCTTGATCACCCTCCGCTCGCAAGCGCTCGACCTTTGCCTTCATCTTTTTAATTTCTTCCGGATCCTTCTGGTCGGTGCTCTCTGGTTTCCGGTGATCATGAGTTCTATCACTGACGGAAGAAAGAGCGAACCTCGTACCGACCTCAGCCTTTATGCTACGGGCTGGGTCGGGGAACTGAACTCGCGCTCTCGGTTTTTTCCCGCTGGTTTTTATCTTCCCCCCCTCCATTGTTTCCGGACTGAAGGATGCAGCTACTTCTCCAAAGGATTGATAGAGCAACACAACTTTTTGTACGGGTTCCCACAGACGGCGCCAATTGTTTCTGCCTAAACCCGGGGGTCTAGTAGATACTTGATGAATCCAACTCTATCTCCTGCAATCCTGCTCACTAAGCCGGTATTCACCTCTCCGATGCCTAAGTTAGTATAGTTGGAATGTATATAACTAAGGCACGTATGTAAGTAGGGAGAGAGACAAGTTACCTCATAAATAGGGTAGTTGGGGCCCATATATAGGTGGTTGGGGGTAAGGGCTGGCCTTACTCTTCGATGTGGGACTGGTTCCCTTCTATTTATTTCTTCTGGTGCCCTCTTAGGCAGGCTGGCGCCCCTGGCCCCAGGGTCCCTGGAGGCAGGATAGAGTGCCAGGCCCCGAGGCCGGGTGCTGGTGATCCGGTCCCGAGCCTTGGGCCAGGCCCTGGTGCGCTTGCTGCGGGTCTGCGAGCTTGCTGTAGCCTCTCTGCGGCTACTGTCAACACATATATTTACAATAATGAGTTTTCTGGGCGATATCTGAAAAATAAGTTCGATTCAAGCCTGCATCTAATTACTATTCGCATGCAAACACGTACAACTACAGCATCCTTTTTCACATGTATCTTCATCATATGGATCGCTCAGTTGTTTTAACCACAACTACTTAATCACAGAGACTATATTTGTAAGATCTAAATTCAAGACCTTCCTTTAATTAGATAGCAAAACGAAAAAAAAAAAGTAGCTAGCTAGCTGTATATATTTCTGATCTAAATCCAAATTAGATTCCGAGTCCTCCGCTTATTCTAACCGATTCCAAGTTAGGCAGGTAGGTAACTACATATCTTGTGGTGTCGGTGCATGCTCAGAGCAGGGGGCGGCTTATATATTCAAGACGCATCCAAGGAAAGGCTAGCAATAGGAAGAAAGAAAATGGCCTTATCACGATCAAGAGTGCAGCTTGATCAACTTGGTCTGGTTCTCAGCTTACTCTGGTTAATTGCTAGCCCACCCCTCGTTTCCGGCCACTTCCGACCCCCGCACACATTCAGTTACAACGGAGGGATACTCCTGACGGGCAAACTCGACCTTTCAATCTTCTTCTACGGTGCAATTGGACGCACACAAAAGCGTGTGCTCAGGTCTTTCATCAAGTCGCTGAATCATGGTGGTGGCACCCTCAAGCCTCGGGTAACATCCTGGTGGGATATGGTCGAGAGCTACCAATCCATAGCCTCGCCCCATCATACTGTGCCCAAAATCGCTGTCAAAGTGGTGAGTCAAATAACCGATAAAAGTTATTCACTTGGGAAAGTGATCACCATAGACTTCATAAAGTCAATGGTAAAGACTGCCACCGCCGGGAAGCCTCCTTCCAGTCTGGTCGTCATCTTCACCGATAAGGAATGTGCCGTCTCAGCCCTTTGCAGGGGAAAATGCTATGATCACGGAGTCATCGATAACCAGCCTTATCTCATTGTCGGAAACCCCGAAATCGAGTGCCCCGGTGCTTGTGCCTGGCCCTTCTTAAAGTCCAAATACGGCCCTCCAGGCATCACCGTCAGATCACCAAACGGCGACCCCGTCGTCGATGCCATTCTAGTCAACTTTGCTGCAGGTTTGGCTGCTGCCGTCACCAATCCATTCAACACCGGATTTTCCAAACCAGGACCCAAAACGTGGCCGCTGGAGGCCAGCACCGTTTGTGATGGTATATTCGCGAGAGGGGCGTTCCCTGGGAATCCCGGCAAGGTGGCGTTGGACAGGAAATCCGGAGGGGCGTTCAATGCTCATGGATTGAATGGTATGAAGTTCTTGCTACCTGCGCTGTGGAATCCACGGACATCATCATGCTGGACACCGATGTAGTTGAATCATTTTAAACGTATTAAATGATAGCTAAAGAGCAAAATAAGCTCTTGGGATTTTCGTTCCGCGCTATTCTTCTATTAAGTGATCTTTGCCCTTATATTTGTAGAATTGTAGTCAATAATTATAATATATATATATTTTTTGAAATAATTAGAAATTTATTTGATTATCAAACCGTAATATTAACTGGCTTTATTTTGTGGACTGGAGTAGTTTTTTTTTTTTTTTTTTTTTTTTTTTTGGAAATGGTGGACTGGAGTAGTTAAAACTTGATAAAAAAGATGTAAGACGAATTAACTACCTTAGATGAATCTAATTAGCTGTATGTATATATATACTAATACGTACCAAGTAACTAGGCTTTAGCGCGCGCGCCTTTAGTACGTAATAAGGATTTTGTTGAACAAGGTTGTAGTTTCTTTTCTTTTTGAGAAGATCAGGCTGAAGTAATTAAGATTGTCAAACTAGCAACAGTACCCATGCATTGCCGCTCCTTTCCGTTTGTCTGTAAGGAACTGTACGTAGTGGAGTTGATCATACTCATCATGATCGATCGACTCGTACGTATATGTATGGGCTGTGAAACAAACAGTGTGCATGCATGGTTCCCTGCAGAGGAGCAAAGAGAGTAAGCTAATTCGTACGTGCCACGTACAGCTATATATATATATATATAGCTAATTGGCATATCGATGCGTAAGCAAAAGAAATGAAAAACATACGAGTTACTCCCATGTAAGAACATATGAGTACGCAGTTATATACCAGATAATTAAGATCACTGCATGTATTGATTATTAACTGATCACTGTATTTGGATTGAAGTTGGTTCCAGATGCATAATGCATTATTACATGATACCGATCACAACTGATCTATATATCAAACAAGAACATTTGAATTTAATTACTGTTTGTTTTTGAGAGGAGATGGTTTTTTGCTATCTGGGCAATATTTGCGAAGAGGTCTATTGAGATAAATGAGGCGTTGGCAGCAGCCTCTTCCTTGAGCACATAGTCGATGGAGGTTTTCATAATGCAGGAGGAAGGAGTGGCGGCCTCTTTAATTTCGAAGCGAATTAAGTAAAACGTAAATCCCAACTCCAGATATCCACCTTCAATCACCTCCACTTCTTTCACCAGCTTTTCATTATCTACCATTGTGAACTTCTCCTTGTGCCATCCGGGCCCCGGTATCCCTGCACGCAGTCCCCGTATATCCATACATATATCAATTTCCATCACATCAACTTGGATGGTTTAACAAGCAGAGAACCTAATACCTAATTCTAATAAAAAAAGAAAGGGTAAATTTCTCCCATTGTGTCTCATGTATGACTAATTAAATATTTTAGTACCCAGAGTTTCAAAAATGATAATTTAGTACCTGAATTTAAGTTTTGTAAAACACCTTGATACTTATGCTGACTTTTCTTATAAATATGAGGATAAAAGTGGCATTTAGATATATATTGATTAAAATAAAATTAAAAAAAAAAAAAGAGTTTTATGAGTTCAAATATTTTTTTTAACCCGTGTTTTTGGGTCATATTGAAAACATAAGTGAATATTTTGTTAAAAAAAATTCAATCGTAGTAATGTGAATACTGACAATACTAAATCGTGAAGCTATATATATATATAATCAACGAAAAACATTCTCGTAATTGTTCAAATCACAAATACTAGATTTCCTGAACATAAATCTAATTATTTTCATATTCAACAGAATCTAACAAATCAATTCATGTTTAATTTCTATTTGAATAGACAAAAAAATACAACTACTAATTAAAGTGTTGAATCTATACAACTCTTTTTTCAATTTTAATTTTAATTAATATACACCTAAATATCATTTTTACCCTCATACCTATAAAAAAAGTCAACATAAGTATTAAAGTGTCACACAAAAACTAGTTTCAGATACCAAACTGTTCTCTTTGATACCCTAGATACCAAAGTGTCTAATTAGGCGTATATGAGGTATCAGGAGGAATTTAAACCTAATGAATTATCAATAGGGAAATTTAAGAGAATCCGATACACCTTGATATAGATCATTCAAATTTATTGAGGCCTAATTCGAACAAGGCTAAGGAATAATTATACACACTCCAAAAAGAGAGAGAACCACACAGCTCTGATATTTCCTATTTTGAGCTACTCAAAAGTCAAAACAAATTAATTTAAACAAAAATGTGATCGAAGTGATTCTTAGATACAGATTGAATTGAAGGAGTGGCTAAGCAGGAAAAATTAAAAAGAGGATCGGAACCTGGTGCAAATGTTAGTTTGAGAATGGTGCCTTGTCCTCCATCGCCTTGTTCGACATCAATTTTGGCAAGTACATCGGGGAGAGTTTGTTCGAGGAGCCTAGCAATCCCAAGACTGCCGTACAGCTCCCATGCTTGGCCCGCAGAGACTTCCACTTCCAACTCATGCGAAACTGTCCCGCTAACCATTTGGATCTGTGTTTCTATCTCTTCACTGTGCTGCATGCGAGTTTCAGCTTTCAATTTATAGCTAAAGCTTGAGGACGGAAGGAAGCAATTGGTAGATTGGTTTTAGTACAAGGACAAATAAGGTCCGGCCTGGAATATATGTTTTAAAATGCCTTCACTGACAGGCTGCTTGATTTCTAGCCGCTGGCTGGCTTGGAAGCATATATTATTTAATTAGCAAGTGGCAATAGAAAATAAAACAGAACGAGCTCATGAGTCATGATCACTCTCCACATATATTAATTAGATAATAAACCCTTTGGCTCTGTCGATATATAACAATGTCGCATGGGCAGAGCAAGGTCCCGCCCAAACAAAACAAAGCAAGGTGCCGAAACGGCGAAACGTACCAGTAAGAGGCAGTAATATTATGCGCTCGATAGAATTGACTGAATTAAAATTGCCTATATGGCATTACATCCATCATGAACCCATGCTCTGTTCAGATGTAGCCTATTAGATTAATTTACATGCATGGATCCCTCAATCCTAGGCGTTTATTTGTTTTTGTTTTGGATCGGAGGAGGAGATGGTTTTTTGCAATCTGTGCAACTTTTGTGAATGGGTGCGCAGAAACAAGTGAGACGTTGGCAGTAGCATCTTTCTTTAGCTCATACTCAATGGTTGTTTTGATGATGCAAGAGGAGGAGGAGGAGGACTCTATGATTTCGCCTATAACCAGGGGCGGACCCAGATGGTGGGCTACACCGACTGTAGCCCGGCATGATTTTCAGCCCATTAAAAAAAAAAAATAGAGGTATGCAAAAAACCTTATGCTAGTCACGTGACCACATACAAACCCATGAATTCATTAGCCCATCCTTATTCAGTCGCTGTTTACCTCCTCCAAGTTCCAACTCCAGTCGACCTCCACAACTCCACTGCTAAGTGCTATTGTGCTAACTGCTTCACTTCTCACTTCTCAGTCAACAAGCTCATCAATCTTTTGCCCTTTTCTTTCAGGTATTTCTATTCTCTTGAATATATGGGTTAATGGATTGTAAGATTTGGATAATTGGATATCACGAAGTTGCATACTATATTCTTAATGAAATTTGAAGTTGTAATTTGTAAATTATGATATAGATTCTTGAAATTGATTATGATTAATGAGATAATAGGTAATGGGTTTGATGGAAAAATCAAAGATTTATAGTTTAGTGCTCTATTTCTATTTCTATGTAATTGTGGATTGTGCTATATGATAACTGATTTTGTGTTTTTTTTGTGTGTTCATTCTTGAAATTGAAATCAGTGAAGGAAGATAGAAGCAAGCGTCAAGACCCAAGAGGTTGAGCTTTGATTACATTACAGTAGTAGCAGACTAGCTAGTTCCTGTGAGTTTAACCTCTTGCTCAATTTTTATTTATGTCTTGTTTGTGGCTGTGAGATGTCATATATAGTGTTTGAGTAAGTAGTTTTATGTCCTAATCAACTTTATACAATCTTATATAGGTTTTATACATTGAATATAATGGGGGATCAACGTAAACCTAAACGATTCAAAAATCTTTTTTCATTTTTTACAAATGATAATCCATCAAGTGAGAGGAATGCTAGTGCTAGTGGGAGTATAAATATGACTGAAGATTCAGTTGATGATGTTCATGTTGATCAGTTGCCATCAATTCCTCAAGAACAGTTTCAAACTGAAAATATTGAGGTGGAAGAAAATTTCGATTTAAGTTGTCTTGAACGTGATCCAGGAAAGAGGAGGCCCATTTATTCATACCCTTTGAATGATCGTGAAAATGTTAGAAGAGCTTATGTGGTATTAGGACCATTTCAACCTGAACTATGTGAGTATAAAGTTTCCATTGAGGGAGGTCAAGGTCGAAGGTTTAATTTCAAATGGTTTAAACAGTGGCCTTGGCTTGAGTATTCTGATTTCGTCGACAGAGCATTTTGTTTTCCTTCTTTCTTATTTGATTCTCATCCATCTCATCATCCCGCATTTACTGTGAAATGAGTTCAAAGTTGGAAGGATATTAATACTAAGAAATCTGTGATTCTTCGTCATGTTGGTGAGGACATCAATTCTGTGCATAATATTGCCATGGTCAAATGGGAAAATCTAAAAAATCCAGCAGCACATATTGATAGAATGATCAACTCATAGTCATCACAGGAGACTGCAAATAACCGACTTCGGCTTATTTCTACCATAGAGGCAGTGAGATTGCTATCAAATCAAGGATGTGCATATAGAGGTCATGATGAATCAGCTGACTCTGCTAATGCTGGTAATGTTAATGCAGTTCTACATTCGTTTGGAAGAATGTATATTGAAGTTCACAATGTTACCTTAAAAAATGCTCCCGGGAATGCTAAGTATATCTCTCCAACTATTCAAAAACAAATCTTGAATATTCTTGGCAACAAAGTGAGAAGAAAAATCCGTGAAGAATTAGGGGATGCAAAATTTTGTATTCTTGTTGATGAGTCTGTTGATACATCCAAGAGGGAACAAATGGTTATTATTCTTCGATTTGTTGACTGTCATGGATTGATTAGAGAACGGTTTTTTAAAATTGTTTGTCTTTCAGATACTTGTTCTCTAACACTTAAAAATGAGATTACCAAAGTGCTTGCTCAATATGATATTCCAGTGGAAAATATGCGTGGTCAAGGTTATGATGGCCCTAGCAACATGAGGGGTGAGTTTCATGGACTTCAGGCATTGTTTTTGGAAGAGTGTCCATATGCTTATTATGTGCATTGTTTTGCTCATCGTTTGCAATTAACATTAAATGCTGTTGCTATGGGAGTGGATGAAGTTTGGGATTTTTTCTCAAAACTCAATTTGCTTGTTACTTTTGTGGATTCTTCTGCAAAAAGACATTTTTTGTTAAAGACTATCCGAGAGGAAGAGATTGAAGAATTAGTAGCTGCTGGTAGACTTGAGACAGGTAGAGGAGCTAATCAGACCAGCGGTTTGCAACGAGCAGGAGCTACTCGTTAGGGTTCACATCATCGTTCCATTTCAAGTTTGATCAAGTTATATAGAGCCACCCGATTGACTCTTGCGGATTTGAAAGCAAATGGGCAAGCAAAGGTGAGAGGACAAGCAAGCAGTGTTGGTAAGATTATGAAGGATTTTGATTTTGTGCTTTGTTTGCTGTTGATGGATGATGTCATGAAGATTACTGAGTTTCTTTGTCAAGCATTGCAAAAGAAGGCTATAGACATTTTGAATGGTTTGAGATTTCTGACAGTAACAAAATCAAAACTTCAGGCTATGAGAGAAGATGGTTGGGACACATTGATTGCAAAAGTGATATCATTTTGTGAGGAGCATGATGTAGTTATGCCGGATATGTGTGCTCCTTATATGGAAGGTGCAACACCAAGAACGTGCCAGCAAAGAAACTTTATTACAAATGAGCATTTTTATCGAGTTAATATTCTAAATGCTGTGATTGACTTGCAGTTGGCAGAGTTAGAAAACAGATTCACAGAAACTTCACTGGAGCTTCTTATTCTTAGTGCAACACTTGATCCTCGTGATAATTTTCAAGCTTTCAAGGCTGAAGATGTTCGCACTCTTGCTGTGAAGTTTTATCCTCAAGATTTTACATACATTGATATACTTTCTCTTGAGATGGAGTGTGCTTATTTTCCTGCTGATATTCAAATGGATATAAGATTCAACATGACACCATCACTATCTGACTTGTGTCAACTGATGATTGAAATAAGAAAGTCAGCATTTTTCCCGATGATTTATAGATTGATATGTCTTGTGTTGGCTCTTCCTGTGTCTACTGCAACAACTGAGAGAGCATTTTCATCAATGAAGATCTTGAAAAATACTCTTCGAAATAAGATGGGTGAGGAGTTCCTTGATGATTCAATGGTTCTTTATATTGAAAGAGAGTATGCCGAAAGCATTGATAATAGTTCAGTTGTTGCGGAGTTTGAAGTTAGCGGACCTCGGAGGGTAAAGTTTAGTTAGTTTACTATGTAGAATTTCTATTATTGGGGTTTGGTTTTATGTCCCCCCCCCCCCCCCCTCTCGATGTATGTTTTCTTATATTATAATAATGAAGGCGTGAGGATGAGCCTCCCACACTAGGTTTCAAACCTCAAAAAAAAAAAATTGTGCGCTGCACAGTTACAGCCCCCCAGGTTTTGAAATCCTGGATCCGCCCCTGCCTATAAATCGTGCGAAACTTGCCCCCCAACCACCATTTCGATTGATCTTCGCTCGCTCCGGCAGCTTCTCCGATCGAATATTAGAGAATGGAAGCAGGAAAGGTAAACATACTATGCCAATTGATATCTGCAGGCTCATATATATAAACAAACAATAAGGTAGGCAAGCTGGTGCATGCATCCGTCACACGTAGGGCGACTCGATGCAGCAGCCCTTGATGTAATTGATTACGTACGCCTGGATCCAATGGGCTTGGGGTCAAATTCATGGGCCGTCGAACGAGCCCTTAATCGGAATGTGCTATGCAATCCGCCCTTGGATAATGCATGATTTTCTTAATTATTGCCCTCCAAAATATTACCTCCAAAACTTATGTTATCATCAGTTGGATCGATTAACATGCTCAATCAAGGATAAAAACGTGACAAGAGCTAAGTGTGTGTTTTGACCAAATTTCCGTCTAATTAAGGCATAAGCACGCGACTAATTATCTCACATAAACATCCTAATATATATATATATATATAGCAGTATCAAGCTTACCTTGCCGGGGTGAATTTTGACACCTGATCCCAGATGTTACTTAATTACTGCCACGCACCTCCTGAATTGTAAACTAGTTACTAGCCTTTTAACCTAGATAGCGTCTAGCTAGGATTTGGCGTTTACGCCACATGCTTACCATACACGTTTTATTCATTCTTAGTTAGTTACTTGATGAAAGATTAAGCAAGTAAAATGTTCTTTCTCCTCTTAATTTATGAATGCTTTTGAGTTTCTTTACTCTATAAAATTAGACATTGTTAATTAGTCTATTACTGAAAATGATAGGAAAATAGATTTTACATTTTATAAAGCTTATTGATGTGACTCGTAAAATGGATAAAACTCTATTCTCCTCGATCGTTCTATTCATATACAGTGATATACTATCAATATAGATTTTTTTTTTTTCAACAATAGGCCTGCAGAATTGCACTCCTTTATGCTTTAGCCAGGGGTATTTAGTTCACACTCCACGCATTAGTTATTCCAAATACAGTAACAAGTGCTATTATGATAACGATTCTTATTTCAATTTTTTTTTTCCCCTTTCCATTCAGTCCAAGTTAAGGTTAATGGTTACTAACATGGAAGTATATCGTAGAGTGCCGCAATAGTATGGTACTGTTTCAGTAAATACACATACTATACGTACCTTACTATGATTAATTTGTTAAAGATGGATTGATTAGGGCTTTATGGATGTATATGTATGGATGTGAATTAATTACTAAAAATGCTATGAACAAGTGCCACCGGGTCAGAAATTCTATGCATGCATGCTTAATGATGACTTCACGAAATGCATTGCTTTGCTAGGCTTCTAGCCAACCTAACAATATATTATATATGCGCGCGACCCTGTAACCCCTTATATTTCCAACCCATGCCGTAGGTCTGGCTGTCAACTAAACTTCCAATTTTTCAATGGAAAAAATTCACCATTGGTACCCAAACTTACCTCGCTATATAAGAAAGGTACCCGAACTTGAAAAACGATCACCATAGTACCCAAAGTTTTAAATCCTATTATAGAGGTACCTAGCGCGTTTTGACCGGTTGGCTTCCCGGTTTTGGATGACGTGGCAGTTCGCAAAAAGATTCCGAGGGGCAAATGTCCATTATAACCCCGAGAGTATGCCAGTCAACACAACCCACCCTCGAGTAATCGCTGTGCTCAACGCATACCTCTATTCGATTCAATCGAGGGTTCTATTCAATCAGTTTCTATCAAAATGGCTGTGGCATCGGCTTTGGTGGAGATTATGGGGAGACCCACGATTGTACAAGTGATGGGGGAGCTTGTCAAGTTGATAACTCCTCTATGGATTGCTGTGATTGTTGGGGTCTTGGTTGGGTGGTCGTGGAGGCCCAAATGGGTGTCTGTGGTTGGTAGAGAATTATTCGATAGCTCCACACACAAGGACTCAGCTTCTTCTTCTTCCTCATCTTCTTCACAGCCAAAGGATACACAACTTCCTATATCAATCTCAACCTTTCCACACTACAAATTCGTCGGCTTTTTATGCTGCCGGGTTTCCTGTCCAGGCTGATACATTCGTCCCTACTACTCGGATCTCCGATCAAGTTAGCATCCTGACATCCACGTGTGGGATTTCGATTCCGAGTTTGAGTTCGTTGCTGCCAAATTGTATTCCTTGGGCTGCTGACGTTACCCACCATGACCAGGCTGCTCTAGCTCCACACACATGGACTTGAACCGCTGCAAAACAGAGGAAGATCTAACCAAGCCTTGGTGTTGGGGGTGGTGCTGTTGTTGTTGTTGGTCTTGGTCGTGGTGCTTCTGGGTGCTTAAGTTGGAAGCAATGGCGATGGTGCCAATCATGAGGTTGAGGAGGAGGAAGAGAACAGTAGGGGTTAGCCAGCTGTTCATGGAGGCCCAAATTGAGGGCAGGGCGGACACATATTCCTCAAACATGTCTTGATCACATCCACCGGGTTCGACGCAACCGAGGCCACGAACCCCGCCGCGAAACTCGCAGTCACGTGAGTTCCCAGCCCGTCGGCCATCACGTGCCTCTCCAGAATCGCCTCCTTGATCTGGTCGTACGACGCCAGCTGCGACGCAGTAACAATCATGGCCCGGTTCACTGTAAGACCCGACCCGCGCCACAGGCTAGTAACCCCTTCCTGCTTCGCCATCCTCGTTATAGCATCAACGACGTTCTTGTAGTTCCGGCGCTGCGCCTCCGGGAGCCGGCCGTCGGCCTGCATCCTCACCATGGCGAGGAGCTTCTGCCCCAGAGGAAGGTTCCCGGATTCCGGGTCGGACCACTTGGTCTTGAGAATGTCATAAAGCCCCATACGGGTGGTGGAGTAGAGAGTCTGGCGGAGCACGGTGGCGGAGACGCCGAAGAACAAGGCCTTGACGCCTTCGGTCTGGAAGATCTTGACCCCTACCGAGATCGGACTTGCACGTGGCGGAGCGACCACCGCGTGCGGCGGAGGAGCCATGATGGTTGCGGCGGATCCGTGGTGAGAATGGTAGGCAAAAGCGGGGCGGAGCTGAAGGGCCGGGGCGGGTCGGTTTTCGCCCTGAAGTTGCATTCGGACCTTGATGAGATCCAATGGGTGGGTGGAGCAGCCGGCGACGATGGAAGCTATGCCTCCCTCAACGAAACCCTTGACACCCATTTCAATCGAAGCTGTTTTGAGTTTTGACCAAGTTAGAAAAAGTGAGAGGACCCGTCCCGAAAATTCCCTCGGAAAATTCGAAACAGGTCCTAATTAACCCCAAAACTAAAATAAAATTTCTTTGCTCCCAAACCGCCAACACCCACCCACTGGGAACAGAGTTTGGTCAATTCTTTGATCGCTAATTTTTGTTAAGAAATTTCTACGCGATAAATACTCATATTATCCCATATAACGCATTCAGAATATATGATAAATATACTCACATTTATACTCGTAATTTATAATAATATCAGGAGATTTACTCACCTTAATTTACCAGAAATGGTAAATACTCACAAGAAATCGAGCCGGACCGCTGGAGGATCGCGTCGGACTAAATCGCCGCAGTTCCGGAATCCGGTCAACGCCGGTCAAAGCTGGTCGCCGGTCAACTCTGGTCAACGGTCGCCGGTCAACGCAGGTCGCCGGTCAACGCAGGTCGCCGGTCAACGGTCGGTCTTCGGTCAACGCAGGTCTTCAGTCAACGTTGACTGGTCAACGTTGACGGGTCAGTGCTGGTTCTGGGCCGGACCGGGTCGAGACGTATTGGGCCGGGTCGAATCTAGCTGGAACCGGGTCGAATCGACCCGATCTGGATCGAATCTTCTCGGCGTCGATCCGGCCGCCTCGGCCTGAAGTGGCCGTCGCCACCCCACCCAATCGAACCGCCAGAGAAAACCCTGCCGATCGGTGGGTGGCGCTCCTCCTGGCGTCGCCTGCATCGCCGTCGAGCACGGTGGCCGGTCTTCGAGTCGCCGCCGCTCTCTCCTCCGTGCTCCACCGGCGTCGATCTTTGGCTCGATAGGACGAGGAAAGAGAGCTGAGCCCGATGCGGGGTGGCTCGCGTGCCGCCTTGGCCGGACGGCGGAGATCGGGGCAATTTCGGGATGAACAGTAAATCGGGGGAGAGAGAGGTGAACAGTAACTGAAGAGCTACAGTAAAATGCTACAGTAATTCGTAAAATCCCGAAATGGAAAGTTACCATTTTCTGAAAATCCCCCCCTATTTATAGTAACTTTCTGAAACAGTAAAATAATTTCAACAGATCATAACTTTTTCACAAAATGTCCGTTTCACGCGTGCCGCGTGTCCACGAACTCGTATCGTCGAGCTCCACAACTTTCGTGAAGAAAAATTTTCCAAAATTACGAAAGATCACAAAGTCGACTTTTCCCCCCATTAAACTTAAAACATTTTTCAAATTTAACCTCCAAAAACATTTCCGACATCGCGTGACAATTAAAATAAGCGTACGAAATTCCAATACTCATAATTCAGATAAATTAGGTTCGGGATGTGTCAAAAAGAATGAAACAATGGTTGTTTAGAGTTAGAGAGACAAAATTGGGGGAGTGTGTTAGGGGAATTGAGGATGATTGGTGTTGAGAATTAAGCTTAGGTGGAGATTACAGATTTGCCCTTCGGAATCTTTTTGCGAACTGCCACGTCATCCAAAACCGGGAAGCCAGCCGGTCAAAACGCGCTAGGTACCTCTATAATAGGATTTAAAACTTTGGGTACTATGGTGATCGTTTTTCAAGTTCGGGTACCTTTCTTATATAGCGAGGTAAGTTTGGGTACCAATGGTGAATTTTTTCCTTTTTCAATCGAAAATAAAAATAAAAAACTGATATTCCAAGTTCATACCTTTAAGATATGAGTTTTTGTGGTAATGCTATCCCCTATATATAGTCCTATATATACACACAATCATCTATTCATCGATCTGTAGTTAACTACATATATGTATGCATGCAAGGTATATACTTATCTGCACTGCCAAAGAATATAAGTAGTGACTGACTAGCTAGCCAACTTAATACTTAATCAACTTGGAGGTTTAAATTACTAGCTTGTCGAAATGGAAAGATCAACATGTTGTGATGAAAATGGGTTAAAGAAAGGTGCGTGGACAGCAGAGGAAGATGAAAAGCTGGTGGAGTACATGGAGAAGTGCGGTGGCGATGGGAATCATCATCAGCGCGGCGGAATTAGTTGGAGGCAACTTCCAAAGCTTGCAGGTTTGAAGAGGTGCGGAAAGAGCTGCAGGCTACGATGGACCAACTATCTGAGGCCTGATATCAAGAGGGGAAGTTTCTCCCACGAAGAAGAGCAAATTATTATCAATCTCCATAAACTTCTCGGAAACAAGTAATTATTTAGTCGGTCATCTTCATTTATATGATTATTCACTACATGCATGTCCAGGCCAGGACCCAAATTTAGACATTACTGATGGCTTTGCAGATGGTCCGCGATTGCAAGCAACCTTCCGGGAAGGACTGACAACGAAATCAAGAACTTCTGGAACACCCATATGAAGAAGAAGCTGCTCCAAATGGGAATTGATTCCATCACCCACACTCCACTGACTACAACTCAGCATGATCATCTCTCCACCATAGCTGCTACTACTAGCTTCACTCCATGCGATTGGGCGCTCCTCCAGTACTTGAACTCGAAAATCCAAGTGTTGCAAAATAATATACTACAAGGGCAAGCACTTCTAATTAGAAAAAACACTGCTTCTAATGCATATGATCAGGATATTCTGTGTATGCTAGGTATGGAGATGGAGGCTGCTGAAAATAGTTATTACACTTATGTTTTAGGGTCATCACCATCCAGCAGCAGCTCATTTCCGGACCAGGAGCTACTATATCATCATGGGCATGGACTTGGATATGATTCTAATAGTTTCCAAGATACTTCTTTTGGAAATACTAGCGAGTATGAATATGATCATCATGATTCCAAGTTTGCGGTTCCAACTATGAAAGCTACTTCCAGTACTCAAGGTGATCATAAGCTGCAGTATGGTCAGGGTGGTGTTCATGATCATCAATTGCCTATTTTGGTTTCAGCAGCCACCTCGCCCTTCACCAGTAGTACTTGTGATACTACCGTTAATGATCAATTTGTCACCCCAAATATTCACCACCTGTTTTCAAACAGTATCCATTCATTTACAACTACTGCTACTTCAACAGCCACCTTTCAAATTGATCATGAAGTTGCTTGCGACGGCCGGGATCTCATAGTTATGGATGATCAACATCATCGATCAGGAAGCAACTAACGGTCAGTCTTTTTGGAAGCATATCATGTAGGGATTACATACTACTGCATGTTTAATTTCCTCAATTAGCTAAGTAGCCAGCTTCATTTTAAGCAAAAACCTATTTTTTTTGGACGTTAATTAACAATTTTTACATTTGTAGCCTGTCATATTGGTGGATACTGGGAATGGCCAATCAAGATAGTTTGAAGATCCAAGATGCTGCCATTCACCGACTTTAGATCATCTTATTATTTACTGTACGTTCTTATATGAAACATGCATATGATACCTGGCGCACACTATCATGATATATAATCTTTTGCACCTATAAATTTTAAACCATATCTAATTCTGCATATTTCTTGCGAACTGAAGTTTGCGTTAGAAAAAAGCTGGTCGGAAAAGAACTAATATGTTTATACTGAAAACTGCACTGTCACTTAACTCAACACCTCAAAATATATACAATATATACAATTGAAATCAATTGCTTGAAGGTGCAAATAGCCAAATACTTTTGAAGTTTGATCCTCCGTAATGACATAACAATCACGAATTTTGATATTACACTCACGAGTGAAATTAATAATTTGTTTTGAAAGTGGAAATTTCCTCAAAACTCATGTGTTATAGTAAGGAGTTTTAGTTCAATTAGAGCGAAATGTGAAACTGGAGATAAATTTAATTTCATTAAAAAAATGAATTTTCCAATGTTCATATAAGATGACTAAAACATGTTTTAGCCTTGAAAGTTCACTCAATAGCTTGAAATGTAGAAACTTGAATTGCTTATATGCGTAAGTTGTTGTGAGTTTGACCTTCGATAATATGGTATAGTGAACACAAATTTTCATATTTTAAAAGGTTCATCTGATGTCATAGGTTTATTACGAACATATTTTAACAAGTGAAATGATGCAAAGCTCTGTAAATATAAATTTCAACACAGTTGTGCTGATTGAAGAAGACGTGTGAAATTCGAGATTAGCATTATTAGTTATTCGGCATTTTACAACTTAGAACTGACATAATATGTTGGCTAAATTGCAAAACAAAACCGCAGTACGTTATGCCTTGAAAAGTAGTAAATTCTCAACGAGACCTCTCCTGTAGTCTTCCTCATTCTGGCTGAGACTGAGACTTCTTGGAAAGAACAGCCAAGAAGAAGTCTGTCAAAAGGTGCTCGAAGTTGTGGAGTTTGGCATAGCCAGGGAAGTAATTGATGTCAATGACATAATAGCTGTGCTTGTCATTGGAGTCCCTGATGACATCGAAGTTGAAGAAATTGAGTTTGAGGCCGTCGCTGATGGCCTTGGCAAGCTCCTCCACAAACCCAGGTGGAGGCATCTCAACACCCTCAATGTCAACTTCCTCATTCGAAATCTGGGAGAAAGGCATCACAACCGAAGCCAATTTGGCGCGCTGCTGGTCGGAGATATCGGGCAGAGACCGGCGCTTGACGCACTCGGTGTAATCGCCGATGACATAGACCTTGAAGATGGTACCTCCGTGGTTGACAAACTCCTGTAGCAAAATGGGGGTCTCGACCTTCTTGAGACCCTCACCGCTGAAGACCATGGACATTTGGTGCGACTTGGCGCTGCCATTGGCCAGCAGAGGCTTGGCAATCACAGGAAACTTCAAGCCCAGATCGGAGGATTCCAACTTGGCCGAGTCGTGGATGAGGATCTGCTTGGGGACGGCGACATTCTCGGCGCGGGGGGCCTTGAAGGCGGTGTTGATGACGTCGAGCATGGAGACGCGGTTGTGGAGGCGGGCGATGGACTCAGGAGGGTCGAGGATGACGGTGCGGGGATAGAGAGAGGAGAACTCCTTGAGCTGCTGATTCCATTCGTCGTCGTAGAGCTTGTGGATGATGCAGTCGAAGGGCCCCTGCTGGGTCAAGGCCTTCCCGGAATCCACGGGGACCAGATCGATGCCGCTCTGTTGGGCGTGGCTTATCAGCGACGGTTGGATGAAGGTCTGCTCTTTCTTCGGAGGGAAGGCGTATCCGATGCGTTGACGTCGCCCATTGCTGTTGTTCGACATTGGTAGAGAGAAACAGATGGGTGGCACCTCAAACTCAGCCTTTGGATTGATTTGGTAGAGAAACAGATGGGTGGCACCTCAAACTCAGCCTTTGGATTGATTTGGTAGAGAAACAGATGGGTGGCACCTCAAACTCAGCCTTGGATTGATTTGGTAGAGAGAAACAGATGGGTGGCACCTACCTCAAACTCAGCGAGAGAGAGAGAGAGAGTAAATATTAAATAGGCCACGCTAATGCTGATGGTGATGCTATGTTTTCGGTGGGGGTGGTGGGCCCAGCTTCCCTCCAAACCTTGTACTCTTGTGAGTCTTTTCCTACTTTCCTGACGGGTCAGTCGACCTGATTTTATAGAGACGTCGTCATACAAAAGACTGGAGAGGAGAGGGAACGGAATCAGATCCAAATGCTTAGATGCCGCCATCATTCCTTGTTGAATCAGTATTATAACCAAAAGGGTCAACCACGTCGGGCTTTGGAATCCTACAATTCCCATACTTCCAATTTTTAACTCTGAAAGAAGAAGCAAGAAAAACAAATCCACTCTCTGGATACGGAGTTCGTGAACAAAGCGGGGATGGCTGGAATCTGATTCCTTCTTTTCCCCCCAGACTCCTAACACCAATAATAACAAAATGGTCCACAACAGTTCTTCGACCAACACTTGCACCCGCCTGTGAAATTGTGGAGTGCTGAAACCCACAGTCCTTAACTTGAGCACTTCACCTCAGTTCACATCGTTTCTACTTTTTACTGTACATGGATAAGTAAACAACACTCATTCTTGCAAAGAAGAGGAAAAGTTCGAGTTATTGAGGGAGACTGTTCTCCTGCACAGGGGTCGAAGATCCCATGTTATGGAACTGTACCGGTGCAACATCTTGAAACATTGATGGCACCATATTATGCAACTGTGGAGGAACCGCATTATGTAGCTGCATCAGCATAGGCGGCCTTGTGTCCCCAGAAACTTGATGCTACAACAAAGGAATAAGCTTTTGTTAATGCTAATACTATAGTCACACCAACCTCAATTTTTATTTCATAACAGAAATGTTCTATACAAAATACGACTTGCTGATCCATTTATAAGATCAAATACTCCCAGATACAGTTTATCAAAGCAGGGGAGGAACCTAAACCAGAAGAACCTTTGAACTTCCTCACTTTTTTCTTACATATACTAGCTGTGTTTGACCCATGATTGAAATTATGTTTGCAATTAGATCATGGGTCCTCTTTTGGGCAAAATGAAGTATCTCGTTACCATAAATTAGTACAAAAGTTACCACATAAAATCAAAGCAGAACAAAATGAAAACTTCAATTGATGAAACTGAATTAAGATGGAAGGTAGCATGACATACAAATTGGTGAAAGTTGTCTTTGTCTCCAACTCTCGTCCCTTCCAGCTGAGGAACCTGTATGCAAATTTAGCACAATTTATCATTCACATTTTGCACCCAAAAGATTTCTGAAGAAAAAAGTATGCAAGTAGACCTTTTATGTTACCATTTTATACCTTTCCTTTCCCATGCCTTGCTGTCACCTTCCCAGTCCCAGTTCTCCTAGGAGTCTTGTTAGTCGTACTCACTTTAGAACCAGTAAACTTGTCATCAGATGTGATACCACACTGACTCTCTTCAACACCACAAACACTATCTATCACTGTGTCATTAGGTTTTGCACTGTTTTCAACAGAGGTGGTCAAACTCGTGATTTTCTTCAAAGCTTCTTTAATGGCACATAATGCTACATCATAACTCTCCTGAGATAGTGATCCTTCTTCACCCAATATTATGGCTCGTCGACATAAATCATTATAACGACGGACCTTAGATTGTACTTCATCCAATTTATCGCCAATGGCATGCCTGCTCAAAGCAGTATTTGTCCACCGCTGCAATATATATTTGGCAGGTATGGTGAAAACACCAGACATTTGAAGAACAACAACAGCATGTCTGCAGAGATATCCTTTATATTCAAATGAATGGCACAAACAACATATATCCGAATTTGATTCGTTCCACTCCACTGTATAATTCTGTTCATCCTCAATGTCTTTGACACAGTACGTTGTGGTTGTCATGTCTTCACTTTCTTTCTTAAGATGACAAGCAGCTGCTCCCAAAACCTCCACTTGGAAGTTTTTAAAAACTTCCCATGTGTACACCAGTGCCAATTGCTTCTCAAAAGGTGATGGAGACTTCAGCTCGGGAGTTTCATGCCAAGCATCAAAATTTGCTTTAGCTTCCTCTTCGTACCTATCTTCAAGAATTACCCTGTACCTTTCCATAAACTCTGGTACTGAAGTTTCCGCTTGGAAATATTTGTCAAATGATGAGTTCAAACTGGTCGACCGTGAAGTTGGAGACAATCCAGCAAAGGATACATTTCTCATGAAAGTGGGCACCCAATGAGTACGATCTTCATACAAGGACCGAATCCATTCAATGTCTCTAAGATTGAACTTATCAAGCAGTTTCCACCATCTCTTCTCAAATTGTTCTTCTGACCAGGACTTAAAAATACACTTGTTAAACTTGGCCATAAAAGTATCGAGCCACATGCTCAAAAACTCGAGCTGCCCGTGTATTTTCTCTATTATATGCCACAAAGAAAAGCAATGCCGTGTGCCTGGAAATACTGCTCCAATAGCCGCTTTGATGGCGTCGTTCTGGTCAGAGAGTATCACTCGAGGAGCTTGTTCCCCCATTGCTATTAACCATGTCTGCATCAACCACACAAAAGTGTAAACTGTTTCATCTGCAATCAATGCAGAGCCCAGTAATGTGGGTTGAATATGATGGTTCACCCCTATAAAAAGAACCAAGGGTGTTTTATACTTGTTTGTGAAGTATGTGGTGTCAAAGAAAACAACATCACTGAAGTTGGTGTAGTCTTCCATTCCTTTGGAGTCCACCCAGAACACATTTCTCAACTGGTGCTCTTCGTTTAGATCAACTGCATAGTAGAATTTGGGATTCTCTTCTTGCATGCGCATAAAGCATTCCAGTAGAACTTGAGCATCCCCTGACTCTAAAGACAAGAACCGTCCCTTATCATGCTGATTTCTCAAATAACTCTCCAAACAATCAACATTTTGATATGCACTGAATAAGCTGGACACCGAATTTACATTCTTGC
Source organism: Potentilla sterilis (assembly GCA_963682095.1). Taxonomy (NCBI): domain Eukaryota; kingdom Viridiplantae; phylum Streptophyta; class Magnoliopsida; order Rosales; family Rosaceae; genus Potentilla; species Potentilla sterilis. Next base: position 46,230 of record CAVMKK010000007.1, on the reverse strand, counting down.
GTCTTCGCATTCTAACATCATTATTCTTAAGCGGGTCTGCATTTTTGTGGCTGCGAAAGAAATGTGCTTGAGCCGGTAAAAGCTCATGGTTGTGCTCCTTAACGAAACTATAGACATACCAATTGCCATTGGGCCTGCGCTTGACATGCATGCTAGCCTTGCAACCAATTTTCGGGGAAGGGCGGGGATTGATGGCATCATCGGACTGCTGTTTGTTTCCATATCTGATGCATGAAAATTTGGCATCAATGAATTCTTTGGAGGCCCTAGATCGACGGCTGCTCAATTTAGCAGTGCCGAAACCCACAGACTTGGCATATGCTTTGTAGTACTCATATGCAGCTTCATGCGATTCAAACTCCATGGCATCATGAGGTTCCTCTACAATTGAATCCATCACTGTTGTTGGTGGTGGCGGTGGACTCGGAAAATTCAGATCCACTCTGCACTTACCATCCACCTCACCAACTTCAAAGCTGCTGGTAATGGCTCTAGAGCTTTTCATATGTCCCATAAATACTCGAAACAACTTTCTCCCATGGACAAAATTGGCTCAGTTTTCCCATTACCAAGGTGCCTATGCTATATTCATACATGTAATTCACAATTATATGAGCAACAATCTCAGTAGCTTTACATGAAATGAAGATTTATGTGAAATAGGAGGAGAGCTGATTAAGGAAAGTTGAAGTGCGACTCACTTGGATATATAGAGAGAGAAGATCCACCTCCAACCTTCTTCTTCTTCTTCTTCCTCGTCTCCCCCAAACTTTCTTGCGCAATTTCATCTCCACCTGTTTGTATTTGTGTGTGCCCCACAGGCCCAACTTGAGAGCAGGCCTGGGTCTTTAAAGGCCCAATTTGGGAGCCTGTACAATTACAGGGGAGGTTCATGACGGGTGGCTGGCAAGAAGGATATGTTCCGGCGATTTCTTTGCAGCCAAGTGAGTGGTGAAGGTGGTCTGAATTGGGCTTTGGCCGGAAGGGGTGTAATTGTAAAGGACAAAGCTTTCCAAAACTTGAACTTCTCTCAACTCTATCTCCATGGCGCAACCATTCCAGGTACACTTTCCCACTCTCCTCAAGCTAATACGTACCATTCCTTTCCTCTCTCTCTCTTTTTTTTTTTTTATATCGATTTCTTTGGCTCTTAGAATCACTGTCTGGACTTCCGCTTTATGTTAGAGGAAATGTCAGTGGAGAAGCTTGTAAAATGTCCAAGGCTCAGTTCAGCAAACTCTTGAAACAGGCACATTTCCTCTTCCTTCTGCTTTTTTTAATTAGTGCCATTACCATCCATCTGTTATGCTCGATTTTTTTTTTTTTAATATGATGATTGTATTTACAGGCTACGAATCACATGTCATCCATGGAAAACATATATGTTCATGATGGGGCAGTTGGTTCATCACTTAAAGCTGGTGCCAAAGTTCGGGTTATAAGCGATAGCCCATCTCCTCTATTGTCACTTTCTAGCATCCTCTGGCCGACTTCTACCCGTGCAGTCTCTCATGATTCTCGTCCTTTAACACTTTATGTCGCTACTTCTATAAGGTGGGCTCTCTCTCGTACTGACATCATTTTTATGTCACCTAGGATATATTCAGCCGTCAAAATCCCAACCCTTAGTGAACATCCTTCTGTTTTCTGTAATTATATTACTGTTGTTACCTGCGTTTTCCTAACCCAACTTGTTTCTCTGAATTTGATCATGCAGTCCAGACATTGGAGACATTATAGGCCTTGAATTGAAAGGAGATAATGCCCTTATAGCTGCTGATATTGACCGCTCTTCACTTGTTTTATGTGGCAATGCCTTCTCAGATTATAATGGAACTAAACAAGCAATAGCTTCCTTGTCCGCACCTGTTATATTTGCCCGAAGAGGCCTACCCCTATCTGCAAGGTATAGTTTTCCATTCTTTTTTTTTTTTTTGAAGCAGCTGAGTTTTTTTTTTTGGATACACACTGAAATTTTCATTACAAGGTTGCAAATTTCAGGCTTTTAGTGTTTGGTGATTCTGTGAATCTTTTATTTGCTCCAGAAGATATCATTAAGGGGTGTGGAGATCTGTTGGTGCCTGGAGATGTAGGTGTTATTCTTTGTTCTGAAGGTGTTGCCCCATTGTTTCAAACTCCAATCTCTGCTAGCTCAAACCTATTCAAGCTGCCAGCTGCTGCAGTCCTTGCAACTTTTGACTGGTAATAGAACTCTGCACATAGTTGTTTGTTAGTGTCTGTCATGCTTTAGATAATGTGTTGTCTGTGCTGGAATAGTGTTCTGCTCCACCATATAATTGATTATTACCTTCTAAGAAAGGTTAAATACCTTATATAGGATGATGTAAGATACAGTTGCATGCTGTATGTGACATCAACTCTTCCCAAAAAATTGAAATCTTCATGGATATATTGGGCATGTCTTACTGGTACTGGTTTTAGGCGGTATAAATAGCAACACTGCGGATGATAAGTTTGAAGTTACCATTCCAGCCAATTCTGTTGTTTTAGGACTGATAAGTTGATAAACTACTAATACTCCAGTCTATGAGTGATTTAACAATGCTGTCTCTTTTTCCTTTCTTATTCTAAAAAAATCCTTTTTTGTTTGTTTCTGTCAACTTATGTGAATGTTTAGTGCATCTCAATAATTTTTTTTGGAAAATGAAATCCACTCTAGAACTTGCTTCATTTCATGTTTGTCTTGTGTCTTAATGTGTCTTGCGTGTATACTATAAAGAAACTGCGCTTTTTGCCCATTCTGTTCAAGCAGTTCTGGTGTTATCCCTTCTGTGTCAAAGCTTGCACCTGGACAGGCAGCTTATCACCTCCTGGCTGGTTATCAAAATGGGAAGTTCATGCCTGCATACAGCGAAGGCCCTTCATCTATTTGCCCGTTGGAACTAGCGAAGCAGTTTCTGTTACAGGTTAAGCTTTAATTATCTCATCAAAAAACAAGAAAATAAATTATGTTAGACAAGTGGTTTTGTTCAACAATATGCTTTCACCATTTATATGAATAATTTATGTTACTGCAGTTGAAAAATGACGGAATCTCGTCCTACCTGGTTAATGTCAATGGAGGAGAAAATGGTGCAACTGGTAAGAGAAAATTGAATGACTTGGACGTTCTTTCAGATAGGGGGTAGCATTTGATGTGATTAGTTTGAGGGGCGTTCTTGAAATCCATGTGACTTCTTTCTATACCCAGCTTCAAATTTTCTGCGTAAAATGTTTCAACAAAGAGTCACCAATAATTTTCTTTCATTTTCTGCTTCTGCTGGTGTCTGTGGCCTATTATTCAAGGAAACACAATGAATATGTATGTGAGGGCAAGGTGATCAAAGGAAATAAGTGCTATTCCTTTCAGATGGAAAACAATGATATATTGATTTTAGTTCTACCTTCTCTCATCTAAGCATGCAGTAAAAATACAAGCCTTTGGTGCTCAAACTAGTTAGCTGCACTGTAAATCCTTATTTTCTATCGTGTTTCCCCATTTGTGTTATGAATTGATGTGGTTGATTATAACACCTGATTAGATAATCGATTACCATGTCCTTTACCGTGCAGGTAAAGATTTTTCTAAGTTGGTGGAATCAACTCTGTCGAATAACATCCCACTATTCCAGGCTAAAGGTAACCTGAATCATGGCCCTTATTCTGTCTTCCTCTGTTGTAAATGAAAGTGTGTATACCTTTAATTATGTGTAACACAACTTAGGTGGGGATCTTCAAGACAAATACATGAGCTTCTTATTCAGCAGATTTGGAAAAGTGCCAGAAGAATTTTCATTCTGAGATCTAGTGAATTATGTCTTTGCAAGCTGTAACCCATCTGCTCTCTTTGGTTATTGTATCACTCAAGTCTCACAAGGATAACCATGTTTTTCCAGCATGCAATCCAACCAAATCGATCACGCCTTGCTCGAGTTTGTATTATGCCTTCTTTCCATCTTTCTTGAAAGTGTTTTGAGCAAGGATTTTTTGTTTGGAATGGGATAACAATCAAGGTTCTCCATGATTCCATTTACGAGCACAAATTTTAAAATTATAAACCATTAACCACATCAGGCTGTGCATAACTTTGGCTTTGTAGCTATATGTAAATTTGATTGCAATAGCTAAATATGTACATCACTGCATATCTAATTGACAAGTAATGATAGTAAAGGACCAGAATTACACAGAGAAAGAGACTCCCACTGGCCAACAAAGGAATAAAAAGAAAGACTTTCTCGCCAACTGCATCTACACTGATGAGTATATGTTCAGTGGCGAAATCTTTAAGCACTCAGAGACATAGAACTAATTGATGAGAGCTTAAACTTGCGGGCTTTTGTAGAATTGTCAAGCTGAAAGACAACCTCCGTGCTTGACCTTACAGTTACTTCTTTCCACTCAGAAGCTGAAGCTCCTTCACTCCGGTAATCACGGCGAGAGTACAGAACTTGGAGCCTTGAAGGGGCTGCCAAAATAGAAGGATTACAATGTGAACATATATCTTAAGACACATCTCTTCATCATAGAAAATTTCGAAGTAGTTGAGCATCATTATTCAACAGTAATCAGAGATACATGAAATTACCAAATCCAAGCATGCTCGTCTTTTGGACAACAAGGCGGTTGATTTTTGATCTTTTAATATGCCTCAAAGCCTGAACATCTTCCTGCTTACCCTTGAATTCCAAAAATTCCCCAAGAACATACTTGTTACCTTTAAGCTCCAACCTGCAGTCCAATCATGAAACACAATTTTCCTCATGTGGCACCAACAGTACCAAGGAATAGGCTTAAATGGAAAAGAACGATTAGTTGAAGCACTGCCTTGTGTCAAGTGACTTTCCGCTCACTGGAGTCAACATTAATGATGTTCATTGTGATGCTAGCTGATAGTAAGATAACATCACTGTATTTCATTACTCATCGGTTTCACTTTAGTGTTTTTGCTTTGTTTTTGTTTTCCAATGCCATCTTATTTCTACTATGCATTAAGACAATAAGTACCATGATTCTGGATTGTATCAGATTAAAACTCATCTGGCTTCACTGAGGCCCAAAAGATAAACGCTCATCCAGTTTCCATGCAATATATACCAGCAAAAGGTGTCGAGGGAACAAACCTATCCCACATTGGTGCTGTACTAAGAATGAAATCAAGCTTCTGATGAAAGGACTCTTGCATCTCTTTCTTTCCACCACGGAATGCGCCCTTCATCCAACCAGAAAACATACTCTTTGGTTCTGGTTTCATCTGCACCCACTGGTCATAAGTTATGATTTCTGATGGGAAACTGCTAGACTGAATAGTACTACAAGAAAAAAAGTATCTGAAATGAGACATTAAGTAGAGATAAATTCTTAGGAAATTAGCACCAAGTCGAAATTGCATTCCATATTTCATTGCCCTAGAATGTTTTGTAAAGACAGCTCGTATATCCCACTGATACAGGTAAAGACAGCTGAAAGGAGTAGGAAATGTGAGGACATACCAAAGTTTAGGATTGGAAAGTATGACTTTGCAAGACAAATAGCCTTCTGGCAAAGCAGTTCCTCTTTGTTCAAGATAGGATTCAAGAATTGAAGCTTGTCTTTTAGTCTCTGCCAGCTGAAAAGAAAGAGATGTAAGAGCTCAACTTCCATTATTTTTTGCCGGTAAAGGAATGCATAGTTACAGAATCAATTAAGTAGAAATAGTTGATAAATAAGGAAAAAAGAAGAGATGATGACTGACAGGATCGGGATGGTGGTCAGCTTTGTGTTTGGTGATGCTCTCAGAAACCCAGCTGCCATCAGGCTTGACGGAGATGAATCCTGACAAGTTCTTGACGGCTATCACCACTACCATCCTTTTTATTGATGAAAAAAATAGAGTATGATGGTTAGTGAATTGAGTCCAAAACAAGGAGGAAATGAGAGAGTACCCTCTTACCCTTTGTTGAGGAGAACCAAATCGATGTGCTGTGGGGAGGCGGTATCAGCGTCGGGGATGCGGAGGCCGATGAAGACCTTGGCTCCGTCGTAGAGCTTAGAGAGTCTGTCGGCCACGGCAAAGACAGCAGTAGAATCAGATGTCTCCACATCCAACACGTCATCGCCGTCGGAGATGAACAGCTTGTACAGGCTGTAGATCACCAGCCCGCAGATCATTTCGAGCCACATAACTGCTGCCGACGACCTCCTCAATTCTTTTGGAAAATGTAGTCAGTTAGACTAGGTATGTATCAATGTATGTATAAAAGGGAATGGAGCCAGGGACTCATCTGTAATTTGTGTTATTGCTTAACGTGCTCACTCCTTTTCATTTCAGCGTACTCTTTGCAAATACGCTTCAGACTCTTTTTTTTCTGTATAAAATGTCTATATCTACTTATAATTAAATATAATTTACAATAAAATCTTATTCTCTCGTATTTCTAATATTTTTTTTTTAAATTTCTAAAATATATGTAAGTATTTTGTGCGCAACTTAGAACACGATACATACACTAAGTGCGTGATATGTATGTATTATGTGTGTTCTAAATTGCACATAATACATATATATATTTATATTATTGGAGAATCATTTGAAGCAAATTGGCAAACCGAGTTTTCTTATATTTCTTCTTGGAGACTCATCCCAAACCAGGTTAACTCATAGTCTTCTTCTACTGTGATCGATGCTTCTTATTGCTCTCTATTTGTTGTTTTCTTTTTTCTCTGATGGAGATGAACTTTAAAATGACAATCTTTGTTGCTTTTTCCCCAAACGGTAGCACATATTGCTGCTTTCATTGGATATAATCAATAATTATGCTCAAAAGAATCAGGCCTTGACTGGTGGATCACCCAAAAATCACAACGAAGTCATCAAGATGAAGATAAATTTTGATGGATCTGTGTCTAGCAATTCTGCTTCTTGTGGGGCAGTTTTCAGATATGCAAATGGAAACCCAGTTCTCTGCCGACCTCAAAACAGCTTGGAACAACCTCAGTGCCTATTGCTGAAGCCATGGCGTTAAGGAACATCCTTCTCCATGCAAAGCTCAAAGGTTTTAAGGCCATTGAAGTAGAAGGAGACTCTAAACTGGTCGTTGATGCTGTTAATCAGAAAATCAGTATACCTTGGAGATTGCAACAAATTATCAGAGACATCCAAACAATTGCAGCCGAGTTCCATTCCATTTCCTTCAAGCACATCCTCAGAGATGCAAACTTCAGCAGCTAACCTAGGCCACCAAAGAAATGGAGGGAAAGTGTGGAACAGAAATGTCCCTGGGAACATTATTAGAGCTATTCAGTTTGATTCCATAGGGAGGCAATGGTCTGTGATTGTAGTACGTTTTCTTATCAAAAAGAAAAAGAAAAAACAATGTTTGTTGCTTTTTTTTGTTCAAGAAAAGAAAGGAAAAAAAAAAAAAACCCTAGCTCAACCTAGTTGTAGTTTACCAAATTTGAACTTGAGCAGAAAATGGAAATGTGGAAGAAAAGTTTAAAAACTGCAAGGTTTCTATAACCCCCTTTTTGTTAAATAGAAACTCTTTCTAAGTATCTGAACTCTGTACAGAACATGAACCAGAAACCAAGTGCACAATATTCCATTGATTTAAACGAAGACAATGAAAAAGAAAAAGGAAAGGATTTTGATTTAAGGTGAAGCCATACAAGTGCAGGTGGGGTGCTTTTGTCATGAAGAATCTTTGAATAATACTCTGTACACAAATCACTTTTTTAAATCTCTTTTTCTTTTGCAACGAAATTCTAGATTAGCTTCACTCAGAAGAAATGAACTCATCAGATTGTCGACATAAATCTGTTCCACATGAACCAGTCAGTTAAGAGGACTGCAGTACTAGTTCATGCACTGTAGCCAGAAATGTATATAAAGAAGTATAGAACCAAGTGATAGCCAAATATTTAAGATAATGATTCGGATAATCCAACCTATCCCAAGGCTCAATGTAACTGTTTGGAGGAACAAATCTTGATACAAAAAATTAGAACATCCCACAAAACAATTCTCATCTTGTCAAAAGGAGACAAAAGATAATAAAACAAGACTTCTACCCTCACACTCCCATTTCTTTTTTCTTTATTTTGCACGACTGCGTGCAGTTATGTGTGTTTTGAGATTTCAGCACCTGGAGGCGAGGATTTCATATACAGTTGTTTCTTCCTCCTTCAATGCCATTGGCATGATACTTACCTTTCTGAGCACTATTACACTTGCTGTCGAAGCCAAGGAGACCCGACTTCAACCACAGTAGCTACCCCTCGTTACATTACCAAACACCAAAGATGAATCACAAGATCCCCAATACCACACTTTGTAGATCAGTAGGAAACATTTTCATCATATTGCAAACAAGTTCACGATATTATCATCAAACACTAAACTGGGAAGCTGTTTTGTTTTTGGCACAAACAAATAACATATTTTACCCATCAGATGCAACCACATTAAGGTACAAGTTCATATGACCACTCCTTTTCATGAATCTACCTTAGCAGGCCAAGCAAAGAAACAAAATGAAGGGAAAAAAATATAAATCTTCATCACATACAAGAAACTGCCCGGGGAAATCACTTAAAAAAAGTCCTATGATAATGCAAACCTCTTCATTTTAAACCTATACTGGAAATCAGAACCCAAAGGATACGAAAGGACACAAATAGGTGCAAAACAATATCCAGTATACCTGCCTGCTAATTGGCCACAAATCAGAGAAAGCTGGGTATCTCTACTTGCTGTTGCTAGTGCCCTTCTTCTTGAGAAGGTTTCCAAACTTGTGGAGTAAAGGCTTCTTCTTCTTCTGTTGTTGCTGCTTTGATGGAGAAGTTGCATTCTCATCAACACTTTCAGTTGAAGTTAATCCATTTATCTGATCCAATTTCTCACCCCCATCCACCTTTGAGTCCACTTCCTCTTCGAAGGATTCCTGCTCCTGGTCCCTCACTGGCGAGAATTCCTTCTTTTCAATCTTGCAGCTCTCCCACATTTTATATTCAACTTCTACTGAATCATCTTCTTTCTCTTTGCTTTCATCGCCTTTCGGTTTCCCATTCAGAGTATCGATTTGAGCAGAATCCACATGTTCGGCCTTGCCATTCGAGACATTATTCTCTGGCCATAAACTCTCACTCTTCAATTCCACACTTTGAGGTGGTGGAAGCTCCACTTTGAGTTTCTCTTCTCTTCCATGCCCATTCTCTTCAGAGAATTCGACTACCTTAGGAAGCAAATCATAGTCCTTTTCACTGTCAGTAAGCTCACCATTTTCCTCGGTTTGCTTCCGGGCCACAGCTTCTTCAAGTAGCTTTGACAATTCCTCCACCTTCTTATGAGAAGCAACCTCCCTGTTCTGGAGCTCTTCATTCTCATGTATAACACTCTGGAATTCATTTTCTTTGTCCAACATGCTTTCCTTCAGTTTCATGTTCTCGGCCTTTGCTTCTGCAAGAGCTTCCTGCAAACATATGACTTCAGATTCAACTTCCTTCATGCTATCTTTCAACTGTGCTTCTTCTTCCTTCATAGCACAAGCTTCTTCCTCGGTGCTTTTGAGCAAATTTAGCAGCCTGTTTATTTCTTTTTCCATAGAAGAGTTTTCTTCTTCTGAATGCTTTACAGAATTCACCAGGTGAAGTTCTTTTTGCTCCCAGTCAGCCTTCACATCCTGTAACTCAGTCTTGCATTGTTCTACATTACTTGTAAGGAGATGAATTTCATGTTTTGCATCATCAATTATGGCTTCATACTTTTCATTGGTTGCTTTCAAGACCATTTTAAGATCCTCTATCTGCGAATCATAACTATCATGCTCTGCTTGATTATTTAGCAGCTGTTCTTTTGCTTCTCTAGCTTCTGTGGAGACTTCATGGAGGGCAGAGGCTAAGCTTTCCATTGCTTTTTTGCTTTTCTCTTCTTCATCCCTGGAATGTTCCAACTCATTTATGAGTTTGTTTTTCTCTTCTAACAGGCTTTGAACACTTGATGCTGCAAGCTTCTCATTACTTAAAGCCTGCATTTTCTCCTCTTTCACAGTTGCAAGCTCAGACTTGAGTGACTCAACCATTTTTGTCATTGCATGATTTTCTTCCTTGGTTGTACCAAGACAGCGTTCCGAATCCTCAAGATCTCCTCTATGTCTTACAATTGTCATTTCCAGCAAATTCACCTTCTCTTTAAGAGCAGCAATTTCAGTTTCTGCATCGTGCAATAAGTCATGGTTTCCCTCTAATTGTTTCATGACTGAATCTAAAGATTCTGATGCAGATTTCTCTGCCTTATTTGCGTCCTCAACCTGCATCTCTAATTCCTCAATCCTAATTTTCCACTCCTCAACAATACTGCGAGCATAAGATTCAGCCATCCTGGCCGACTCCAGCTCAACGTTAAGCTGTTCAATTGAAGTCTCTTTCTCCATCAATATCTCCTCGTAACCTTTAGCTTTCTCAAGTTGTTGCTTGAGAGATTCAACCTCTGATTCAAGCTGAAGCACCAACTTGGTTTTTTCACTGGTCTCTGTTTCCTGCCTCGACTCTAGTAAGCCCTTCAACCGGGTCAGCTCAGCCGATAGAATCTCCACCTTCTCGGCATGAATCTCAGCAATCTTAGTTGCATCATCAGCATGGCTTAAAGCCTGGTTTTTTGCATCACAGGTCATGGTCAGTTCTTGCTTCAGCCTTTGAAGTTCTTGAGTAGTAGAGAGCAGAGCAGCCACATCCAGCGCATGTTGATTCCTAACAGCTTCAAGCTCTTTCTCCCATTCACCTTCCTTCTTCTGAGCAGCTTCAATTCCTGCCTGCTCCAACTCAACAGCACGAAATTTCTCAATTTCTGAATCCTCCTGTGCTCGTTTTTGCGCCACCAGAGCTTCTCTGAGCTTCTCATTTGCCTCCTCAGACACTCGCTGGGCTTCTTTCAAATCATCAATTGCTTTTGCCTTCTCTTTTTCAATCAAATCTATCTGCTCCTTTGCTTTCTTCAGATCTTCCTGAACAAGACTCAACTGAGCCTGTAATTCTGATCCCTTTGTGCCTCGGGTGGGTAGCTTCTGGAAATCATAAAAAATCAACAGTGAAGATCACCATTCACATTACTGTTTGTTTCCAAAGAGGGAGGAAAGAAGAGATCTTGGTTACTACTGTACTGGAAAATTATAAAAGCCATTTTATTATTATTATTTTTTTTCAAGAGAATCAAAGAGAAAACGGAAAACTGCCATTGCCAGTAATGAATATTTGACTTGTAAATACAAGTTGCTCTTCAATTTGTCTTTAAGAAGGCTGCAATTAAAAAGCATTGCTGAATTTGGTTGTAGGTTAAATGCAAGTAAAATGTAGTTGAAAAAAGAAAAGGAAAACATACTTCAGTTGGGGGCGGGGTGGCGATCTTGGGTGATCGACGCTCAATTGTGGGCTTGATGGAGTTGACAGAGCGCGGGGAGCGATCAATTGAAAGGCGAGAAGAATTCTGCAAAGGAGAAGGAGACTCCGATTCTGATTTAGCACCCACTCCTACTCCTCTGCTGCTCAGTTTACTCACTCGAGGGGTTGCTACTGCTGCTCTCTTTGGAGTTTCAGATGCCGCCTTTTTTGGAGTTTCAGCAGATACACTAGATCTGTTTGTTTCAAGTTCAAACAACAACAACCAAATCAAATTCTTGCAAAATGTCAAAAGCAGATGGATCTAAACCAAAACTGAAACTTTGTATTATACTGAAAATTGTACATAGCAGATCGAACAAAAGCAACCGAAAATTTCACACGTGTATGTCGTGATTAAGAATCAATTACGGAGGCATGAATGACCAAATTCAGGAGAAAATAGAGAAATTATTAGACTTTAGTTGAACCGAAACATAAGCAGAAAAACCCAAGTGGAGATCAGAAAAGGCAGATCTCTTTCTCGCAGAGGGAGAAATCAGTGACAAAATCCCAAATTGATAGCACATAGTAAAAGACAAAGAAGAAGAAGAAGACCAAAATCAAAATCAGATCTTGACCTGAGAGAGAGAGAGAGAGTGCTTACTTGGACTTGGAAGACATGGTGGTGGAGGCGGTGGTAGTGGTAGTGGTAGTGGAGCACTATGAGTAGTAGAGTGTAAGTAAGATGGGAGAGATGAAGGAGATGGTGATGGGGTCCTAAAATGCTGACATTCCAAGTGAAAAATGAGAGATGTTTACAAGATGAAAGATAACATTGTTATTGTAATTTCTGTACTTCTAGAAAAGGAAGACAGGCTAAGTTGAAGTTGGAGAGGACCAAAAAAACAAAGAATTTAACAGCAATTATGATCTGGGTTGGTTTTCCTGTCTCTCCTCTCAACTTCTACTTTTGTTGTACAAATGCTCCCACTAACTTCCTTCTCTCTCTTTCTGAGAGTGTGTGTTCGCACTTTCAGTTTCAGGCGCAGAAGTTTTGAAAAGACGAACGTACCCCTGTGGTTGTATCTATAACCAACCCTGTCAATTGAGGGGGACTTGAGACGGTGTGAGCAGAGGAGACTAGTTTTTCCGCTGCCAATGCCCTGCTTTTCAGGCAAACAGACGTCAACTTTATCTGTACTAATCTATTTTCTTACCATCCAATTTAGACTTGTAATTACACTTTCCTTATGCTTTATACTAGCTAGTGTCACTTTAACTATTTGCCCCTGATGCTATTCATTTATGTTTCTGGAGTTGCACGACATAACAGTTTATCAAAAATACAACATAAAAAATTACTTGTCATATTAAGAATTAAACAATCTATCTATTATTTTGATTTATAATAAACCTACTATTCAGAAAAACACCAACTGTGGTGCTATGCAACATGCTGGTTGCACATAAAATATTTTTGTAGATGCTCCTACCCTCGTACCCGTTTGATTCACGTATTATTGGTAAATAAAAAAAATATAATTTTATTTATCAAACACATTTTTTATCATTTTGTTTTGTGTTTTTTCTTATTGTGTAATCTTTTTACATCATTATATTTTAATACGAAGGGTAGTATAGACAGAACATAATTTGGGATGTATATATATATATATATATATATATATATATATATATATATATGCAATTCTTATCCAGAGCGAACATTCGCTTTAAACTTACTATGCGAAGTTAAGTTTTTAACACACTTTTCTGTCATATTTTAACATCTACACCATTCATATGCTAGAATCTAATGTATAGATTATCTCTGTAAAATTTAATCCAACTTGATAATCGTTTGGTGTTTCGTTATAGTGATTTAGACGAACAGTTCAGGTTGAACAAATTCGGTTTGTTGATTTATTTAATATAGTTTCGATACCATAACGATCACCAAATTTGATGAAATTTGGCAAATACGATCTATACATTAAATTCTAATATCTGAACGGTGGAGATGTTAAAATATGACTAAAAAGTGTGCCAAAAACTGAACTTCGCACTGTAAGTTTAAAGCGAAGGTTCACTCTGGATATCAACTGTATATATATTTTTTGACGGGTTAAATAGTATTCCAAAGGCTTCTAAGGCCCCTGGATGAAATTGTGGGAGGTCCAGCCAACAAGGCATTGCAACCTTTTTATTTAGAGAAAATGCCCATTTAGTATAAAAAAGGCCCCCTCATTACCCATTTCAATGACCATCTTATTTTTCTCCCTTATTCAACATAAGGTAACAACTCTATTGCCCATTTGAACAAATCTTTTTCAATTCTAGTACAAATTTAATTTTTTTTCTTCCTTTTTTGTCCTTTTATCTTATCTAACATATTTTTGAATTATAATGTGTTGAGAAAGTGGAAGATAAAAAAACGAACTTTGCCGAAATATCACTCAACTCCCTCCGGCCTCCCATGGCCGGTCGCCGGAGCCTGGTCGCCTGAGTCGCCGGATTCCGGTCACAAAATTTTTTTTTCGCCGGAATTTTTTTTTTCGCTAGATTTTTAATTTTTTTTATAATCAGGTTATTGGACGATGGTTACTGACCCTCAGTAAATAATTTACAGATTACAGATTTTCAGTAATCGATTACTGACCCCCAGTAATCGATTACTGGCCCCCCAGTAATCAAGTTACAGATTTCATATTTTCCAGTAATCATGTTACTAACCCCTAATAATCGATTATTGACCCCCAGTAATCAGGTTACTGGAGTTACTGATCCATAGTAATCAAGTTACTTACCCCCAGTAATCGATTACTGACCCCCAGTAATCAGGTTACAGATTCCATATTTTTCAGTAACCATGTTACTGACCCCGTTACTGACCCCCAGTAATCGATTCCCAATTCGATCAAAACCCTAATGTTGGAGGAGGAGGAGGACCCGCCGTCAATAGTATTACTGACCCCCAGTAATAGTATTCTCAATTCGATCAAAACCCTAATATTGGAGGAGGAGGAGGACCCGCCGTCAATAGTATTACTGACCCCCAGTAATCGATTTCTTAGTGCTTCAACAGAGATCCAAGAGGAAGATTGCGGGTCAGGGACTCATATAGGATCTTGTGGATGGCAGACCACAAGGGGTCGGAGGAGGCGTGTGAGGGCTTAGAGGAGACGAGAGAGGTGATGCTGGCAGAGGAGGAGCAAGAGGCGGTGAGGGTGGTGGCTTCAGAGCTGGAGCTTGTGCTGCGTTTGGATTCGGTGGCCGCGGTTTGGTTGTGGAGGTGAAGCTTATACTCTGGAGATCGTCGGCTAGAGAGAGAGAGAGAGAGAGAAGATATTAGGGTTTAGTATAGGATATTTAGGTATTTTTAATAAGATTCATTGGAGTGGGTAGTTTACATTGGAATGGTCAAGTTTTAACTCTTTTTTGTGCAAATAGTCTTTTTCCCTTTTATTTACCATACTTATAATTTAGTAATTACTTTTATTTACCATACTTATAATTTAGTAATTAAATTGAGTGGAACCATTCGAATGATGTATTATATTATATATACATGCCATAATTAGTATATAATATAAATGCCATAATTAGTTACAGAAACGTAACGATCTTCACTTCTTAAAATGGAGTAAAGAAACCTTTTGGTGGGAAGCGGACTACCTAGCAACCAACATATTAACACTCATTTTTCTTGTAGGTAGTAGTGATAGTAGGTGCATCGAATTTGATTGGAAATTAAGGAATTATATATTTGTGAGTATATTAATTGTTATTAGACCATCTTAATTAGGTGAGACTTCACAATCGATTGAAAGGTAAATAGCATCTAAAGCTTTAACGCACATAGAAAGCGAACCATTTGTGAATCACTAGGGTAAGTAAGCAATGTAAGCAGATGAACAATTTCTGTAAATTGTCACTCCCCCGAGGCTAGTGGCCACAGCTCAGCCCAGCTCAGCCGTAACCACCTCCACACCACATCAAAAATCAAATATCAAAATCAGAATCAGAATCGGAGGACAGGGTCAGCGGATGACGTGGATGTGGTGAATTATACACATCTTCCCCCCACATGACATGTTTCCACAAATAATTATTTGACAGAATAAGGCCACAAAAGAGAATAAACTATCAAAGACTCACTAGGATGACAGCGGCCTATTATCATAGTAGCTAATACAATACCGGAATCATAATGTGTTGTGAATCAACAGACCAGCTTCTACCATACACCAGTCAGTACATGGTCGACTTGCCAATGAAACATAGCTAATTCCACAACTGTAACCGATGAAAAGAGGAAAATGCAGCAAGCAGAAACCAGAGGTGCAAATTGGAAAACAAGGACAAGATGAACCTACTATAAGCACGAACCATTGGAATCCTGAGTCAGCTGATGTTATGAACTATGGACCGAGCTGTATTAATGAAGCACCTTTATTACATTACAATTTAGTATATACCCCTTTCCTTTGCCAGCTTTGCTTCCCAAACCAGAATAAGTTAGTGATTCAGCACCATTCTGATATCTTATGTGCAGCAATTCATGCGTCTTATCCTAAAATACAAGAACATTCGCTTGGGACAGCATGCAGTTAGCAGTAACCTTCATCTCACGCATGCCTACATTCCCATACCAAGACTCAATTAGAGAACCAAATGCTATATGCTGGACAAGAAGCTACTCCTTGATCAACCTAAACTGAACACATAAATTACCTAAAACAAACCAATTATGAAACAATGAATCCTGAAACATGCAAAGTCATTTGGAAACCACATTTTGGAGACAAGGCAATAGCAATTTAGCATATCACATAGCAGTCAATATAACACTGATATATATTTAACAGATTCATTTTACTGTGCAGGACAGAAATGACCAAGGAGATCGAGTAATAGTGTAATCCATCAATCATCATCATAAGAAACATGGAAACTGGAGGTGCAACCAGAAGCCTCAGGATCCTCGGCCCCACAACAATCATAGAACTTGGCAGCATATGGCGGATCTTCAGGTCCCAATTCATAGTACCTTACAACCCATGCCATAGAAGTATCAGATCATAAAGGAAAGAGCAAAATTAGAATTTACCACACAAGAAGACACAGTTAATCTCATCGCAGACCTCCCTCCCTCTCATTAATTATCAGATATCCAAGCTGATTACATATGCAATTTTATCTACTGAATTCTACTTCTTCGTTTCATGCTACCTTGTTACTGAGCTCATACGTGTTAATATGTAGCTGCGGCAATTAAAAACAGAGTACATAACTACAGATCAAGCCCAATTGCGTGAATTTCTAATTGTAAACATGCAAAACCAGCATCTGGGATTGGGAATGTAATATAAATTTCGAAAGGTAAGAGTACAAAGACATGAATCAGAAATAGGGATAAATCGCTACAACAGAAGTTGCAGAAGAAGCCAGAAATTCATTCTGAAAAAAAAAAAAAAAAGAAGAAGAAGAAGAAGAAGAAGAGGTATTTGAAAATAAAGAGATGGAACCTTTTCTGGTCGTCATGACGGCGACAGACGAAGAAAGAAGGATGGAAGCGGCATGAGGAAGTGGTGTTGGAGGACGGACTGTAGCTTTGTTTGCATCTCTTGCATATCTTTTCCTTTTTCATAATCTCCCCCTCAGTCGTCTTCTTCATTTCCATCCCTAATTACAGTAAACCACGAGAGATAGACGCGCTCTGTTGTCTCTCTCTCTTTAACAGTTAACTTGGGCTTCAGGACCTTTGCGTCATATCTTATTTGCTTAATTGGGCTTCAGTGCATCTATATTCTATATCAAAGTCATTAGATTTAATTTTTAACCATCCATAATAATTTACACATCGTGCATAGGACTGAATCCATAGGGTATACCGGTATAGAACTAATTTGTGTATTTAAACTTTATAGAACTAATTTCATTTAACTCTAGTAAGAGTAGTGTTTTATAACTAATTTCTTCATAATACAAATCCAACTAGTTTTTGGACTAACTTTTCGATCATATATTGACATTTTAACATTCAGTTTTTTTGTCCCCATGAGTAGATCATCTCAAAACTTTCAGTCAAATTGATTATCATTTGAGTATGCATATGTGAATAATTTTGGTTTGTCTATTAATTTAATCTTATATGTTATTCAAACGATAATCAATTTGTAGAATTTTTTTAAAATGTGATATACTCATACATGCCTAAAAACTGAACAAAATAAAAATGCTAATATGTGATTGAAAAATCAGTCTAAATACAGGTTAGTTTTGTAATCAGTCTAAATACAGGTTAGTTTTGTGTTATGGAAATTAAGTATTATTCTTGCCTCATTTATTTACTATTTTAAGTCAAGTTAAATAATTTTTATATTTTGCAGTTTAAAAGCTATGTCAAACAGTCAAAGTGTAGGATAAAAAAAAGAAGCTATGTCAAAGTGGGCCAAAAACGATGGGGTTGGATTTAGTTTGGGCCGTTTCTTCGTTCTTCTCTCCGAGTCTTTGACAGGTCACTCAGAGCTGCAGACATAGCAGTGTTGAGCGAGCGAGCGAGCGATCTCGTTGATATAGAAAACAAGGATGGAAGAATCGAAAGCAATGGCTCAACATCAGCAGCAGCAGCAGCTACTGTTACAGCAACAACAACAACACCATCAGCAAAACCAGCAGCAGCAGCAGCAGCAGCAGCAGCAGTTATTGCTCTTACATCAATTACAAAGACAACAGCACCAGGCCCAACAGGCCGCTGCCATATCTCGTTTTCCTTCCAACATCGACGCTCATTTGCGCCCGCTTCGACCCCTCAATCTCCAATCTAACCCCAATCCCAATCCCAATCCCAATCCCAATCCCAACCCCAACCCTAACCCCAATTTGGGAAGAGATCTCCAGCAAAATCCTAATGAGAACCCGCAGCAGCAGCAGCAGCAGCAGAGGGCGATCCGTCCGGGTAACCAGGCGGAGCTGCAAATGGCGTACCAAGACGCCTGGCGGGTCTGCCATCCAGATTTTAAGCGTCCCTTCTCTTCCCTCGAAGACGCATGTGAAAGGTTCACACTTTAACCACTTTTGACTTTCATTTTCATCTGCTTGCTTTACATTTCTCTTAGCATTTCCTCGTTAGCTAAAAATATTTTTCATATTTTTATTCCATCCTTAATTTCGACTTAATTCAATTAAGCTTAATATACCAGCTTTCCTGTTATTCCAAATTTTGTTTGAAATGAAACTTTATCTGCACCTTCACCATCCCACTACTTTTAGTCAGTTGCATTTAATGTGTTCCATTGGTCTACTGGTGCCGCAACTTCATCATGTTTCTGTTGTGTCAAGACCTATCAATGGTAGTGGTGGCAGAGTGCTGAATGCCTGTTTGCAGTACCTTGAGATGCTCAATGCTTTATTAGAAAATACTCAAATCAGCCAGGTGGAGTCAAGCTTACCTGATATACTCAAGAGCAGTTCGACTTCACCAATAAAAACGGAGCACCCAATGCATTGAGTCTGTTCTGAGCTTACTTGATATGGTAGATAAAGAGGAGTCTTTCCTCAGCTTGACTGGACATGTGTATCTGTTTCCAGATTGGGCAAGATGATCATGTCCTTGTGACGGATCCTAAAGAGGTTGAGAGGTGGACCTGGCTTTAGAGCCTCAGATCTGTGATTTGCAATATCACAATACCGACCCCAATTCCCAATGGTATTCTGCCACTATTTCCCGTTCATTGTCTGTTCTAGCCATATGACAGTCGGCTTTGCTTGATACTATATATCTGGACTCTGGAGTGGTCGCAGCCTTACAGATGAGATCTGGAGTTAATTTGCTTTATGTACGTGCCTCAAAATATGTTGTTGAAGGTCTTTCTCAACAAAAAATAAATAAAAAAAATTGTTACTGAAGGAGTGTATATTATATGCAGTGTGAGTAGTTAACACTGCTACTATAGGCATAACTTTCATACTCCATAAATATTTTTTTATACAAAATCTGAGCAGTCAGCATTCCAGGGATTCATAATGTCATGAGAAAATCATGATGTGAAAACCTCATCAGATATTTAAACCTTGTTTTATGATTTTGAACCAAGGTTGTTTTGGATTTCGACCAGAAAATAAGTGTAGTTTTGATTTGATGGAATTTACAAGGTATGCTGGTGTCAATGTAGCCTTTAGAAAGCATTAGGCAGCAACTGTTTGCCTATCTTTTTAACAGTTGTCTGATTTATCTCAAGTTAATAACCACGAGCGGCTCGAACTCTTTTGTGCGATTTGGCATTTAAGTTATTATACATAGATGGTGTGCTGTAAGTCTATATAATGACAAATTTGTATGTAATCTTACCTTCTCAATTGACTTATTTCTTTGATGAATGAAATTTGAAAGTAGGTAATATATGCTGTATCTCCAGCTGTTTATTTGACTTGCAAGTTTATTATTATTCTTACTTTTTTTTTTTTTTTTTTTTGGAATTTGGCACGTCAGACTATCTTATATCCCTTTCTATTCTTTAATGGAAGGTTACTGCCGTACCATGTGGTGGCAGATTATGAAGCTGAAGAGGATGACCGAATCCTCGACTCTGACACTACAGGCATGATGCCATCTCGCTCTCAGCAGTGGGATCACAACATTTTTGCAAAAGTTGCAGAGTTTACAGCAACGTTTGAAAAACAGGCACTGGCCTTCAACATTATCTCCCGCAAGCGTGCTTTTGGGGAATTTAGATCTGAAGAGAGGCTTATGATTGAGCAGGCTCTTTGCCAAGAAGAAAAACGAGCATGTCTGGAATTAAAAGCAGAGCTTGATTCAAGAGAGAAAGCGCGAATGGCAGCAATTGTTCAGGCAGAGCAAGCTCGGGTTGAGTCACAAACACATGCCGAAATGTTGGCTCGCGCCCCAATAAGGGCAAGTGCACTAGGGGCTCAAGGCAATGATGTCCTGACTGGTCATGATATGAGAGTACAAGAACACGGGGCTAACCCAGAAGAGATGATAAATGGATGGGGAAATAGTATGCAAAGAGATGACAAAGAACCATCTGAAGATTTTCTAAATGATGAGGAGACTGAGAATGGGTCTACGGGCATGCAGGACGGTTGGCGCGAAGTTGGTGAATTTGATCTGAACACACGTTAGACATTTCAATTCTCGTCAAAATAATTGCTGTCATGGATTGGAGTGTTGATAAACTGAACGAATGAACATTACGTGGAAAATTTGTTGGCTGGAGCTGTCAGTGTAGTTAGTGAAACATGAGAATTTGAGAAATATTTGCTGTTGAGGTTTCACTCGCAGGGAATACTGCAACCGTGTAGTATCAGTCTTTAGTTTCAATCATTTTGCCTTTTTTTTTTTTTTTTTTTTTCTCGATTGATTCAGTCATTTAACTTGAGTTATGCTTGCCATTGTTCTTTTAGTTTGGAAGTGGGAAGAAAAATCAAAAGCAATTGCTCCCGACAGATGCGTAGCAATGTCCACATTCTACTCTCCTTACTTGCCTTTGCACGTCCTTGTCCTATCCAAAATTAAAAACGCTTCTATATTGTAGTTCAATATCACAATACCTTGTGACATTTCACGTATTCAAACAGAAAATAAATGTTCAAAAAAAGAAAGAAAGAAAAACACAAAAGCAGCCTGACACAGATGCAAGCATTTGACTGTCCAAACCTCAAGCTCTCATTCATTACCAAGTTGCATACACGCACATCAAAGAATTAAGCTAAACTAGGTATGGTGAGGAGAGGAAAAAGAAGCTTCTGAGCTGGAGACCTCAAACCAAAGAAAACAAGCAAGTATACACACCTACAAGTGCCTACAAAATATTGGGAAGTTGAGAATCTAGTCTCTGCTGCAACTCTTTGACTTTCAGTGAGAGCTCTGCTTTCTGTTCCTTGTAGCTCTGCAGCAAGTACTCCTTTCCATCAATCACTTCCTTCAATTCTCCTACTTCCCTCCTCAGCATCTCTACCCTCTCTCCATCCCCTCTTCCTTTTTCTGAGGCATCGAAATTGTTTTCCCCATCAAGACACCCATTTACATGACCGTTTCTTACTTCAGACTGCCATATAGAAGCCGAGACTGGTTTGTCATTGGAGCTCACATGTCCCACACAGTGATCTGCAATTGCCTTCCTAAGCCTTTGGATTTCTCTCTCAGAATCAAACAAGTCCCTATTTGCTGCATCAAGCTGAGATTGCAAATGCGCAGAATGTGCCAGCTGAGAATTCAGAGAATTCTGCAACTCTACAATCTGATCCTGCATCTCTAGAATCATGTCATCTCTTCTCTTCAATTGTTGCCTAAGTTTTTGTATGACTTCCCGCTTACTGAAGATGTCAGAGCCTGAGTCTGAAACACATGGAGAATCTGAGCAATTTGAATGAAGTAGGAAGGGCTTTGGAGGCATATCAAGGCGATCAGGAGAAGATGCCCAAATGATGCCGTTCTCCTTGTTAAATTGAGGGGCCGGAACCGTCACCAAAGGCAAAGCTCCATCAGATTCAGTCAGCATCTGGCCATTAGGCAGGCACTTCATCTCCATCATGCTCTCAGTTCCTATTAAACCCATTCAAAACATGAAACAGCAAGTTTATTATCACAAGAACCTTTTTTTTCTCAAGCTATGATAATGCTCTTAAAACGGGTCTCTGAATGGTATGCCCACATTACACTAGAGTTAGAGTTTTTAACAAAACAGAGTAGCTAATAAAGTGGTGTAAAAATCTTATGCTTGTGTAAAGACTTCAAGTTATTTCTTTCTCCACATAATTATTATTAATTCTTTTACTCGAGGGTTATCCCCTTTTCACCAACTACCCGTGCTAATGTCCGACAAAAAGAAAATATATGCATCATGCTTAACGATTGAAGACATAAGATTGCAACAAGATCTAAAGCCAAAGACCTCAATCCCAATCCAAATACTGTTTTCACAATCTTACTTTTTCTATAGATATTCATCTTTTGGGTCACGACAATTCTCAAATACACTGACCTCCTAGATCCTCACTCTTAAAGGAGGTGCTGTATTTGAAGAAGAAGAAGAAGAACAAAAAAAAAAACAGGTTCAATTGTTCAAAAATTGAATTCATATTTTCTTTTCTATCTAATCATGGTCAGTTATGTCCTTTTCAATACAGTTGTGTCTCCCCACCTATCACAAGCATCAACAGCCAAAGCAAAGCTAGCAGAAAGAAGGTAATCAATGACCAGCCAAAGCTGGTTTCAGAACCAGACGTCCTGGGCTTTTAAATCTGATACTGAAACAAACTTGAATTCCAGATTTCAGACCTGAAATGCAATTAAAGCAGCTGCCCTCATCTTGTTGTGTAAAGGAATAAACGTTCGAGTGCACGTGGCGACCTGCAGGCATCCTTCTGTCAGATGATTTTCCACTTCCTGAAATTGAAATCAATGGTAAAAATCAGAACAGCCATTAAACGAGAATGAATTCAATGCATACTCAGTACCAAACCATTACTAGCATTCTCCTGCTGCTTTATGTCAAGTGCTTGCTTCAGCTTGTAGCCAAGACGTATCGATAATGTACTTAACAAGGCGCCACCAGCAATAAGAACCCAATTAGGTCCATCACCTGGGTGAGGCTTCGACTTCTGAGCTCTAGGCACACCACTTGTTTTTGGTTTCATTTTAAGAGCTAGTTTGCTGTCCACTGGAAAAAATCTCGATCATCCAAGGATGCTAATTCAACAACATACCAAAAGGCAATGCAATCTACATTTCAAGTAAAACTGCATCAGGACGAGAAGTTTAGTCGATCTTCAAACAACAGATAGACAACTGCTGTATCATCGCCAAACAATAAATTAAACAGAAAATATTTCCAACATGGAACACTTGGAATTACCATGACGGCAGATGAATCAACTATGTGATTAATTTCACAGATCCAAAATCCTAACCCCAAACAAATTTTTTTATATATAAAAATGAATCAAGCAATCAAAAATTTCCCACCGCTTCTTCAATACGATAAAAAATTGTGACAAAAAATAAAAATACATTTACTAGTTGGTAAATTAAAATGTTTTCTTCTTGCATTATAGCAAACACAGGCCAAAAGAGGGGCATGGATAAAAAAAATTACATACTATACGACCTCAAAGAAAAAAAACAAGCATGAACTCTAAACAGAGACGATAAATTGTGTGCTTATTCTAAATTGGCCTTTGACAACATAGAGCATCTTTAACATCTTAAAAGTTGCACAATTTATTTCTACGCTTCCGATTCATCAAATGTTCGGAAACAGATAAGCCAATTGACATTTTGAGGTAATCCTCACTTGAGAAAGCTTTGATTGTCGAGGGGTCAAGACTGCGATTTTGATGTCTGAGTTTCATTAAATCAGAGCTTTCTCAAGTGAGGATTACCTCAAAATGTCAATTGGGTTCGCTTGTTTCCTTTACACTCAGAATCAAAATATACAAGAGTTTTCCAGGCTGATATCTGGCTTATCTGTGCAACTTTTAAGATGTTAAAGATGCTCTATGTTGTCAAAGGCCAATTTGGAATAAGCACACACTTTAAATTGTGAACTTGTGAGATGTAGGCCTATTCTATGGTCCTGGTGATTGGCCCATTCTATGATTCTATGTTGAAATATTAGCACAACACTTAAGCATCCATGACATCCTAGATAGTTAGATACTCCTACTTACCCAGTCGACCTGCCTAGCCACGTCGAAGCCCTTCACCGCAAGAAGCCATCGAGTCGACCCAAAGACCAGGTTCGCCACAACCTGCAAAACGACCCAGTTCAGTGTACTTCTTCCAAACCTGATACAGAGTAAAGGGTTTATGCTGTTTATGCTTAAATTTATCAATCTTGTAGTTTTTCATTTTCTAAATCAATTGAGCAATTGAAATTGGTTAACCATTATGCTTTTTCTATTTGAATTTGTGGAGAACAGTATACATAATCTATGGAGGGAGATACTGTGCCAAGTGAACATGAGAAGGAAGAAGAAGAATATGTATTGCTTGATCTTGATTCTATTTACTCCCAACTTGAAATTCCACCAAACGCACCATATGTTCTTTCAGTATGATCTCCTTCGTTTTCAGTTCCTCTTTGGTTATGTGTTCATTTGCAATGCACAGTTTAATGTTCAACACTTCAACTATCTTGATTTTCAGGGTTTGTATACAATGCAACCGGTATTGATTCTTGATGGCAAATATAAGTTGGTGAGTTAAAACCCTGCAGAAGTCTTAATTAAATTTGATTGTCAATGGCTGTGGTATTGGTCTTTCTTTTGGTTAGAGGGGAAGTAAAGTAAGCACTTAGAAGGGTAAAGTAATGGTAATTTCAAAAAGAAATATAAATCTAGTACTAGTTCAACTGTGGGAGAGAGGTGACAAACTATGATTGCAATTAGATTGGTCGTCACATAAGTTGGTATGTTTTTAAGTATTGAAAAGGATTTGAGAAATGATAGCTACCTAAGAGATTATTTTCAGAATAATTGCTAGTATGGCGAGTTATGACCTCAGGTCACTGTGGTGCATAATATATACCATTTGCAAACTTTAGAACAGCTGGATTATTTTTAGGATCATGTAAGGTGTGATATCTATTGCTTTATATGATTCTTTGTTCTTTCATTTGAAACATTCAAATCAGTTTGACAGTGGTTTTGTAAGTTGATACCACAGTTTGATATTATGTTTTATTGAGTGGTGTGGGATATTAGTTTATTCGGTAATTAGCATGTTGTGCTTACAACAGCGGGAGTTATTTCTTATCAGTGGAATGGCATGAATCTTGAAAGACTGGGCTGACAATCTCCATTGACGAAAATTTGTTTTCTCACAGATTGGACAATGGGATGAGACGATTGGACACGTCTTTTATTCAAAGAAGAAGGTAAAACTCATTTTCATCCCACTCAGCACATACCTAAAGGAAATTGTCTTCAATACTTCAGGATCTAGATTGTCTTAGGAAACTTTAATTTTGTTAAAGGAGTTTTGTTAGTTCCATTCAGTTTTAATCAGATTCCCATTGAAAAGTCTCATGAAGGTTTTAAGTTATCTGGTGCTGGCTTTCATGGTTCCTCTACATTCTCTGACATTGGTTCCTCTAAATTCTCTGCTAAAGCTCTTACAGATAAATCAGTTAATGTTGATCCTTTCTTCAGAATATTAGGTACCACGTTCCTTGGTTGTATGGATATTTCTACTATTGCGTGGAGTATTTAGCGAAAAAATGTCATAACCTGCTTTCTCCTTTTGATCATTTTACCCTTGATTGCCAAAGTTCTCATGCAGTGAAAACATCACAGGAAAAAAGAAAAAGTAAAAAGGATTTTGAATTGCTTGTCAAATGTTATTGTTTCTTTCAATGTTTCTTGTTTCTGCCTGCATTAGTAGTTGAGCTCTGTCAGCACAATGCATACTAAACCAAATTCTATTTGCAGTTGTCCCTGTCGTTCATGAAGAAATAGGACCATCAGAAGCAAATCTTTTTGCTGGCAAATGCATAGTTGA
This sequence comes from Potentilla sterilis, assembly GCA_963682095.1. Classification (NCBI taxonomy): domain Eukaryota; kingdom Viridiplantae; phylum Streptophyta; class Magnoliopsida; order Rosales; family Rosaceae; genus Potentilla; species Potentilla sterilis. The sequence goes on along the minus strand of CAVMKK010000007.1, from coordinate 20,351 downwards.
TCAAAAACAATCTACTAGCAAGGAAGTAAAACCAGTTGACCGCACTCAGAGGATTCTAAAATTCAGATTGGCACCAGATTTTGATTCTCCTACTACTGCAACTGCCCAGATCAGCAAGTAAATTTGTAGAAGTTTTGTAGCAACTCTTAAGATTGAAATGGTATGAGAGGTAGAAATGAAGATGTTGACATTACTAGCTTATTTGCAGCATTGCCCTCGTAAAGGTAAGTTCTAAGTTCTATCAAGATATACCCTCTAGTTCAGTGTACATGAACAAGGCGAAATTAAGGGTGTATAAAAAGCACATAAGATATGCAGTTCGATTCTTAGTGCTTATTTCAATTAGAAATGCTAAAATCTTTATTGTGCATCAGAATTAGGTAGTTTCAGATTATGTTTGAGATTTGGCATCTTGAAGAATTTCTAACAAGACTTCTAGGAATTGGAGCCCATGATTCTCTCTTAAATTTCCACATGATTAGATAACTTGCATGGTTGTCATCACCACACCCTTGCCATGGCTGCCACCATCAGCACCCCACCAAGGCCAGCACTACCCATCAATCCCCAAAATTCAAAGAAGGATAAATCACATGTCAAACTATTAGCTGAATGTTCCTTTTTTTTTCCTTTGATAGTACTTCTGTTTTTTTTGTTTTTTGTTTTATTTCCTTTGTTTTTTTTTTGTTTTTTTTTTATTTTTATAAATCGCATGTCAACATAAGACATAGAAACTGCATGTATAGCAATAGCTATGGGTTTTCACATATCTAGCTAGTTATATATATAGCAAGTCCCACTGTAAATCAATACAACATGAAATCAAATCCATGAAACATAGTTTCTCTCTCAAAGCAAGAAACACCCACACAACCATGAAATCTCTGTCGAATTCTTTGTTTTATCAATTTATCCACACAACCCAAAGCAAGCAACACCCGGACCATTCAATCTCAATAAAAACTAAAGTTTAGTAACCAAGACAGAACGCATGTTACCTTGTTGGAGATTACAGAAGACAACTAAATCTCTCTCTCTCTCTCTTTCTCTTCCTTCTTTACTTCCTCTGTCTTGTTCTTTTCTTTCTTACCTGAACTCAAAGAGAACAAAAAAAAAAGATGAATATGAATCAGTGAGAGAGAAGACGAAGAAAGACGAAGAAAGAAGAAAACGAATCAGAGAGAGAGAGAGAAGACGAAGAAAGATGAAGAAAGAAGAAAACGAATCCGAGAGAGAGAGAGAGAGAGAGAGTTTTTGCCTGAATTTGAAGAAAAATAAGACAGAAGCAGAGGGAGGAACTGTGCCGGACAAAGGGAAGAAGAGCAACAGAGGTGAGAGGCTGAGAATGATGAGTGTGTTTTAGGGCCGGGACGGGCAGGGATTCACCTGATCCCGGTCCTGTCCCGTGAGATTTTAAACGGGATAGGACTGGATTAGACTTTTTGAAAAGTGATCCCATCAGGCCCGTATCCCGTACGGACTGGGACGGGACCGGGACCGGGACGGGACTGGGACCGGGACGGGACTGGGACCGGGACGGGACTGGGACCAAAACGAGATCCCGTGACCTCTAAGTGATCAAATTCTGTATTCCAAAAAAGTCAACAAAACCCTTCATAAAACCATCAGAACACCTCTAAATCCACCCAAATTCGATCTGTGATCCAAAGACTCAAACTTTCTCACCAAGGACTCAAACTTTGCCACCAAATCCAAACCAAAGCTTCAAACTTCGGTTCAGAACCCAACTCTATGGAACTGAGTGTGGTGCAAGAGCTTGAAAAAAAAAAAAACAGAGAGAGATGGAGAAAGAGAAAACCTAATTGTGCCCAGAGAATCACCTACAGCATCAATGAGTCCATCTAAAATTCTCCAAATCAGTGTGAAAATAACAGAAATCTCCAAAGCAGAATGTAAATGATCCCATTCCCATAAAACGAAATCTTAATAGAGATCCTATCAGAATAAACATGTGTACACACACTAGCTAAGCCTAATGCATTGAGCATAATTGAAAGAATGACCTTTGTCTATCTTAATGTAACAAAAAGGCAGCCCTGAGACATTCTGGTGGAAGTGATTAAAGACTTACTTTTAACTCACAAGCTCCTGGAGCCAGTTTGACCTTATACACAAAACCTTGACTGGAAGTGACCTAATAAGAACCACTCTGCAAGGAGGGATAGCAGGGAAGGTTAGGCTCATGGTTTGCTCAAACACGGTTTCAGTTCACAGTACCTAGCTATTTAGGAGACCCCATATTGTAGGACTTATGTATAACAAAAGTAAAAAGTTCAAACTAAACTACTCATATACTTTCTGATCAAGATATGACTTGTGATTCTTCAACTAGTTTGATCCTCGGCAAACATTTCCACACCTAACATGCCATAATCTGTAATTTCTACCTTATCCCTTTTGTGGATTCAGTAATCATACAACCACACGCCACCGAGCAACAAGCTTCTTCCCTCTAGCCATCAATCGCCAAGCAACAAGCTTCTTCTCCAATTAACCTTCGTTTTCTGCAATTAGTATTACAATTTAGTTAGTATAACTGATATAAAAGTATTGCTTAATAAAACGGGATCCTCCACAGCTGAGCAGAGGACCCTTCAAAGTTTACACATGCAAGTCTCCCAAAACCTCAACCTTCAAATCCCAAAACCCACAAAGCTCTCCACTGAAATTGACACACTCTTTATATCCTCATGCACCATTCACCAAAAGAATCTGGAAACTTTTTCTCACTGATCAAATTCTTACTTAAGAAGAAAAACGTAAATGCTTACCTCTGCTTCAAATTCCAACTCTGAATCAGCTGTGGAGTATCTTTTCTTCCGCTTTGGAATGGGAGGAAGCCGGATGAGCTCGGAGGACGAGGACTTGAAGGGCTCGGAGACGAAGCCGAGGCCGAGGACTTGACGGGCTCGGAGGACTTGAAGCCGAGGCCGCCGGTGCTGGCCGCGGATGAGCCGGCCGATCTGGCGGAGACGATTGGTGCGGCGGCGATCTGGCGGAGCGGATAGAGAGAGGGAGAGGATAATCAGGATACAACGGCTGAGAGTTGGGAGACGGGAGAGGCGGAGAGACGATAGTAGGCTTGGCTGAGACAGTGAGACCTTCTAAAAATCAACGGCTGAGAGTTGGGAGAGGTATATCAACGACTGAGATTTTAGCTGAATATATATATATAATATAATAATTTTTATTTTTATTTCAAACGGAATCGGAATGGAACGAGGGTCCCGTCTCGTCTCGGTAAATTTAGGGATGAGACCGGGATTTCGGGACCAAATCCCAACCCTAATGGCCAGGAATGAATACCTAGTCCTCCCACCGGAATCAAAATGAGGGATACAAATCCTGGATATTTTGTGGGACCTATAAGGATTCCATTCTGGGAAGAGTTAGTAAACAACTTTTTTTAAGGGGAAACGAAATGACTCCTCATCCCATTGCTGGTCAGTAAAGGTTACGTTTACTAAACCGTAATGGGATTGACAAGGAAAACAAGAGAGAAGGAACATGATACATAGAAATGATTGCATTTCTACATGTACTTTTATCAACACCCTTCATTTCACGTACGTTGAACTAAAAAGTAGTTTTAATTTTTGATAGAAAATACTTACAAAAGGAAATGATCTGCATAAGCTAGTAACATCATCATTTTCATCTAAAATTCTTACACCACTTCAATCTTAGAGTTGCTACAAAACTTCTACAACTTTTACTTCCTGATATGCACAGATGCAGTAGTAGGAGAATCAAAATATGGTGCCAATATGAATCTTAAAATCCTATGAGTGCGGCTAACTGGTTTTACTTGCTTGCTTGAAGATTGTTTTTGATCAGCTATGTATTTCCCAGCAAAAAGGTTTGCTTCTGATGGTTTTGTTTCTTTAGGAACAACAAGGACAATTGCAAATAGATAATTGTTTTAGTATACACTTTGCAAATCAGAGCTCAACTCTACTAATCATGCATATATGAGAAACATTGAAAGTAACAATAACATCTGACAATCAATTCTAATGTCTTCTTCAGTTCCATCATGTTTTCACTGAACAAGACCTTTGGCAATCTATGTAAATTGATGAACAGAAAACAGGTTATGCCATGTTTTTGTTAGGACTAAGTTGAGTTTGACTCCTCCAACTTTAGTTCGCTCATCAATTCACTCTCTCACTTTTCATTTTAATCATGTTACTCCTCAAAGTTTCAATATTCATCATATGTGTCAAGAATTCGTTTACGGCGGGAAACTATGACGTCATTCCCTGACACTATGGCCTTTTTTTTTAGCCTGTAGAAGGGCAAAATGATGTGAGCCGCGAGGCTCACACAAATAATACCCTACAAAATAGACGTTAGTAACATATGATAAATAAGGATCGTTCAGTTCGAGAATTAAGGGTACCTAAAATATAAAAATATTAGATAAAAATATTCACAATTATATACATATTTACACGTTTCAAACAATGGGGGATTTTGATTGATTTCTAAAACCTACGACATGAATGTAAAATAAGAAAATAAATCATAAGTTACTATATACTATTAATTTCTCATGCGCTCGCTCTAACCCGTCGTTACTCCCGTTAGTCTCTCTCTCTGTTCAGTTTGGTCAAAATCTCACGCGGGTCTTGATTGCAACAGTGGTGTCTAATTTGACGATGAATCGAAAGCAAGCCAGCTCAGAGGATCAAGGTGACTTAACTGACTTTGTTTTGCTTGTTTCATTCCTCCTCTGCTTATCTGTGTATCTCTCATTACTTGCTACCAATCTAGTCTCTCTCTCTCTCTCTCAAAGGTCTCTCTCTTTCTCTCAACAACCATACCACATCTCATCTTCTTCGGTGCCGTAAAGCTTTAGCTCTCCTACCTCCATCGTGAGATTGGCCTCGTCGTCGAGTGAACAGCTTCGCCCAATTCGGAGTCAGCTTCATGCTCTGGTACTTAGACAAGAGCTAAACGGGAATAGGTGGATCTAAAAGTTATAACCTGGAGGACTAGTTTGTATGGCTAGACATGTGCTAAGGTGAGCTGATTTGTATTGTCTGGCGGGAATGGATGAATCTATTTTGTATGGTTCGGCAAACGTGGGTTAGGCAGAGGTGATTTGTATAGCTAGGTAGGTTTATGAAATGAGTACGAAATGTCAACATATTAATTGTTTCATTATTCGTTATTTCCGGGTCTTTTCATTGCATGCACTTACTGTGAGGACCCGCCCCAGGATTTCCCTCGGAAATCCTACCAAATTCCAATCCATTAACCAACAAAAATTCATTTTGCTCCCATACCGCAACCTCCCTCCCACTGGGAACAAAACGGGTCACACTTATATTTTTAATAAGTAGGATTCACAACTAAATAATTATAATATAAATCAAGCAATATCATCTCCACTGGCCCATTCTCAAATATTTTCATAATAAAATATCAAACTCTGCTGATTCAGGAATTTATTAAATAAATTTAAGTCTCATAAAAGGAAAATATTTCCCGAAGTCCAAATAATAAATATCAACATCATTCTCAACAACTATAACATCATATTAGATACATCAGGGGAAAGTCAGCACCACCATATAATAGTAAGCCTCCCAGACTCGGGTTGGAACCTCTCAGGGCTACTAAACCAACGTGGACAATAAGACGACCTAAGCCTCTCCTAGGCTAAAGGTCGGAACCTTCCAGGGCTACTGAAACAATGTCCCACGCTATCGCTAGCTAGCTCAGACGACCCAGATGTTACAATGAGCCTCCCAGGCTCGGGTCGGAACCATCCCAGTGGCTACTATATAGCGTCCCACGCTACTGCTAGCTAGCGTATGACGACCCGGTCTCTCATAATATCAATTACAGGCTTACTAAGGGTCGGAACCTCCCAGGGCTGCGAAGTAGCGTCCCACGCTACTGCTAACTAGCTCAGACGACCCAGCCTTTCAGGCTAAGGGTCGGAACCATCCCAGTGGCTGCAAAGTAGCGTCCCACGCTACTGCTGGTTAGCTCAGACGACCCTAATATAATGAATAAAAGTCCGGGCTCACGTTTCCCCCAATGTGCCCAATATACAAATATCAATGTAAACATCTCCTCATTATATACATGTATTTCACATAAATCATTTTGCATATAATAATAATTATACTAAAAGTAAACTCGTATTTAATATTAATACAGTGAGATTTACTCACCTTAATTGACCAGAAATGGTAAATATCCGTTCGGGATCGAATCGAAATGCTACAGGATCGCGTCGGATCAAATCGTCGCAATTTTTGGAAATCGGGTCCACGGTCAACGGCTTGGTCAACGGTCAACGTGGACCGGGTCAGTCAACGTGTCCGGGTCGGGTCAAGGTGGGCCGGATCGGGTCAACTCCGGGTCGGATTCAGGTCGAACATGGGAAACGGGTCGAGAAGAACACGATTTTGATCCGTGCTCGAGAGCTCGATTCGGCGGAAACCACTAGCACAGAGAGGACTGCCAGGAGAAACCGAGTCAATCGATGGGTGGCGCCCGGTCCGGCGATGCTTGGAGCGCCGTCGCGCATGGTGGCCGGACTTCCCGAGCTTGCTGCGCCGCGCACGGTTGCTCTCCCGGGCCGTTCGTCAGCTGGAAATGACGAGGAGGCCGAGACAGGTCGATTGCTGGGTGACGCGCGAGCTGGGGTGGCCGGACGGCGGAGATCGGGCGGAGGAACAGTAACCCGTCGAGGGGAAAATTTTGAACAGTAAATGGTAACTGTCCCAAAATGGAAACTTCCCCCCTCCTTCCCGAAAAATCCCTTCCTTTTATAGTAATCTTTCCCGAACAGTAAATGACTTCAATAGGTCATAACTTCTTCATATGACGTCTGTTTCACGCGTGCCATAAGTCTACGAACTCGTATCGTCGCACTCTACAATGTTCATGAAGGAAACTTTTCAAAAATTACAACGAATCATAAAGTCAACTCTCCCCCCATTTAAAACTTAAAACATATTTCGAATTTAACCTTCGAACATATTCCCGACATCGTGTGACAACTAAAATGAAAGCGTACGAAGTTACAATACTCATAATTCATGCTTATAGTAATTACGAGAAATTTATATAATTAACATAAATAAAATCGGGTTCGGGATGTGACACTTACAATAAGAAACAACCACCCGCGTTTGGTGCAGCACCTGCATTTTGGTGCATTCTTCTTTCTTTCCTTGGTCTTTCGTTCCTTCATATTCCTAATAACTTATCCAATTATAACATATTAACCGCTAATGCACCTTTCTTTTATCAAATCTCAGGGACGTGGTCTAATCATGAGGGTAGTATTTTATCATGGTGTCGGATCCCAAGTTTTTATGGATTCCTTCTTTGTTATCAGGGTCGACCCCAAAGCCATAATGTCTCAAAACAACGAGGCCATAGAGAAACTCTTTTATATTCCTTTGTCTCGAACTTCGTGAAGAGCTCCATTCTATCTCTCCCTCATTACGAAGAAAAAAGTGGTGGTGTTGTACACCGCCAGTTGTACACTCCCTTCGTTCTACGAACCCTTGTTGATTCTGAACTTCCTTCACGAAGGAACCGGACTTTTGACGGGCTAGCCCTTTTTTATGCACCGCTTTATCCTGAAAGGAAAAAGACTTTTGTTCCTGTGGGCGCTAGGCGCTCCTGTAGTTCGCGAGAAGGAAAAAGGATGAATCCTTTGTTACATCTGGCACGAGATGATAAAGAGAGAGCTTCGTCTATCGATGAACAGCGGATTGACAGAGCTCTTAGCATTGCTTTGTTTTTCTCTCCTTTCCTATCAGCGAGTCCCGATCCTTTTGTTCGAAATTTCTTCGTTCGTACCGAACCGCTTGCAGAATCTAATCCTGTTTCACAAGATCCTATATCAGCTATACATCCTCATTGCATTTATGCAAGAGACGTCGCCAGTGCTATGGGCTTTGGCTTATGTAGATCAAAAATGATGAATGGGATTGTGGCACTCCACTCGCCGCCAATGCGGAACGATGCTGCTGAAAAGAATGGAATGCTGCTTCGCTCTGCTAGATGCGTCGGATCCAGTACAACAAGCGAGCTTTTTACCCTCAAATTCAAACATGTGGGCGAAAAATGCTATCCTGCTTTATTGTTGCGTAGCAATAGAAACCTGCTCATGCTACTTCGGCGGCGCTTTTTCGCCCTCTCTTCGCTCTGGGCAGGAGCGATAGTGGAGACGGGGAGGGAGCAGGCGAGGCGTGTCGTTCGTAATGGACAGAAAGATACCACCACTTCGCCTCTTTGTTGGACCGCCGGCGCGAACACAGTGGTCTCTGACCAAGACCATGAACCAATTAGAATTCGGATCTTGACATGTCTGTGGTTTTTAACCGTAGGCCTCTTGCCAGGAAGTTGGTGTGCTCATCATGAATTAGGTCGGGGTGGCTGGTGGTTTCGGGATCCCGTAGAAAATGCTTCGTTTATGCCTCGGGTATTAGCCACAGCTCGTATTCATTCAGTAATTCTACCCCTTCTTCATTCTTGGACCTCGTTTCTTAATATTGTGACTCTTCCATGCTGTGTCTCAGGAACCTTTTCAATACGGTCCAGATTGCTAGCTTCCGTTCATAGTTTTGCTACAGATGATACACGAGGGATCTTTTTATGGCGGTTCTTTCTTCTAATGACCGGCATATCTATGATTCTTTTCTCCCAGATGAAGCAGCAGGTATCAGTCCGTAGAACCTAAAAAAAAGATATGGTTGTGGTGCGAAGTACTCTTGTGCACCTACATCACGCGGCTCGCGCGCAACCCCGCCCCGTTATGTTATGGAAGAATTGAACGGCTGGTTATTCAGAGCCAGCAATTGGCTGCCGGATTTCGTCCAGCAACTAGAAGAAGTTAGGGGGGCGTGGCTGAATGTGGAGCAGTCAGCCCTACAGTGCTTGATCCGCGGATTCTTTAGAACTTTGGAAGATGGTCAAGGTAGCTTGCTTTCAAGCCACTGCACTAGATGATCAATGGTCGCGTTGTAGTCGGCTCAGAAAGACTCTGTTCTATACTAAAAAAAAGACTACTTCGGGGAATTACGTCGCTTTTTGATTTGAAGAATAAAGCCTACGAGCTCTCTGTTTTATGGTAGAGATCTCGCCACCCCAAGGAACCTAATCGCAATGGGTCGAAGCCCTCCTTTTCCTTCCTAGGGAAATTCTATCTCTTTCTTACTTGGGAAATAAAATTGTGGTCGACCCAGCCTGGGCATGAAGAAGGACAGGCCTTGTGACTTATATAGTCAGACATGAAGTAGAATCGACCCGGAGAGAGTGGGTAAGCTACCCCTGCCATCTGACCACCCTGTTACCCGGGGATGAGAGATAGATTGTTCCGTTCTCATTCAAACCTCGGCTGAAGACGTCACACCTCGCGGCGAATGGCACCTTTGGAAAAGAACTAAGAAAACTCCTTAAAGAGAGAAAAGTAACTCTTTTATAGCGGGTCGACCCTAAAAAGAAGCGAAACTTATTGCTGCAATCTTAGTGTCGTTCGGTACAAACTTCGATGTCAACAAGCTCTTGGCCTGCAGGAACGGTGAGAGAAATTTCCACCATTGGAAAACTGTTGGGTGCATTCCAGCCAGTCGTAATCCTATTTTCTCTTTTGATCCACTTGCCTAGGAGGGAGTATTCTGGTTACGGCTAGAAAGTTTGCCGGGGAAAAAGCTTCGTAGTGGCATTCCTCTGACGAGCTACCGCCGAATAATAAAGCCGATCTCGAGTTGATGTTCTAGTTTATTATGCATGGTACAAACGCCTATTATTATCAACCGACAGACCGGGGGAAGTTATGACCTAAATGGGAAGGCCCCTAGATCATCGAAAAAGTATACTCAAATGGAGGGTACCTGCACATCACCACAGACAACGAACTAATAATTCCTCCTACAAATGCTCGATTCCTGAAATATTACTACCCTTTCAGAAAAAAAAAATACTCCCAGTAAAAGGTCCCCCCATTATGTATTATGTAATACTCCCGGCCCGCACAAGCATAAACTGTTCATGGCAAAACCAAACTGACAAGACCAATGAGAGATCCGGTCTAAAAGAAAAGGCCTATTTGAGAGCTTTCAAAAGCTTTTCACTATCAAAAAGACTGATTACTACTGTTGCAAGAGTATATACCCTTTATGAGGGAATCATACTTTTAAAAAAGGAATTCCACATAGCGAATGGTTAACTGCCAGCCTCTAACTCCTCTGTCTACCGGGAGGAGAGATCTTTTATAGCATATCGAAGAGACCAAGCACCGAGATGAACCCAAAGCAAGCAACAAAGGATGACCGGGCGACTCAGATAGCTACCTTAGTGCCAGGGCTGCTAAGAATCCTAGACTTCCGGAGGAAGCCGCTCATTGCAAGCATATGAATTCCACTTGTATTGACATAATAATTCTAATTAACTGCTAAAGAGCTCTGGCTAGGGAGCTAAACAACTTGCTCGATTAACGCGCTAAGGTAATTTCATACCCTATTCATAGTCGACTTCCTTTCCTTCGGAACCTCGCCTTTAGTCAATAGGGCGAGTGTCTTTCTTTTAGAACCTTGGCAGTTGTTCACTAGACTTGTAATAGAGTTGTTCAGTAACCGAAGGCATGAATGAAACTTGTTGTACCGGCACAATGCAAGTCACTCAATTAGTATAAGTCCTTAACTAATAATCGATGGTGGAACCCTCGTAGGTGATGACTAGTCTGTACTTACGAATATATTTTGTTAAATAATAAGGGTCGTACAACCTTTATAAATATAAATTAAGATAAAGTATAGGCTTGTGACACCAGATTTATACATCTGATCGGAAACTCTCCTTTGCTTTAGTCATTAGAGGGAATTCCAATAGAGTTAGTGCCATAGTTTAGTGATAGAAAGGGCGTGCTTTTTTAAAGTTACGAAGCTAGTTCTTCAATAACCTATGCTATTACTGATAGGGAGGATTCCCGGCTTTCTGCATAGTTTCGTCAATCACTCTTAGCTTAGGCAAAGAGTGATTCTTATTGTAATTGCAAGACGGGAGTTGAGAGAACTGCTAAGGTTGTTGGTCTATGAGCGGTTCGTCAGCAGCCGTTTAGCGTGAGATCTTGTTATTACCTTTATTTTACATCAATAATAACCGGATTTGAAAGATAGGGCAAGTGCTGTTCTGATACGACCCGAATCTCGAGTTACTTTTTGACCGTTTTATGTTTTATTTTTACGTTACGGTAATTGTTTAAAGGTTGATTTTTGATTAAGTTGACCCGACCGAAAATTTTATTTCTCGACGAGATAGAAGACGTTGAAACGAGCTCGTGGACATATGGCACGTTCAATTTGGAATTCGTGTGAAAAAGTTATGACGTAAAAACCCGAAACTTGCCGTTTTTGGACGAGTATAAATAGTCGGGAAGAAAATTTCCCAAAACGGAAAATTTCTTCTCTTTTTCTTTTTCTTTCCCATTTCTTCTCCTCTCTCCCCGCGCGCGACCCCGAGCCCCACCGACCTCCACCCATCTCCGTCGTCCGGCCATCGCTCGGCCCGCCGCTGGTCTCGTCCGCTTCGTCTCCTCCTCCTCGTCAAGTTTGTGGCAGCGGCGCGGCGTGGAAAACCGCCTATTGGCTGTGCGAAGCCTAGCAAGGTCCGACTGTGTCGAACCTCGTTCTCCCTCCTCCGGCCACAGTTCGACCCGAACTTGGAGGGCAATTAAAGGGCTCGGCTGGTGCAAGCTTTCCATGGAAGGAATTAATCCAGTTTGAACCAAGTGAGAAGAAATTGAAATTTGAAATTTCTAGGGATTTTGGTCAAATCGGTGGAGGTTGTGATTTTGGTGTTTTTGGTGGATTTGGAGGTTGAATTCAAGCTTAGGACGTTGTTTAGAGTAGATTGGGAGTGATTTGATGTTTTATTGATTGAAATTGATGAAAATTGAATATGGTGGAGTTTCAAACCGCTGTATCGGCCGCCGTTTGCGGCGGCTGGGCCTGATTTTAGCGGCGGGGACGACGGGAATGAGTCCTTGAGGTGGTGGCGATGATGTTGGACGATTTTGGAATGAATTTGAGGTGTTTTGACCTCCGGTGGCGGCGGCGCTGCTGCTGCTGCCCGCGGCAGAGGTAGAAGACGATGAATAGTAAATGGTAAAAAGTAAAAAATAAAACGGTAAAAGATGTAAAATAAATAGTAAACAATCTAAGTAAAGGATAAACAGTAAAGGTAAATGGTAATTATGACTTTGACCATTTACTGTTGACTTTCTAAATTTACTGTTTGACCAGTAAATGTTACTGTTGACTTACCGTAAAAAGGATAAAAACTTATTAAAAGGGTTTTACGACGAGATAATTAGTAAATGGATGGATCAGACTCGGGATGCGTGTCCTGAGTAAATGTGGACGTAAATTGTTTCGGTATTTCAGACATAATTCCAATACCGATAACAAGAATATGAAATTGGGACATTTCGGGCGAGTGAAGACGTCCGTAAATTTAACGTTTACGATAAATTCCAGATTCCGCAATAATTATAGTCACGTCTCTATTACAGGTCGAGAAGTTACTCAACGGGACGAGAGCGCGGAATAGAGGCTCGCTCGGCCGTACTGTGAGTGGATTTTATTTTAAAATAAATGCATGTAATTACGTTTTATTAAAATGTAATTTATTTAATTAAATGAGTTCGTAAGCATGATATGAATTATCGAAAGTCGATAATTCATATATTTCTGTTATAATTGTTGATTTAATATTTAAAGAAATATGGGTTTGGGTTTTGCTTTTACTACTATTTTGGTAGTACGTGATTTTATCCGGAAACGAGGTTTCCGGAAATGGTATGTTTTAATTATTTATAATTGATTATGTTGAATAAGTTTTATACGTATTTAAAGGTAAAGAACGGAAATGAGATTTCCGGAGATTTTATATTTTCGCCATTTGTGATTTTACGACATGTGAGACATGTCGATGCTTTATATATAAATTTTCGATATTATTCTACGACATGTTGGATATGTCGGATATATATATGAGTATACTTCTAGGCTATTATATTAATGATTGTTATAAGCCTCAGATGTGCGGTCGGGGACCGTACTGATTTATGATATATAAGGGGAAGCGTACTTTCGGTTTTGTTTTCGGATTTTCACTATATCAGGGTCCAGATATATATTGATGCTAGCTAGCTTACTCTCCTGAGCCCATGCGAGGTGACGACTTGACCATATAGGTCAGATTCACGCTCGGTAGTCGACGTGTACAGGCATAGCGTGGGACGCTATAGAGAGAGTCTTGGAGGCTCGACCCTTAATTTTGGAGGCTACTATTAAATGGTGGTAATGACGTTCCCCTATTCTATTATATGACCAATGGGATTGGTCATGATTTTTATATTATGTGGTTTTCGGGAATATTTTCTCTATGAAACTTTCTGATTCTAATAAATTCTCAAACCAGCGAGGCTGGAGTTTTTATGTGACCAATGGGATTGGTCGTGAAATATTATGAATTGATTTTCAAAGGTATATTGTTTGGAATATATATAAATAAAATCATTATTTGTTTATTTGATATATCAGCGGGGCTGATCTTTAAATACGATTTTCTTAAAACGTGGGACGTTTTATTAAAAAACATGCATTGTGATTTTTATTTCTAAAATATTGGGAAAGTAATATGATACTTTCATTTAAAGTATTATATTAAATTATTTTATTTTTATCCACTCATTCTAACGTTTTTAATTTACTTTCCCATGGGTCCTTCGTTTTAAAATCGCCCAGTTTGCAGACTAGTTTATTTGAAGTCAAGAGTACTCGGAGTCGAGGCATAGTCATCGTCGTCCTTGCTTCCGTTTGGTGGGATCTGTTGATCCTTTATTTTTTAATTTGTATTTTCAGTTCAATGTATTAGATTACTCTGATTACCTGTGAATAAGAAATGAATTTGACAGCCTTTAATACCAAAATGAATTTGATTTTGTGTTAATCTGTGGTGGTGGTTGTGTTTGGGGCAGATGGCTCCAGGTGTTGAGGTTGTAACTGGAATTAGAAGTGTGTTTATTTGTTGCAGGTTTTAGAGTTGTCTATTTTAAGATTGGCTTATCGATTTATCGATAGAGTTAATCTTAAGGTAGTCCCAACAAGGCCTTATCCGGGTTTCAAAGTGAAATCTAGGTCGGGTCCTGTCATGTTCTGCCCTCTAGGCCTTGTTTTGCAGTTAATTAGAATTATATCCTCCCCTTTCAGTTGAGCCATTTTGCCCCTTACTCTGTAACTTCGTTCTTTAAGAGCCGCTTGCAGCTAAGCTATTAAGTCTTGCTCTCTTGTTCTGCCGCTCTACCCGCTTAGTGGTTCTGCTCCGGTCTTGTTTATCCACTTTTGGCGCCTCTGTCACAATGAAATAAGAGAGTTATAGAACTATTATAATAATAAAGGAATGAGAGAACGGTCAACTTCGCATAGGACACCTCGCGTAAATAAGAGCATGCATGAAAGTACGTATAATAAGGATGAACGTTGTCCCTGTAACAACGGGTTAAGGCATCAGAATCGCTCAATAAGCTCATGTTATGATAGGGCGCTACGTTAAGCGCTTACTGTTACAGGGAATTAACTAGTAGTGAATGCAAGTGGAGAAAAAGGATTGGAATCTCCAAATAGCAGTTCCAAAACCCTCGGCCTTACCACTTGGCTATACTCCATACGTCCGGTAGAACGAGGAAAGAGAAAAAGCAAATAGAGCCTTTCTTTCCATTAGGATCACGAGACTTAAGGGAAAAGGAAGAAAGATTCCGAGGAGACCAACTCTTTCTCTTTGGAAGTACAGTTAGAAAAGCCTGAGGCTTCATCTCTTGTCCTATGTTCGCGCTGCAAGGAAGAGTGCAAGATAGCAGTTTCTCATATTTCATGCATTCCTCTCTATACAGTAGAGTGACTCTGTATAGGGCTCTTGTTCACCAATCTGCGGTAACCCAAAGCCAGAGAGTCTATTTAACGCATTGGTCTCTTCTTTCGCTTCGCACCTCTTACTACTACTTCTGGAAAGTGACAAGGTTACGAAGTAAAAGATCTCTTGTAGGGCGAATTCTGATGCGGAATGCCTCTCAATGAACCTTGCTATTTGTGTTATGTAAAACCTCTCGCCTACCAGGAACAAAGCTTACCACCAGGTTAGGACTTATAGTTTCATATTTATTTAGTGAGTAGAGACTTTCTACTAGTGTAACACTAGTTCCGCGGCTTTAAATCGCTGTTACAAGAGTGTATGGGCAAGAGACTGGTCATCACGAGCTCTTTCCTTCAGAACCTTTCAGTCGAGCTTTTTTCTTCCTCTCCTTGTCCTTGATAGTTGAGCTACTTCTTTATCTCCCACTTATTAATACTTAAGCGAGCTAGCTGCATTTATTATTCCAATGAATGATTGGCAAGTGGTTGAGAGTAAGTTACAAAAGTTCGCTTACCGAACTAGAACTCTTTTATACGTGTGAAAAGAAAAGACAATATGCAGGGCATTAAATTTATTCCATAACCTCTCTGTTTCAGTTTCTTTCGGAACCTCTACTTGTTTCCTTGTTTATAGGGCGAGATATTCCATATTACCTCTCCCAAGGAGTGAACCAAGGGATTACCGAAATCTCACTTTCTTTCTCGGTTTTTTATCCACTCTGGACTCTTGTCAAGATCTATGAGGATCCACTGACCGGCTTCTTCTTCAGCCCCAAAGGTGGACTAAGCTCAACAAGCCCTACTGCACAAAAGGCTATTCCTTGGTCTATTCCAGGGTCGATTCATCCGCACTTCCGTACGGTCTTCAAGAATCCCATCTACTTTCAGCGGGGCCTTCCGGCTTTACATATATCTTTGTAAGCTGTCTTAATGCTTTTGCGGGTTGGTTGCGGACGAAATATTCTTATTATGTCAATGCCAATTGAATCAATCTTACTAGCCGTGAATATCTTTCGATCTTACATCTAACTGACAGTCTTGCCCTCAGGCTTTCAGTCTTTTATTGCTTGCCATATGCTAATGGAATTCGGAGCTACCAATCCACTACCTTTTCTTTTTCAAGAAATTACGTTTTTCTGGAGATTGACCTTTGGCTTTCGTCTTGGTCTGTCTATTATTATACATTTTCCAAAAAGAACATTCATTTCTTTCTTACCCGCTGGAATAACTAGCTAGCTTGGCTTTAATCACTCCTTTTTCTTTGAACCATAAATAATATAATTTTAACGTGTTAGAAATGGTTCAAATTATGTTAGGAGGTGTTTTAAGTGTAAAAGAACAGAAAAAACTGTAGGTTGAAAATTGTGAAATTTCATCAAAACTCGTATGCTATAGTAAGGGGTTCTGGCTTAAATTGGATAAAATTTGAATCAGGAACCGATACGTAAGTGAATTTAAAAAGAAGTTCTTGAGGTATATATGAGAGGAATAAAACACATCTTAACCTTCAAAATTCACTCATAGCCTCAAAAAATGAAATTTTAATTGTTTCACAAGATCGGTAATCGTAAGGCAATTAATCCAGGCTGGATTGCCAGTTAAACCATAAATAATAGAAATTTTAAAGTGTAAAAAATGGTTCAAATTATGTTAGGAGGTGTTTTAAGTGTAAAAGAACAGAAAAAACCGTAAGTTGAAAATTGTGAAATTTCATCAAAACTCGTGTACTATAGGGGTTCTTGCTGAAATTGGATAAAATTTGAAGCAGGAACCAATACGCAAATGAATTTAAAAATGAAGTTCTTGAGGTATATAGGAGAGGAATAAAACACATCTCAACATTCAAAATTCACTCATAGCCTCAAAAAATGAAATTTCAATTACTTCACAAGATCGGTACTTGTAAGGCAGTTAATGTAAACGAGATCGCCTGTTAAACCATAAATAATATAATTTTAACGTGTTAGAAATTGTTCAAATTATGTTAGGAGGTGTTTTAAATGTAAATGAACAGAAAAAATGGTAGGTTGAAAATTGTGAAATTTCATCAAAACTCGTGTGCTATAGCAAGGGGTTCTGGCTGAAATTGGATAAAATTTGAAGCAGAAACCGATACGTAAATGAATTTAAAAACGAAGTTCTAGAGGTATATAGGAGAGGAATAAACCAGATATCAACCTTCAAAATTCAATCATAGCCTCAAAAAATGAAATTTTAATTGCTTCACAAGATCGGTAATCGTAAGGCAATTAACCCAGGCTGGATCGCCAGTTAAACCATATATAATAGAAATTTTAAGGTGTCAAAAATGGTTCAAGTTATGTTTGGAGGTGTTTTAAGTGTAAAAGAACAGAAAAAACCGTAGGGTTGAAAATTGTGAAATTTCATCAAAACTCTTGTGTTATAGCAAGGGGTTCTGGTTGAAATGGGATAAAATTTGAAGGAGGAACCGATACGCAAATGAATTTAAAAACGAAGTTCTTGAGGTATATAGGAGAGGAATAAAACACATCTCAACATTCATAATTCACTCATAGCCTCAAAAAATGAAATTTCAATTGGTTCACAAGATCGGTACTCGTAAGGCAGTTAATGTAAACGAGATCGCCTGTTAAACCATAAATAATATAATTTTAACGTGTTAGAAATTTTTCGAATTATGTTAGGAGGTGTTTTAAGTGTAAAAGAACAGAAAAAACCGTAGGTTGAAAATTGTGAAATTTCATCAAAACTCGTGTGTTATATCAAGGGGTTCTGGCTGAAATTGGATAAAATTTGAAGCAGGAACCGATACCTAAATGAATTTAAAAACGAAGTTCTTGAGGTATATAAGAGAGGAATAAAACACATCTCAACATTCAAAATTCACTCATAGCCTCAAA
>CAVMKK010000005.1:0-30428 GCA_963682095.1 Potentilla sterilis | reverse complement strand
TTAAATTGAATGAACTTGATCGACTACGGTTCATTGGTAAGTATAATGAATTTAATATAAAAATGAATTTTAAAGTATTTTGATCAATGAACTATAGTTGGTATTAGTGGGCACTTCCTGAGAGAATGCCTACGTATATATATATATATATATATATATATATATATATATATATATATATATATGGGAAAATGGCTGGATTGATCACTCAAGTATGCCCCATTCTAAACTTTGCTCACTGAAGTTTGTCCAATATCACTTTGCTCACTATCGAATTACACTTGTGTTCACTTTGATCACTCCGTCTAAATCAGACGTTAAAATATAGCCGACGATCTCTTCTGTTTCGTCGGTTATTTGTTCTGAAATATAGCCGACGACATGCAGTTTTCGTCGGAATATATTAATATTTTAAGAGGCATTAATTAGTTATAGCCGACGAAACTGTCATTGTTTAACAGTTATAGCCGACGAAATAATGTCATTTTCGTCGGTTATAACAGTTATAGCCGACGAAATTTGGTAAAAATCGTCGGCTATAGTAGTGATAGCCGACGAAATAATGTCAATATCGTCGGCTGTTCTTACATTTTGGGGAAAAAAATAAATTAATTTCTAAATTACCATTCCAAGCAACCTGCAATTCACAATGACAATCCAACAAGAAACACGTTTTTCATTAATTATTTAAACTATACATCCTGGCCACCCTAAACCCTAAACCCTAAACTATACATCTTGGCCACCATCCTGCTGTCCATCATGCTCGTCATCCTGCTGAATGAACTCAGGAGTTCTCGGCATTCGAGGTTCATCTAACTGCTCAAACGGGGGCGGGGGTTCAAGGCTTTGTTGTTGTGCCGCGAACATAGCATACCACCAGTTTTGTTGGCCGGCGTAGTTCTGTCGCTGAATTGTCTCGCATTCAGCATGCCAACGCTCCATTTCCATCTGATACTGTTGTGTTCTGCGTTGTTGCTCCTGTGATCTCTGGAACTGGGCCGCCTGTGATCTCTGGAATTGGGCCGCCAATCTTGCATTTTCTTCTGCCAATCTCTGCATTTCCCCCTTCATCTGTTGGGTGTCCCCGCCTCCCCTCTTTTGAGCTCCCTTAGTGGTCTTCAGGACCCCTATTCCAGAACTTCCCAAACCTCGGCAGTAGTAGTCGTTTGACCGTTTTGGGAAGGCTGCGTCGAATATCCTCGCTGCAGTTTAGACATTCGATCGGTCGACCTGGCTCAGGGCTTCTTGCAGATCTTCCTCTTAAATGTTCGGTTGTGTCTCCCGAACTATTGTCTGTAACACTTCTTCTTCGGCCTGGTTCACCCTCTCCTAATTGAACGGAAAAAAAAAATTAATATTCTAACAAATATATAATTAAGTAAAATTAATAATTAAAATTTTAAAATCGTAATCAACGACTTACAAGCTCTTCTGTCGCTGATGGATAAGCTTTCTTGAACGTCTCTACGTACGGGTTGCTTAAAGGATGATCTCTAAGCGCCTCCTCCTGATATTGTGAAAATGGCCTAGAACCACCATGATGGGGGGTTGTGTTACGGCGGCGGTTCGCAGAGTTTATCCGAGACCGTTCCTTCAAACAAATAATAAAATATTAGAAAAATGCATCAAAAAATATTAGTGTAATAATTATAAAATAATTAAACTAATAATTAAAATATTAACAAAATAAACATTTATAGTTAAGTTTAGTATTTACCTGCATAACTGGGTTTTTGAAGTCTACTGTCTTCAACCAACGCCACTCGTACTCCTTGAACATGAACTCTCTTGGAGTACCCATACGACCATATTTGTTGTATTCGGTAAAGTGGGTACAGAGCTCGTTCTTCCACTCTTTGAACCTACGGAAAAAACAAAAGTGCATTAGAAATATTATTAATATCATAAAATATTTCAAATTATAAGATGAGGAATTCCCAACGTACCTCGAGTTCTGCATCGCGTACGCCCAATCCTGCTTGTGTTCGGCAATCTCGAAGTATGCCTGAACGATAATATTTTATTAGTTTTAAAATTATAACAATACCGAAAATTATTAAATATTACGATAAAGAAATTAAGTTTTTTAAATTACTCACCGACGCCGCGTTGTTGACCTCCCTCTTGATCTCTTCCGGCACATCAACCCACCGTGTCCACAACATAGGGACTCTATCCCTAATTAGTGCTCCCACGTAACCCGCGTAATCGCGGCGTTTTTTTCCCTTAACATCCTAATTAGGGGGTTCGTTGATCTGGATCCTCCCGCTGGTCTCAACACTTTTCCTGACCGTGTCAAAACATATGACACCTCTCGTATTCCTGCTTGAACTGCTAGCGACGGTCCCTATCACATAAACGATGATTGGTTAATAAAATTAAATATTAGTGCGTTAATTTTAATAAAACATTTAATTAATAAAATCAAATGTTACCTGAACTCGATGACGCTTATGTCGACTTTCCTTTTAATCTCGCCGAAATCAGGAGCTCAGGAGGTCTCTCAAATGGCTCATAATGGTATGCCTCCGTAACACTCACGTACTGAGGCCTAGCAGGCCATATGGGCACACCACGCTCGTCGACCTCGGGTATGGCAGGAATGTTGTATGGCAGGTATAGCTGATTAGGGAGAGTAGGCGCGTCGGTAGAGTCAGCAACAGACGGCGCAGGACTCGTCATCGGCTCCCGATGAACCTCAGGCATACAGACCTGATGAACGTCTGGAGCTCTGTCGTCCTGAAATAGCTGCGTACCACATCTCGGAGGATCTGGCCGGAGAGGGGGACATGAACTGCTCGACGGCCGCCCCGCCGATAAAAGGGTCTGGTGCTGGTTGCTCACACTCCTCCGCGACTGGGATGAATCGATCCTCTGAGGCTGGCTGGTGGTCCTCTCAGGTTGGCTAGGGGTCCTCTCGGAGTCTACGGATCCGCCAGAACTTCCAGAACCTATAGATCTGGAACGACGGCCTCCGAATAGCTGTCTAAATGCATCGGCCATCTGGAAACAAATAAATTAATAAATTAATTAATATTAAATTATATTACATTAAATAACAAATTCTAATTAATATAATAACCAATAATACTAACATATTTTAAAACATACTAACAAATTAATATTTATAATTTAACTAATTTTAAATAATACTAAACCATTAACATAAATATAACCATTTATATACAAATATAACTATATTTCTTCATTAACATATATATACATACAAATAATCATTTATATATTAACATAAATATAACCATTTATATAATTAGGCTACCAATTTATATATATAATTAATTTAACAATTTATATATAACAATTAAAATATACATTAACATATATATATATATATATATATATATATATATATATATACACAAATATGTGTATATATTAACAAATATATAACAACTTATATAATTAATCTACAAATTTATATATATAATTAATCTAACAATTTATATATATAACCAATATATATAGTAATTTAACACACACTTAAATATCTAAATTATATACCTAAATTATACAATTAAAATAAATTGCAAAAAAAAAATTACTGGAGGAGGAGAAGGAGGAGGATGAGGCCGGAGGAGGAGGGGAAGGAGGAGGAGGAGGAAGACGTCGGCGCCGATTTGAGGAGGAGGAGGAGGAGGACGCTGCAGATCGGAGAAGGAGGAGGAGAGCGGCGGAGATTTGAGGAGGAGGAGGAGAGAAAATGTCACAACCCGAATTTCGGATAAAAAAAATCCAAATTCGACCAAGTGAAAACCGACACAAATAAACTCAAATACTTAAAGTTTTCAAACGAATAACTTGTACAACAACAGAGTTTAAATGCGTAGCTCTAAACACTCAAAAATATTACATCAACAAAAGAATATAGATGTAAACTAGAGTCTCACGCTAACACTCTCTAACCCAAAAATGATACAACCCAGGTCACTGGCTCACACCTACCAGCTACGTGGCTCAGGAGCCTCCTCCTGGCTGCTGATCCTCACCTGCAGGTCTAACCCCTACACCATCAATGGTGTACCGGGTTGTAAACAACACACCCGGTAAGCTTTCAAAGCTCGTGTGAGTAAAACAAACAAGTTCACGATAAAAGAATTAAAGCAACACAAAGAGAATCACAATTCCCAACACAACCACAAGAGAATAAAACTCGGGGTACGATGACCACTGTCATTTCCCCCCAACTCACACAATGGCAGACAGACTAGAGCTCTAACTGATCGTAACCAATCACCCGGCCAAAGGCTTGGTATCCCGATATAATTGCCAAACGATCCCCCATCAAACACAGGGTGGACCCAAAATTGCCACACATGAGAAATCCCCATCAAACACAGGAAGATCTCTCATTGGCCGTTGGTTTTCGTACCAACTCATTTACATACCTCACAACACACATTTACACAATGATGATAATTTCATAACATAATAAATCCACCCAAAATGCATTCACAATATATATTTCACGTAAATATATATATACGTAGACATTCACTCAGGAATAGTCCACTAATACCAACTATAGTCATTGATCGTAAAACCCTTTGAAAATCATTTTTATATTAAAATCATTTTACTTACCAATGAACCGTAGTCGATCAAGTTCATTCAATTTAAAAACAAATATTATTTCCATAAAACAATTTCACATTAACGATCTAATACTATAAATTAAAACTCGTATAAATACGAACATTGTGAGGTTTACTCACCTTAATTCACCAAAATTGGTAAATCACTGCTCAACGTCGGGCCTCGGAGGAAACGAGTCGATTCGGACCGAAACAACGGTCGGATCAGACTGCTACAGTGTCGGTCAACCGTCAGTCAACGTTCAACGTTGAAGGGTCAAAGTCGGTCAACGTTGGTCAGCGTTGACTGGGCTGGATCGGGTCTGGGCTGGATCGGGCCTGGGCGCTGGAAACGGGTCGGGTTGACCCGATCGGGGTCGATTCTCGATCCACTCGTTCCGGCTTGAAACGGCGAGAACCACCACTCCAGGGAGGAGCGCACCGAGGAGACGAGCCGAACGGTAGGTGGCTCGAGCCCAGCACCGCCTTGCTCCGTCGCTCACGGCGGTCGAAACCTCCCGATCGCTGCAATGCCGCGCACGGTTACTCTCCCGGGCTACGCCTTGGCTTAAACTGACGAGGAGAGAAAACCCAATCGTCCGGTGGGTGGCGCTTGCGCCGTGGCGGCCGGACGGCGGAGATCGGAGGCGGTTTGACCGAATCGGGCGAATGAACAGTAAAAATCGGGAGAGGTGAAAATGAACAGTAACTTTGCTACAGTAAAAGGTAAACTGACGAAAAAGGAAAGTTTGACATTTTCTCGAAAATTTCAGGCTTTATAGCAAATTTCCCGAATAGGAAAAACTTCGACTGGTCGTAACTTTTTCATACGATATCCGATTCACACGTGCCGCGTGTCTACGAACTCGTATCGTCGAACTCTACGACTTTCGTGAAGGAAACTTTTCAAAAATCAAAACGAATCAAAAAGTCAACTAATGACCCAATGAAACTTAAACGATTTTTCAAATTAGAATTCTCGAAATCACTTCTGACGTCGCGCAACGACTAATTACAAGCATACAAAATGCCAAATCTCACAAAACATCCTTCCGTTGATTACGAGAAAATTACAAGTCAAATGTAACGAAAATCGGGTTACTAGATTCTACCCTCCTTAAAGGAATTTCGCCCCGAAATTCAAGCACACTACTCTACAAATAACTGAGGGTACTCAACCCTCATGTCCGACTCGAGTTCTCAAGATGCCTGACGCTCATCATGGTGACTCCACAACACCTTGACCAACTCTACCTCCTTCCTTCGAAGTTTCTTCGTTGACCTATCCAAGATACGAACAGGTACGACAACGAACGTAGCATTCTCATTCACTTTAATAGTGCCATGATCGATCACATGCGACTCATCCGGTACATACTTCCTCAGCATTGAAACATGAAAGACGTTATGCACTCCGGACATGCTGGGAGGCAAGGCAAGTCGATAGGCTAAATCTCCTACCTTCTCAAGGATCTCAAAAGGCCCAACATACCTTGGCGCCAACTTTCCCTTCTTGCCAAATCTCATCAGCCCCTTCATAGGTGAGACCTTCAAGAACACATGGTCGCCAACCACAAACTCCACCTGTCTCCTCTTCAAATCAGCATAGCTCTTCTGCCTACTCTGAGCAGTTCGGATTCTATCTCGTATAATCGAGATCTTCTCTGTGGTCTCCTGAACAATCTCCGGACCCAAGAACCCACTCTCACCAACCTCGGCCCAACAAACAGGGGATCTACAAGGTCTCCCATAAAGAGCCTCATAAGGCGCCATGCCAATACTGGAGTGATAACTGTTGTTATAGGCAAACTCAATCAACTGAATGTGGTCTTCCCAACTTCCCTTGAAGTCCAAGACACATGCTCTCAACATATCCTCCATCACCTGATTCACCCGCTCAGTCTGCCCATCAGTCTGAGGGTGGAATGCTGTGCTCATATCCAAAGTGGTCCCCATGGCCTTCTGAAAACCAGACCAAAACTTAGAAGTAAAACGAGCATCTCGATATGATACAATGGATACCGGCACCCCATGAAGTCTCACTATCTCCCTCACATACAACTTGCACAAAGCCTCCACCGAGTGCGTCATCAACACTGGAAGAAAGTGCGCCGACTTCGTCAATCTATCAACAATCACCCACACAGCATCATGTCCCAACTTAGACTTTGGCAACCCAGTCACAAAGTCCATAGAGACGCGCTCCCACTTCCATTCCGGAATGGATAGCGGCTTCAACATGCCAGCGGGTCTCTGATGCTCTGCCTTCACCTGCTGACAGGTAAGACACTTGGACACATACTCAGCCACATCTCTCTTCATGCCATTCCACTAGAACTGCCTACAAAGATCTCTATACATCTTTGTGCTCCCTGGGTGGATTGTGTATCGTGATCGATGTGCTACCCGAAGAATCTCCTCCTTGAGGTCAGCACAATCCGGCACGCACAACCTGCCCCTGAATCTCAACCCACCATCATATCCGACAGTCCACTCAGATGGACACTCATCCATCAAATCTGCTACTAACTCAGCCAACTTTGCTCGAGAGAACTCATCATGTGCTTGACCCTGGATAATCTTGGAAATCAATTAGGCTGCACAGAAACACTACCAAGGAAGGTATCCTGCTCACCTCCAGATAGCACTAAGTCAAACTCAGATGCAGTCTCAAGCATGAGCCACTCCTGGATCATGAGAGATGCAACTGTACCCCTTGGTCTCCTACTCAAGGCATCCGCCACTACATTGGCCTTTCCCGGATGATACTCTAAGGTGAAGTCATAGTCCTTAAGAAGCTCCATCCATCTCCTCTGCCTCATGTTCAGCTCCTTCTGAGAGAACAAATATTTCAGACTCTTATGATCTGAGAAGAGTTGAAACTTCTCACCATACAAATAATGCCTCCAAATCTTCAGGGCAAAGACTACTGCTGCAAGCTCTAGGTCATGAGTAGGATAGTTCTTCTCGTGAATCTTCAACTGTCTAGAGCCATATATAGGCAACAACTCCATCGTGCTGCATCAGCACACAACCCAAGCCCTGATAAGATGCATCACTATATACGACATAACCACCCCCACTTGTGGGAATAATCAACACTGGGGCCACAGTAAGTCTAGTCTTCAACTCATTGAATGCCTTCTCGCACTCATCTGTCCACACAAACTGGACATCCTTCTTGGTCAGCCTGGTCAAAGAAGAAGAGATACTAGAGAACCCCTCAATGAACCTCCGGTAATACCCAGCCAAACCGAGAAAACTACGAATCTCCGTAGCAGTCTTGGGGCGACCCCAACTCATCACGGCTTCAACCTTGGAAGGGTCTACCGAGACTCCATCCTTCGAAACCACATGACCAAGGAACTTGACTTCCTCCTTCCAGAACTCGCACTTCTCGAACTTGGCATACAACTTAGCCTCTCTAAGAATCTGCAGCACAATTCGCAAGTGCTCTTCATGCTCCTCCAATGACGTAGAATAAATCAGGATATCATCCACAAACACCACCACAAACTTATCTAAGAACTGACTGAAGATACGGTTCATCAAGTCCATGAAAGCTGCAGGTGCATTTGTTAGACCGAAGGACATGACAACAAACTCATAATGCCCATAACGAGTCCTAAAAGCAGTCTTGGGGATGTCCTGCTCCTTCACCCTCAACTGATGATAACCGGACCTCAAATCAATCTTAGAGAACACCACTGCTCCTCTAAGTTGATCAAACAAGTCATCGATCCTGGGCAAAGGATACTTGTTCTTGATGGTCACCTTATTCAACTCTCGATAATCCACACAGAGCCTAGATGAACCATCCTTCTTCTTCACAAACAACACCGGAGCACCCCAAGGAGAAGTGCTAGGCCTTATGAACCCCTGCAAGAGTAGCCCCTCAATCTGAACCTTCAATTCCTGAAGTTCATTCGGCCCCATACGATACGGCGCCTTCGACACTGGCGCAGTACCAGGTACCACATCAATGGCAAAATCAACTACCCTCCTCGGAGGTAACCCCGGTATCTCCTGGAACACATCAACATACTCCGAAACAACTGCAATATCCTCAATAGCTACCTCACTGACCACAGACTCGATATGTGCCATGATACCCTCCCGCATGGCATTATCAGACTTGAGGCAACGATAGTGAAACTCCGGTTGCCCGGGAATACGAAAAGACACTATCAAGCTAAAGCAGTCAATTAAAGCATGATGCGACCCCAACCAATCAACTCCCAAAATCACATCATAAGTGTGGTCTGGAAGTACAATCAAGGATGCAGAGAACTCCCTGCCTCCAATCACCACAGGGCATGCTTCACAGATCAAACTCAACTCAAGAGAAACACCCAAAGGTGAAATGACACACAAGGTCCCACCAAGAGGCGTAGGAACCAATCCTAGCACCTCTACCACAGAACTAGATATGAATGAATGAGAAGCGCCCGTATCAAACAATACTCTAGCAAGATAATCTAAGACAGATAAGGTACCTTCCACCCCTGTGCGTCGCTGGCCAATGGCATACACTCTAGCCTGCCCTGCTGGCAACTGTCTCTGCTGACCCACCTGCCCTGCTGGCAACAGTCTCTGCTGACCCATCTGCCCCCCAGGCTGGGCTTGAGGACACTGATAGGAGCACAATGTGCGACGATATTATATGCGTATGCCCTCGTTTATGCTTTGTTTAACCCTTATTTGTCTAAGATAGAGTCATAATGTAGTTTAGTGTTAATTTGGTAGAGTTTGGTGAAAAATGGTTAAGAATCCGAAAAATGACTAAGTTTGAGAAATCTGGAAAATAGTGTAAGATATGTCTTTTTCGCGATTTTGAGATGAGTAAAAATGCGATCTATCCTTGTCCGAATTCTATGAAATTTTGTGTGCTTATTATTCATATGTTGAGGAATGTTGTGTTAAAATTTCAGATTAATCGGAGTTCGGGAAGCCACCCAAAAGTTGGCTGTAAAACAGCAGTCCGAACATTCCAATCCAGGGGCTTCCAGGATTTTCCTGGGACTTTGTCTCAACTTCAAAAAATCATTCCCGACGACTTGCATGGAATTTGGCCGAGATATTTTATGGGGAGATGGCCACATGTGTCTAGTTTACGTGAGACTTGGAATCGCATCAATCGGAGCTCCGAAGGTGGAGATATGCCGGAATTACTGCAACAAGGTCAATACTGCCGATTCCAGGGACTGATTGCCTCCTTTTCGCAATTGCTTCTTTTCAATGAACCATATGATGTGCAAAGGCATTTGTGAAGACATTCCAAGCTTAGGGAAGGAAGGAGGACGACACTTGGCCATGACATTGAAGAAAAACTTGAAGAAAGAACTTCTCCTAGTCAAACTAGGAGAAGCTGCCGATTCTGGCAGATTTGGTGCAACATTGTGCTGCCGGCAAGTTGGGGCATTTTTGATGGATCAAGACACATCAAGTGAAGTCCAAGATCATACAAGAAGTCCATGAAGATGTGAAGCCCAAGCCTTGAAGAAAAATTCAGAAAAAGAAAACCTAATTGAACTATGAAAGGAAGGTTGCAAAACCTTATCCCACTAGGTTTTCTTTTTCCCTTGTACAAGAAGGGTTGCCGGCAGTCCCCTATTCTCTATAAATACCCCCACTTTTCCTACAGAAAAATCATCTCATCTCAAGCTAAACACAAGGCCGAAACTAAAATTCACCAAAGATCCTAGACAAAAACCCTAAACCGAAAACCATCACCACCACCAACCAAGTTTCTGCCGAAACTTGGAAAACTACCCTGCCGAGCCTCCCTACAGCCGTGCAGCCTCATCCTGTCCGCCATACATCACCGGATCCACACCAAGCGAAGCTCTCAAGGTGTCTCAAAGTGTGATCCACTCCCTACTTCGGTTTAGTATTTTTGTCTAGTTATGTTTAAGTTTTGTCTATGAAACACTCATGAATTTTTGGTGATGATTTGTATGTCTATGTATGAATCAATTTTGGTTTTATAAATTGTATGTTTTGCATGTTAATTTGTAATATGTGACTTGTAGATTTTTATGTTTGATAACTAGGACAATAGGTATGCTATGTTGTTTGAGAACTTAATTCGATTAGTAATCTAAGGTTAGGGCATTAAATCGACACACTAGTTTTGTTTAAGCATTTGTTGTTTGCATGTAATTCTAAGTGCTAGGTTTCATGGGCTAGAGTTTTGTGGTTGAGTCATACTCGTAGTTTTCTTAATCACATGCTCACTTAGTGTAAATAACCTTAGAACTTGCAAGATAATAAGAGGATTGACGACCCTACTTGTTCGCTTGTCTTCGATTTGTGATTCATGTGTTTAATTGTTGGCCCAGTAAAATCGGTTAACATATACCTTAGGATTATACTCGTAGTTAATCTTAAGACTCTAGTAATCAACGATTAGATGACCTCGTAGGCTCTAATTGGGATCGAAATTGGTTAAGTCGAAACAACATTCATACTTGTTCCTTATCTTCTTGCATATTAATCCACATGTTAAAGAGTCTTTTGTGTTAAATGTTTTGTGAAAGATGATGATCACTTGTAAATATTAGATTTAGGTTTTTATTTTCTGCTTTTGATGCCGTACCTAGTCTTAGGGCAGCAGTGCTGCCGATCCAAACTTATCCCCCATTGTGACGTTTTTGTGTATATTTGTACATGTGTTTGAGTCTAACAATATCATATTTCAGGTACCCTTAATCTCCGGCCTAGAACGATCCCTACTTATGTCTATACTACTAACGAATGTAGGGTTTATTATTGCATGCGAGCTTCGGCTCTCGTCCAATTTTTGGCGCCGTTGCCGGGGATTATAAAAGCTTGTTTTATGTTATTGTTGTGTATATATGATTGCTGGAAATTTTTGTTGTATATTTGTAAAGTTGTAAATTTTAATCTTATTTTGGGATTTTGTAAAGTAGAAATATGCTTCGGCATGTAGAGTTTAAATTTCGGAAGTTGCATGATTTGTATATTGACGTATGTTGGTAATCACTTAGTTTAATTTCTAGGGAGTTGATAGTGTTGTGTATGTTTGAGTTTATTGTAGTTTCTAAAGTGTAACATATAGGTGAAGCCTCTTTTGTTGATCATAACTAAAACCCTTCATGTGAATGGTGCTATGTCGGAGGGCGTTTCTATGTAGATTGGGAAACGCGGGATACTCCCCCCCCCCACGCATATAAGCGTTTCTTCGGTAATAGTGTTACTTCTATGAGGTTAAGGGCGGTTTTAATCAACACTTGTAGACTGCTAGGACCCGAGTTTGTTCTACAAAGTATGGGGCAAGTTATTTTCATAGATATGGTTCTCAGGTTTGTTTAACTAGATCTCAAGACCCATAGACTGATGTTCATTCTCGGTGAGTGAGTCGATAGGGGGTTCGCCTTCCGTGGTGTCCAACAACGAGTCCTGCCTGGTTCCTGTAGGGGGCTTGCCCTCTGTGAATCTTAACGACACCGCCTTTGAAAAGTAGAGCATGCTCGACCTAGTCGACAGCTTGTGCCGAAGCATCACCTCACTTTAGACGCTAGAACATAACTTGACATATGTGGCCTATTTTCTTCGAAGATAAAACATGTTGTGTGGTTCAAACTCTTGAGGTATATCGGATTAAGCATGATACTACCGGGGGCTGTATCAGTCCATTGCACCGTTATCTCCTCTGCTCCACGTACTTCGAGAGTTAGAACAAATTTAAAAGAAATTAGACTTAGCGATTACATGCTCATGAACTTTCCAATTTTTGATCTATTGTTGCCGAGCCTATCTTTGTTTTGCCGTGTGTTCTTGTGTGTTGCCGATTGAGTTTGTGTGTATCATTGTTGAATTATGTTATGTAATCGCCAATGCCGTGGCTTGTAATGATGTATATTCTTGTCATCTATTTCTTTACGATGTTCTAACTTGTTTAAATGTTGCAAATTTCAGAAATAGTGCATGTCCGAATCTAGTATTTGGACAAGAGATCTTCAAGGCCGTTTGGAACGTTTAGATCAAGAACTCGCTATTGCTCGTTTTGTGCCATTACCGCCATCGTCACCAACCAGTTCATCAGTGTCATCGTCATTGCCGTCCTCCCCTACTGTGCCGTCAGTTTCATCATCTTTGCCGAGCTCACCATCATTTGTGTCATCATCGTGTGATCTTCAGAACCCAGAATTTGAAGCCTTTGCCGAATTAGAAGAAGAAGAAGAGATCATGGCATCAATCAGATCACAGAATGGTCATGTTGCTGGAGCTGGAGTTGCTCCTTCGAATATCACTTATCCTCCCTTGGAAGCTGACAAGACTGGAGAGATTGAATTGAGGAGTGGATTCCTCCATAAGCTGAAATCATTTTATGGGATGCCGAGTGAGGACCCTAACAAGCATCTACAGTGGTTTAACTTCACCACGGAGTCTATGTGCCCAAGAGGGACCGATTTGCAACACTTCAAGATGAAGGCATTTCCCTTCTCATTAGAAGATCAAGCGAAGGAGTGGTTGTTTGAGGTGCCTAGTGGTCGCATTGTTTCATGGAGTTCTATGATGGATGAGTTTCTACTCAAGTACTTTCCTGCTTCACGTATAACTGATCTGAGGAAGCAAATTACAAGTGTGAAGCAAGCCGGAGATGAGACTTTCTTCGACTACTACAAGAGGTTCAAGTCCCTAGTTTCTTTGTGTCCATCGCATGGCATTAGCGATGGACTCTTGTTGCAATATTTTTATGAGGGATTGCGTGTCATGGAGAGAGAGTTTCTTGATTCGGCCGCGGGAGGTAGCTTTTTGGAGTTAAACGCCGGTGCGGCAAGAAGTTTGTTGGAAGTTCGTGCCTTGAACAACCAACAATTTGGCATGGCACGAGACAATGTGCAAAGGAATGAAAAAGTGCATGAGACGTCTTCGAGCTCAAAGTTAGAGGAGAAAGTGGACAAGCTTACCGACTTGGTGAGTAATTTGATGAAGAAGCGTGCTAGTGTTTGTGGAATTTGCACCGAGGGCCATGAGACCGAACAATGCCCTCAATTTAGAGTTAATGAGGGAGTTGAGGAGTGCAATGCTATTGGCTTTCAAGGAGGCCAATGTTTTGGAAATTTCAATCCAAGGTTCAATGATCATCCGAACTTTCGATGGGCGAACAATGACAACGTGCTTAGGGCACCTATGCAACCGAGAGAGGGAGGAGCACCATTTGCACCGGGGCCACCATTTGTGCCTAGGCAACCTTATCAGCCGAACCAAGGAGCTTTTGGGTCATTGCCGAACCAAGCTCAAGCATTGCCGAGCCAAGGCCAAGCCGCACCATGCAACCCGAACTACGATGCTTTGCTTCAATCTTTGTCAAGTGCTACTCAAGCATTCCTCGCGGGGCAACAAAATCATCAAAAGGACATTGGTGAGCTCAAGACTCAAATGGGCCAAGTTGTAGACTTTATGGGAAGATTCAATGAGCAAGGGAAGTTGCCAAGCAATACTATTCCCAATCCGAGGAACGAGCAAGCCAAAGTAATTCAAACTCGAAGCGGAAGAGAGTTGTTTCCTCCAACAAGTCCAAAGAAGAAGCGAGTGACTTTCAAGGGCATTGGGGATGAAGAAAGGGCTGCCGGACCTGACATTGCCGGCAGCCATATCCATGAAGCCGAGACACACATTGCCGGCCATGATGATGCCGGCAGGGACCATGTTGCCGAGAGGGGCAGAAGTGCCACCGAGAAAGGGTATGATGCCGGCCATGGTATACAAGACAAGGGGCTGCGCAACGAGCTTGAGTATGATCCCGCCACATCAAAGAATGAGGTATTGCCGAGCCAAGCAAGCAAGGGAGGGGTGTCATCATCTAGCGTCCCATTCCCTTCTCGCTTTGCTAGAACAAAGAAAGATAAATCCGATGAGGAGGTGTTGGAGATTTTCCGGAAAGTGCAAGTCAACATCCCTTTGTTGGAGTGCATCAAGCAAGTGCCGAAGTATGCAAAGTTTTTGAAGGAGCTTTGCACGGCAAGGCGGCATACGAGGGAGACTCGTGTGGTAACTATGAGCGAGACGGTGTCGGCCGTTATTCAAAGGAAGTTGCCACCAAAGATGAAGGATCCGGGAAGCTTCAATGTGCCTTGTGTCATAGGCAATACACGGTTTGAGGATGTTATGTTGGATTTGGGAGCATCGATCAATGTCATGCCACTCAATGTGTATCAAACGTTGAATATAGGGCCTTTCAAGAAGGACAATGTCATTATTCAACTTGCGGATCGTTCAAGCAAATATCTGGAGGGCTATGTAGAGGATGTGTTGGTGCAAGTCAACCAATTGATATTCCCCGCCGATTTTTATGTGGTTGAAATGGAGGATTCGCCGGTCAACAACACACAATTGCTTCTAGGGCGACCATTCATGAGGACCGCGCGCACAAAGATTGATGTGGCCGAGGGCAACCTAACTATGGAGTTTGATGGTGAGATGATCAAGTTCAATGTGTTTGACGCCATGAAGTTCCCTAATGTTGATTTGAAGGAGGGTTGTGCCATTGATGTTTTGGAGGAGGTCGAGCAAGTTATGTCGACCTCGCTCGACGCATAGCAATTAGCGATTGAGCAAGGGGTCGGATTTGACAAGAGGGGAGAACGAGTGCATAATAGAGCCGAGCCAAGTCATGCCGAGCAAGGGATTGCCGAGCCAAGCAACCATGCCGAGCATTATGCCATATTGCCGAGCCTTAGAGAGGTGGCTGCCGAGCTAGACGCCACACCAACGTATCCGAAGAACTCGTTCTTGTCAATTCCAAGTGCCACAACAAAATTTCGACCAATTGTGGAAGAGGCCCCAAAGTTGGAACTAAAAGAACTCCCTAGTCACTTGAAGTATGCTTATCTTGAAGAAGGAGATACACTACCGGTTATTGTGTCTTCAATGCTTAGTGAGAAGCAAGAGGAGGATTTGATTTGTGTGCTTAAGAAGTACAAGACCGCCATAGGTTGGACCTTAGCGGATATCAAGGGAATAAGCCCTACTACTTGTGTTCATCGTATTTTGTTAGAAGAAGGAGCTAAGCCGACAAAAGAAGCTCAACGTCGACTTCACCCTCCCATGATGAAAGTTGTGAAAGACGAGATTATCAAGTTGCTTGATTGTGGGGTGATCTACCCAATTTCGGATAGTAAGTGGATATCTCCCGTGCAAGTAGTGCCGAAGAAGAGTGGTGTAACGGTTGTCAAGAATGAGAAGAATGAGCTTGTGCCACAAAGACTTGTAACCGGTCATCGGATGTGCATCGACTATAGGAAGCTCAACGCTACAACGAGGAAGGATCACATGCCTTTGCCGTTTATGGATCAAATGCTAGAGAGGTTAGCCGGCCATTCTTATTATTGCTTTCTTGACGGATATAGTGGCTACAATCAAATCATGATACACCCGGACGATCAAGAGAAGACCACTTTTACTTGTCCATTTGGCACGTTTGCTTATCGGCGGATGCCATTCGGACTTTGCAACGCACCCGGCACTTTTCAAAGATGTATGTATGCTATCTTCTTGGATTTTATTGAAGACATTATCGAAGTGTTTATGGATGATTTTAGTGTGTATGGAGGCACCTTCGATGCATGTTTGGGGAATTTGGAGAAGATACTTGAGAGGTGTGTAGAGACAAATCTTGTGCTCAATTGGGAGAAGTGTCACTTCATGGTCACGCAAGGCATTGTTCTAGGGCACATAATTTCGGCAAGAGGCTTAGAAGTTGACAAAGCCAAGGTGGAGCTCATACAAGCATTGCCGAGCCCTAGGTGTGTAAAAGATGTGAGAAGTTTTCTTGGCCATGCGGGGTTTTATCGACGATTTATCAAGGACTTCTCTTCAATTGCCAAACCATTGAGCAACTTGTTACAAAAGGAGGTGACGTTTGAGTGGTCGGAGGCGTGTGAGGAAGCATTTTGCCGATTGAAGAGATTGCTATGCACGGCGCCGGTTTTTGTTTCCCCAAATTGGGACGAGCCATTTGAGTTGATGTGTGATGCTAGTGATTATGCACTTGGAGCAGTACTTGGACAACGAATTGAGAAGAAGCTATGCGCCATTTACTATGCTTCAAGGACTCTCAACGAAGCTCAACTCAATTACACAACAACGGAGAAGGAACTCTTAGCGGTAATCTTTGCTTTGGAAAAGTTTCGATCATATCTTTTGAATTCCAAAGTTATTGTTTATAGTGATCATGTCGCTTTGAGATATCTTATGACGAAGAAGGATGCTAAGCCGAGGCTTATTCGATGGATTCTTTTGCTTCAAGAGTTCGACATTGAGATTAAAGACAAGAAAGGAGTAGAGAATGTTGTGGCCGATCATTTGAGTAGACTTGTGCAAGAGGAGGATCGGCTGCCCCTATTAGAGTCCTTTCCGGATGAGCAACTTTTTCGACTTGAAGTACTTGAGCCTTGGTATGCCGACATTGCAAATTTTCTAGCCACACGCCGATTCCCCAAGGAGTTGCCGAACCACCATCAACAAAGAATAAGGAAGCAAGCTCGACACTTCTTGTGGGATGATCCGTATTTATGGAAGCAATGTGGTGATCAAGTTATTAGAAGATGTGTGCCGGAGAATGAGCATCGATCCATCCTTTCTTTTTGTCATAGCGAAGCTTGTGGTGGGCATTTTGGACCGAAGAAGACGGCATTGAAGGTACTACATTGTGGTTTCTTTTGGCCTACGTACGATTTTCAAAGATGCATTCATGTTTTGCAAAGCATGTGATAGATGTCAAAGAATGGGGAACATTGGAGCTAGAGACCAAATGCCGCTCACGCCTATCATTGAGGTAGAAATTTTTGATTTATATTGATTTCATGGGACCGTTTCCTTCAAGTAAGGGCTTTCTCTACATATTGCTTGCGGTGGATTATGTGTCAAAGTGGATTGAAGCCAAGGCCACACGCACCAACGATGCTAAGGTGGTAGCCGAGTTTCTCAAGACCAACATCTTTTCACGTTTTGGAGTTCCAAGGGTCTTGATTAGCGATGGAGGATCCCATTTTTGTAACCGCACCATTGAAGCCTTGTTGAAGAAGTATGGAGTCACGCATAAGGTTTCTACACCTTATCATCCTCAAACAAGTGGTATGGCCGAGGTGAGTAATCGAGAGATCAAGCAAATTTTGGAGAAATCGGTTGGACCTTCAAGGAAGGATTGGAGTGATCGTCTCGATGATGCTTTGTGGGCTTATAGGACCGCATACAAGACACCGATTGGTATGTCTTCTTTTCGGTTAGTTTATGGCAAAGCATGTCACTTACCGGTTGAGCTAGAGCACAAGGCATGGTGGGCAATCAAGGCCTTCAACATGAACATTGATGATGCCGGTCTTCATAGAAAGCTTCAACTCAACGAACTTGAAGAAATCCGTAATGAAGCCTATGACGCCGCTTGGATTTACAAGGAGAAGACACGAGCCTACCATGATAAGATGATTCGAGGGAAAAAGTTTGAAGTTGGGCAACAAGTTCTTTTATTCAATTCAAGACTTCGACTTTTTCCGGGTAAGCTTCGCTCTAGATGGGTAGGCCCTTTCATTGTTACTCAAGTTTTTTCCCATGGAGCTATCGAAATTCAAAGTTCAATCACAAGCAAAGCTTTCAAGGTCAATGGGCATCGCCTCAAGCCTTATTATTCGTCCTTTCAAGAATAAACGGTGGAAGAAACCGCCGTCTACCCCATGCCACCATCACCACCACCGAACGGAGCTTCCCCAAATCCGGCCACCGAGCAGCAGCACCCCGGAACAGCCGAGCCACCACCCCCTGCCGGACCTGCCATTGCCGGCAGGGTTGATACACGAAGCCAGGGTGCCGGACACAAGGAGGATACGCCAGATACGGCGGAACAGAGGCCGGACACGCCATCATGCCATCCGCTGGCTCGGACACACCATCCGCTGGCTCGGACACGCCTTCCGCTGCCTCCGATACGACGCAGGATACAACCACCTCTTCAAATGCCGAATCGGACACCTCATGCAACGGTCTTCTCATTGAACTTCTTCTTGCCGATTTGAGTTGTTTTGGAGCACGATGAACACATACAACATACAACACGGTGAAAAGTCTAGGCTATGGACTATAAACACAAAGCGCTACTTGGGAGGCAACCCATGTCGATCAAAGAAAAGTGAAGAAGCCATCACCGAGAGTTTGAAATTTCTTAACCCTTCTCTTTTACTCTGATTTGTGATGATTTTTTGGAATATGTTAGTCGATTGCATGCTTAGGAAATTCGTTGATATTGTTTTGTGCTTACATTGAGGGCAATGTAATTTTCTAAGTGTGGGGTGGGGTAACGTATTCCGTTTTTGTTTTTGTTGTTGTGTGCTTAGTTTAGAAAAGAAAAATTCAGAAAATTGTTCTACAAAAATAGAGTGTTTTAATTTGTTTGTTTCGAGTCTTAGGATGCCCCTAATATGTCAATGATGTTTTTCTCCTCTTTGCATACATAGATGATGGTTATGCATACAATTAAAATTGTGAGTTTCATGGATTTTGTGCATTGGT
Source organism: Potentilla sterilis (assembly GCA_963682095.1). NCBI lineage: Eukaryota > Viridiplantae > Streptophyta > Magnoliopsida > Rosales > Rosaceae > Potentilla > Potentilla sterilis. The sequence goes on along the minus strand of CAVMKK010000005.1, from coordinate 11,301 downwards.
AGGAGCATGTAGGACTTGTCGATTATTAAGCATGCATGTTTTAGCTAGTTTATTTCGATTATAACCTATGTGAGCTTTTGTGCCATTTTGCCTTCTTCTTGAGCGATAAAAAGATAAAATTCGATAGATTCGTAGGAAGCATGAAACCTCATAATTCTTTGACTATTCGATGACTATGTGCCATAGCTTTTTAATGAACTCTAGTATGCTAGAACTTACTCTTGTTGATTTTCGAAACGTTTATATCATAAAATACCTTGATTTTGAATATGATTGAATAAAGATCATTTAGGTTTACCACCAAAGCCAAATAAAGCATGTGCCCTATTGGAGCCCGTCGTGGGACACCTTAGTAAACCCTTTTGAGCCTATGTTGAGCCTTTTTCTTTCATCACCCTTAAACACTTTCCATGAGCTTAGTATAGTTGTGCCTTTACCCTTGATCAAAGTATCGGCAAAGCTTGATTTTTGAAGGCGTTTTCGCGTGTGTGATGAAGAAGAACAAGTGTGGGGTAGACTTGGCCATGAATTTGTATGTAAAATGTATGCATGCCGTACCTAGAAAAAAAGAAAGAAAGAAAATTTTTTGGCTCGGATTAAAAAGAAAATAAAAGAAGCTGAGAGAACAAGAAAAGAAAAGGGTACGGCATAGGCATGGAAGATAAAAAAAAAAAATTTTGCATGGCTATTGTCTAGATTATTGTTGTAATGTTTTATGGGAAGAAAAGAATGAAGTATGGGTCCAACAAGATGAAATTTGACCCTTTCGGCGAGAAGACATAAGGAGATCGAGTTTGCTAAAGGCCTTAGTGACGTTTTTGAGCCTCCTTATCCAAATATCGAATACCTCTTAGCCTAGCCCCATTACAACTCTTTTATTGATCTTTTTCATGATTCTTAAGATGGTTAAATTTGATTGTGGAGATTATCTCAAGAGTAAGCTTATGGTTTTGGTTCATTGGTGCATATAGTTGTCATATGAGGTTTTTCCATCAAAATTCACAAAGTGCTTTTCGTTTCTTCGATATATGCAAGTCACTCTTTGTAATTCATGATCTTTCGCTTGCATATACTTATGTGTGAATAACCATGCTTCGAGAGAAAAGAAGAGAGTATGCCTAGTGAGGTGATTTGAATTAGCTTGACATGCTTACATGCTCACCTTTTTGCTCTTATATGTTCATATTGATGTTACATGTTCATGAAGCTTGGAATTTTCGTGCTTAGCATTCTCATGCATTAACTTGAAAGCTATGTGTACATACGAGCCTGAGACAAATTGTTAGGGGCATTAGTTTGTTTAGAGTCTTAGTTTAATTTAGTTTGCTAAGGGACTAGCAAAGGATAAGTGTGGGGTAGTTGATAGGAGCACAATGTGCGACGATATTATATGCTTATGCCCTCGTTTATGCTTTGTTTAACCCTTATTTGTCTAAGATAGAGTCATAATGTAGTTTAGTGTTAATTTGGTAGAGTTTGGTGAAAAATGGTTAAGAATCCGAAAAATGACTAAGTTTGAGAAATCTGGAAAATAGTGTAAGATATGTCTTTTTCGCGATTTTGAGATGAGTAAAAATGTGATCTATCCTTGTCCGAATTATATGAAATTTTGTGTGCTTATTATTCATATGTTGAGGAATGTTGTGTTAAAATTTCAGATCAATCGGAGTTCGGAAAGCCACCCAAAAGTTGGCTGCAAAACAGCAGTCCGAACATTCCAATCCAGGGGCTTCCAGGATTTTCCTGGGACTTTGTCTCAACTTCGAAAAATCATTCCCGACGACTTGCATGGAATTTGGCCGAGATATTTTATGGCGAGATGGCCACATGTGTCTAGTTTACGTGAGACTTGGAATCGCATCAATCGGAGCTCCGAAGGTGGAGATATGCCGGAATTACTGCAACAAGGTCAATACTGCCGATTCCAGGGACTGATTGCCTCCTTTTCACAATTGCTTCTTTTCAATGAACCATATGATGTGCAAAGGCATTTTTGAAGACATTCCAAGCTTAGGGAAGGAAGGAGGACGACACTTGGCCATGACATTGAAGAAAAACTTGAAGAAAGAACTTCTCCTAGTCAAACTAGGAGAAGCTGCCGATTCTGGCAGATTTGGTGCAACATTGTGCTGCCGGCAAGTTGGGGCATTTTTGATGGATCAAGACACATCAAGTGAAGTCCAAGATCATACAAGAAGTCCATGAAGATGTGAAGCCCAAGCCTTGAAGAAAAATTCAGAAAAAGAAAACCTAATTGAACTATGAAAGGAAGGTTGCAAAACCTTATCCCACTAGGTTTTCTTTTTCCCTTGTACAAGAAGGGTTGCCGGCAGTCCCCTATTCTCTATAAATACCCCCACTTTTCCTACAGAAAAATCATCTCATCTCAAGCTAAACACAAGGCCGAAACTAAAATTCACCAAAGATCCTAGACAAAAACCCTAAACCGAAAACCATCACCACCACCAACCAAGTTTCTGCCGAAACTTGGAAAACTACCCTGCCGAGCCTCCCTACAGCCGTGCAGCCTCATCCTGTCCGCCATACATCACCGGATCCACACCAAGCGAAGCTCTCAAGGTGTCTCAAAGTGTGATCCACTCCCTACTTCGGTTTAGTATTTTTGTCTAGTTATGTTTAAGTTTTGTCTATGAAACACTCATGAATTTTTGGTGATGATTTGTATGTCTATGTATGAATCAATTTTGGTTTTATAAATTGTATGTTTTGCATGTTAATTTGTAATATGTGACTTGTAGATTTTTATGTTTGATAACTAGGACAATAGGTATGCTATGTTGTTTGAGAACTTAATTCGATTAGTAATCTAAGGTTAGGGCATTAAATCGACACACTAGTTTTGTTTAAGCATTTGTTGTTTGCATGTAATTCTAAGTGCTAGGTTTCATGGGCTAGAGTTTTGTGGTTGAGTCATACTCGTAGTTTTCTTAATCACATGCTCACTTAGTGTAAATAACCTTAGAACTTGCAAGATAATAAGAGGATTGACGACCCTACTTGTTCGCTTGTCTTCGATTTGTGATTCATGTGTTTAATTGTTGGCCCAGTAAAATCGGTTAACATATACCTTAGGATTATACTCGTAGTTAATCTTAAGACTCTAGTAATCAACGATTAGATGACCTCGTAGGCTCTAATTGGGATCGAAATTGGTTAAGTCGAAACAACATTCATACTTGTTCCTTATCTTCTTGCATATTAATCCACATGTTAAAGAGTCTTTTGTGTTAAATGTTTTGTGAAAGATGATGATCACTTGTAAATATTAGATTTAGGTTTTTATTTTCTGTTTTTGATGCCGTACCTAGTCTTAGGGCAGCAGTGCTGCCGATCCAAACTTATCCCCCATTGTGACGTTTTTGTGTATATTTGTACATGTGTTTGAGTCTAACAATATCATATTTCAGGTACCCTTAATCCCCGGCCTAGAACGATCCCTACTTATGTCTATACTACTAACGAATGCAGGGTTTATTATTGCATGCGAGCTTCGGCTCTCGTCCAGACACTCCCTAGCAAAGTGTCCAGCCTGCTTGCAGGTGAAGCATACAACAGACCTCGGCTTGCTGCACTCCCTCGAACCATGGCCTAGCTCGCCACAGTTGAAGCACCTCATGGTTGCTGCCTGCCTAATAGGTGTGGCTCTGATGGGCACACCAGCCACCCTACCTGGAGTCTGCTGAGCGGTCCGCTGTTTCTTCCAAGGTCCCCCTCTGTGACCTGAACTAGCGCTCACTGCAACAGCCTTCCCCTTCCCCTGGGGATCTCTCAGAGCAACCTCACCAGCATGAAGCTTGGCCTCCTGCTCTAGCCGCACAGCACTCTCAAACATCCTTGCCTTGGAAGATAGGCAAAGGGCAGATATGATCGTCCTGATCTCATGCTTCAACCCCCGGAGGAACTTCTGCGCTAACGACGCCTCGTCCATCGGCCTGACAAACCGATACAACTGCGAGAACCGAGTCTCATACTCTCTGACACCCATATCTCCCTGTGTCAAAGCCATGAACTCAAGCTCCAACTGCTCCCTCACTGTGGCTGGAAAGTACTTCTCCCGAAAAAGTTCCACAAAACCCTCCCACGTGAGAGTGGACACATCCATTACCCTCTGAGTACCCCTCCACCAGTCTAGAGCATCATCCCTGAGGAAGAATGTAGCTATCTTCCTCTTCTCGATCTCAGAGCAAACAACCAAATCGAAATGCTTCTCCATATCCTGAATCCAATGATCGGCCACCAGGTGATCAAGTCCTCCATGGAACATGGGTGCCCCCACCCTTCCAATCTCTCGGATCAACCTCAACGCGCGGCCGTCATCAGGAACGACTACTTGAGGAACGGGCTGCTCAACCAATGGCACTTCCTCCGCCTCCTCATAGAACTCCTCTACAGGGCGGACTCTGGCTCCACCCCGTCGGGCCCTACCTCGGCCCCTAGCTCTACCTCCACGACGATCCATCCTATGAAGCAAAGCAACACTTGATTAATACTTGCATCAACTTAAACTGAAGTATAAGTTAGACCCGGCATGTATTAACCAAGACCAAAATGCTTACAGGATACACAAGGATCAAAAACTTAATATAGAAACAACGCTCTATACTAAAACTCAACACCCTACCCCCTACATACCCGATGACATATCAGTACAAGCGAGCATGATGGCGATCCGCTGCAGTCGGGCCATCTCTCAAAAGTACCAATTACCACCGAATATGTAACCTTACGCTCTGATACCAACTGTCACAACCCAAATTTCGGATAAAAAAAATCCAAATTCGACCAAGTGAAAACCGACACAAATAAACTCAAATACTTAAAGTTTTCAAACGAATAACTTGTACAACAACAGAGTTTAAATGCGTAGCTCTAAACACTCAAAAATATTACATCAACAAAAGAATATGGATGTAAACTAGAGTCTCACGCTAACACTCTCTAACCCAAAAATGATACAACCCAGGTCACTGGCTCACACCTACCAGCTACGTGGCTCAGGAGCCTCCTCCTGGCTGCTGATCCTCACCTGCAGGTCTAACCCCTACACCATCAATGGTGTACCTTCAAAGCTCGTGTGAGTAAAACAAACAAGTTCAAGATAAAAGAATTAAAGCAACACAAAGAGAATCACAATTCCCAACACAACCACAAGAGAATAAAACTCGGGGTACGATGACCACTGTCATTTCCCCCCAACTCACACAATGGCAGACAGACTAGAGCTCTAACTGATCGTAACCAATCACCCGGCCAAAGGCTTGGTATCCCGATATAATTGCCAAACGATCCCCCATCAAACACAGGGTGGACCCAAAATTGCCACACATGAGAAATCCCCATCAAACACAGGAAGATCTCTCATTGGCCGTTGGTTTTCGTACCAACTCATTTACATACCTCACAACACACATTTACACAATGATGATAATTTCATAACATAATAAATCCACCCAAAATGCATTCACAATATATATTTCACGTAAATATATATATACGTAGACATTCACTCAGGAATAGTCCACTAATACCAACTATAGTCATTGATCGTAAAACCTTTTGAAAATCATTTTTATATTAAAATCATTTTACTTACCAATGAACCGTAGTCGATCAAGTTCATTCAATTTAAAAACAAATATTATTTCCATAAAACAATTTCACATTAACGATCCAATACTATAAATTAAAACTCGTATAAATACGAACATTGTGAGGTTTACTCACCTTAATTCACCAAAATTGGTAAATCACTGCTCAACGTCGGGCCTCGGAGGAAACGAATCGATTCGGACCGAAACAACGGTCGGATCAGACTGCTACAGTGTCGGTCAACCGTCAGTCAACGTTCAACGTTGACGGTCAAAGTCGGTCAACGTTGGTCAGCGTTGACTGGGCTGGATCGGGTCTGGGCTGGATCGGGCCTGGGCGCTGGAAACGGGTCGGGTTGACCCGATCGGGGTCGATTCTCGATCCACTCGTTCCGGCTTGAAACGGCGAGAACCACCACTCCAGGGAGGAGCGCACCGAGGAGACGAGCCGAACGGTAGGTGGCTCGAGCCCAGCACCGCCTTGCTCCGTCGCTCACGGCGGTCGAAACCTCCCGATCGCTGCAATGCCGCGCACGGTTACTCTCCCGGGCTACGCCTTGGCTTAAACTGACGAGGAGAGAAAACCCAATCGTCCGGTGGGTGGCGCTTGCGCCGTGGCGGCCGGACGGCGGAGATCGGAGGCGGTTTGACCGAATCGGGCGAATGAACAGTAAAAATCGGGAGAGGTGAAAATGAACAGTAACTTTGCTACAGTAAAAGGTAAACTGACGAAAAAGGAAAGTTTGACATTTTCTCGAAAATTTCAGGCTTTATAGCAAATTTCCCGAATAGGAAAAACTTCGACTGGTCGTAACTTTTTCATACGATATCCGATTCACACGTGCCGCGTGTCTACGAACTCGTATCGTCGAACTCTACGACTTTCGTGAAGGAAACTTTTCAAAAATCAAAACGAATCAAAAAGTCAACTAATGACCCAATGAAACTTAAACGATTTTTCAAATTAGAATTCTCGAAATCACTTCTGACGTCGCGCAACGACTAATTACAAGCATACAAAATGCCAAATCTCACAAAACATCCTTCCATTGATTACGAGAAAATTACAAGTCAAATGTGACGAAAATCGGGTTACTACAGAAAAAGGGTTTAGGGTTCCCGACTTTCAGCTTTTATAGCAGAAAGAATAGCCGACGAAATATTTTAATTCGTCGGCTATTCTTTGAAAGTCGTCGGCTATTCTTTGAATGTCACCGGCTATACTTTGGAAGATCAACAGCCGTCGGATCTGAGCCATCCAACGGCGGACAATAAAAAGGCGCGGATCGAGAGAGAATAGCCGACGATTTAAAAGATTTCGTCGGCTATTCTTTGAATGTCGTCGGCTATAATTTGGAAGATCAACAGCCGTCGGATCTGAGCCATCCAACGGCGGACGATAAAAATGCGCGGATCGCAAGAGTTTAGCCGACGAAAATTATATTTCGTCGGCTAAATGAACGGGAGCCTAAGCTCGCACACAATAATAAACCCTACAAAAGATCGTTAGTAGTATAAGCAAGTAGGGATCGTTCTAGGCCGGGGATTAAGGGTACCTGAGATATGAAATTGTTAGACTCAAACATATTCACATATATACAAAATCGTCACACATATGGGGGATATGGATGGTACGGCAGCAAGCTGCCCTATTGCTAGGCTCGGCAACAATAAAAACAGAAAATAAAATCCTAGATCTAATATTTACAAGTTTGATCATCATCTCTCACGCATCACATAGCACAAAACACACAATTCACACACAAGAATCATGCAAGACTCGGCAATATAGTTCAAGTTTCTTAGACTCTATTCAATTCCAATTTCAATTAGAGCCTCAACGGTCATCTAATCACTAGACTCTCTCTTAAGTATTTTAGAAAACACTCAACGTCGAATCCTAAAATTATACTAATCATGCTTGAAAACACTCAACGTCGAAGACAAACACAAAGAGTAATTATGCACAAGAGTCTATAAATTGGAGACATATCTTTAGGTATGGCGTCACTCATCCTATCAACATGCAAGTTCATGAATTAATAACCTTGATTTTAACAACCTAGAATTCAGTTCGATCGTTGCCTAACTCAATTCCAAATTATTAAGTTGAATGAAATCGCAATCTACACAAGTACTAAGGCCCTAGCATCATGTAAACATTGATTTTTATGCACAAATTCAAGAACTAATCGAATAAAAACTAAAAATACAAGAACATGTTACTGCCCTAATCTAACATACGATTCAAGCATGCAATTGTTTGTAAAAGTCATAACATAAATTTCAATGAAAATTGCAACTCATGTTCATCATACAAAACCAAACGAAACAAAGTATTTTTATAACAACAATATGTGACTAAACCGAAATTAAAAACACAAGTCATAGGGATGGATCACACTTTAGAAACCTTGGAGAGCTTCGTCTTGGTGTGGTGAAAGAGGATCGGCAGTGGCTGAGGTAAGGTATGGGTTCGGTGGTGAATGGTGGTGGAATAGGTGGAATCGGTGACTATGTGCTTTAGGGTTTCGGGTTAGAACTTTGGTAGGAAAATTTGGTAGAGTTTTGGCTAGTGCTTTGCAAGAGATGAGATGGATTTTCTGTAGGAAAAGTGGGGGTATTTGTAGAGAATAGGGTGTTGCCGGCAGCCCTCTTGCAAAAAGGATTTCAGAAAACCTAGTGGGATAAGGTTTTGCAACCTTCCTTTCTTAGTTCAATTAGGTTTTCTTTTTCTGAATTTTTCTTCAAGGCTTGGGCTTCACATCTTCATGGACTTCTTGTATGGTCTTGGACTTCAATTTACAGGTCTTGATCCATCGAAAATGCCCCAAAATGCCGGCAGCACAATATTGCACCAAATCTGCCAGAATCGGCAGCTTCTCCTAGCTTGACTAGGAGAACTTCATTCTTCAAGTTTTTCTTCAATGCTATGGCTAAGTGTCATCCTCCTTCCTTCCCTACGCTTGGGATGTCTTCACAAATGCTCTTGTACATCATATGGTCCATCGAAATGAAGCACTTGTGAAAAGGAAGCAATCAGTCCCTGGAATCGGCAGCTTTGACCTTGTTGCAGTAATTCCGGCATATCTCCACCTTCGGAGTTCCGATTGATGCGATTCCAAGTCTCACGTAAACTAGACACATAGGGCCATCTCCCCATAAAATATCTCGGCCAAATTCCATGTAAGTCGTCGGGAATGATTTTTCGAAGTTGGGACAAAGTCCCAGGAAAATCCTGTAAGCCCCTGGATTGGAATGTTCGGACTGCCGTTTTGCAGCCAACTTTTGGGTGGCTTCCCGAACTCCGATTGATCTGAAATTTTAACACAACATTCCTCAACATATGAATATTAAGCACACAAAATTTCATAGAATTCGGACAAGGATAGATCGTAGTTTTGCTCATCTCAAAATCGCGAAAAAGACATATTTTACACTATTTTCCAGATTTCTCAAACTTAGTCATTTTTCGGATTCTTAACCATTTTTCACAAAACTCTACCAAAATTGACACTAACTATATTATGACTCAATCTTAGACAAATAAGGGTTAAACAAAGCATAAACGAGGGCATAGGCATATAATATCATCGCACATTGTGCTCCTATCAACTACCCCACACTTATCCTTTGCTAGTCCCTTAGCAAACTAAATTAAACTAAGACTCTAAACAAACTAATGCCCCTAACAATTTGTCTCAGGCTCGTATGTACACATAGCTTTCAAGTTAATGCATGAGAATGTTAAGCACGAAAATTCCAAGCTTCATGAACATGTAACATCAATATGAACATATAAGAGCAAAAATGTGAGCATGTAAACATGTTAAGCTAATTCAAATCACCTCACTAGGCATACTCTCTTCTTTTCTCTCGAAGCATGGTTATTCACACATAAGTATATGCAAGCGAAAGATCATGAAATACAAAGAGTGACTTGCATATATCAAAGAAACGAAGGCACTTTGTGAATTTTGATGGAAAAACCTCATATGATAACTATATGCACCAATGAACCAAAACCATAAGCTTACTCTTGAGATAATCTCCACAATCAAATTTAACCATCTTAAGAATCATGAAAAAGATCAATAAACGAAGGTTGTAATGGGGCTAGGCTAAGAGGTATTCGATATTTGGATAAGGAGGCTCAAAAACATCACTAAGGCCTTTAGCAAAGCTCGATCTCCTTATGTCTTCTCGCCGAAAGGGTCAAATTCCGTCTTGTTGGACCCACACTTCATTCTTTTCTTTCCATAAAACATTACAACAATAATCAAGACAATAGCCATGCACAAAATTTTTCTTTTCCCATGCCTATGCCGTACCCTTCTTTTTCTTTTTTTTTTCTCGGCTCCTTTTCTTTTTCTTTTTCTTCCGAGCATTTTTTCTTTTCTTTTCATAGGCACGGCATGCATACATTTTTCACAAAATTTCATGGCTAAGTCTACCCCACACTTGTTCTTCTTCATCACACACGCGAAAACGCTTTCAAAAATCAAGCTTTGCCAATACTTTGATCAAGGGTAAAGACACAACTATACTAAGCTCATGGAAAGTGTTTAAGGATGATGAAAGAAAAGGCTCAATATCGGCTCAAAGGGTTTACTAAGGTGTCCCACGATGGGCTCCAATAAGGCTCATGCTTTATTTGGCTTTGGTGGTAAACCTAAATGATCTTTATTCAATCACATTCAAAATCAAAGTATTTTATGATGAAAACGTTTCGAAAATCAACAAGAGTAAGTTCTAGCATACTAGAGTTCATTAAAAAGCTATGGCACATAGTCATCGAATATGCAAAGAATTATGAGGTTTCATGCTTCCTACGAATCTATCGAATTTTATCTTTTTATCGCTCAAGAAGAAAGCAAATTGGCACAAAAGCTCACATAGGTTACTTTCGAAATAAACTAGCTAAAACATGCATGCTTAATAATCAACAAGTCCTACATGCTCCTACCAATGCACATAATCCATGAAACTCACAATTTTAAAAATATGCACAACCATCATCTATGTATGCAAAGAGGAGAAAAACATCATTGACATATTAGGGGCATCCTAAGACTCGAACAAACAAATTTAAACACTCTATTTTTGTGGAACATTTTTCTGAATTTTCTTTTCTAAACTAAACACACAAAAAACATAAACGGAATACGTTATCCCACCCCACACTTAGAAAATTACATTGTCCTCAATGTAAGCACAAATCTATATCAACGAATTTTCTAAGCATGCAATAGTCTAACATATACCAACATATCATCACAAATCAAAGACAAAGAGAAGGGTTAAGAAATTTCAAACTCTCGGTGATGGCTCCTTCACTTTTCTTTGATCGACATGGGTTGCTTCCCAAGTAGCGCTTTGTGTTTATAGTCCATAGCCTAGACTTTTCACCGTGTTTTGCACGTGTTCATCGTGCTCCAAAGCAACTTAAATCGGCAAGAAGAAGGTCAAGAAGAAGATCGTTGCAACTTGTATCCAATCCTAGGTCATCCTGCGTGTCCGGTTCGTCTGTTGGTGTATCTGGCTTGTCTGCCGACGTATCCTCCCTGTCTGCCGGCGTATCTGGGGGTTCTGCCGACGTATCTGGCTTGTCTGCCGACGTATCTGAGGGTTCTGCCCGGTGGTGCTGAGCTTCATGCATTATGTCTTCAATCCTGCCGGCAATGGCAGGTCC
>OY821767.1:34556068-34863455 GCA_963682095.1 Potentilla sterilis | reverse complement strand
CCTACCTAACCCTAAACCTAAAACCCTAACCAAACCCTAAACCCTAAACCCTAAACCCTAAACCCTAAACCCTAAACCCTAAACCCTAAACCCTAAACCCTAAACCCTAAACCCTAAACCCTAAACCCTAAACCCTAAACCCTAAACCCTAAACCCTAAACCCTAAACCCTAAACCCTAAACCCTAAACCCTAAACCCTAAACCCTAAACCCTAAACCCTAAACCCTAAACCCTAAACCCTAAACCCTAAACCCTAAACCCTAAACCCTAAACCCTAAACCCTAAACCCTAAACCCTAAACCCTAAACCCTAAACCCTAAACCCTAAACCCTAAACCCTAAACCCTAAACCCTAAACCCTAAACCCTAAACCCTAAACCCTAAACCCTAAACCCTAAACCCTAAACCCTAAACCCTAAACCCTAAACCCTAAACCCTAAACCCTAAACCCTAAACCCTAAACCCTAAACCCTAAACCCTAAACCCTAAACCCTAAACCCTAAACCCTAAACCCTAAACCCTAAACCCTAAACCCTAAACCCTAAACCCTAAACCCTAAACCCTAAACCCTAAACCCTAAACCCTAAACCCTAAACCCTAAACCCTAAACCCTAAACCCTAAACCCTAAACCCTAAACCCTAAACCCTAAACCCTAAACCCTAAACCCTAAACCCTAAACCCTAAACCCTAAACCCTAAACCCTAAACCCTAAACCCTAAACCCTAAACCCTAAACCCTAAACCCTAAACCCTAAACCCTAAACCCTAAACCCTAAACCCTAAACCCTAAACCCTAAACCCTAAACCCTAAACCCTAAACCCTAAACCCTAAACCCTAAACCCTAAACCCTAAACCCTAAACCCTAAACCCTAAACCCTAAACCCTAAACCCTAAACCCTAAACCCTAAACCCTAAACCCTAAACCCTAAACCCTAAACCCTAAACCCTAAACCCTAAACCCTAAACCCTAAACCCTAAACCCTAAACCCTAAACCCTAAACCCTAAACCCTAAACCCTAAACCCTAAAACCCTAAACCCTAAACCCTAAACCCTAAACCCTAAACCCTAAACCCTAAACCCTAAACCCTAAACCCTAAACCCTAAACCCTAAACCCTAAACCCTAAACCCTAAACCCTAAACCCTAAACCCTAAACCCTAAACCCTAAACCCTAAACCCTAAACCCTAAACCCTAAACCCTAAACCCTAAACCCTAAACCCTAAACCCTAAACCCTAAACCCTAAACCCTAAACCCTAAACCCTAAACCCTAAACCCTAAACCCTAAACCCTAAACCCTTAACCCTAAACCCTTAACCCTTAACCCTTAACCCTTAAACCCTTAACCCTAAACCCTAAACCCTAAAACCCTAAAACCCTTGGGCCAGGTCCCACATCTCAATAAATCAATCTATTATGGATTACATTATTCTGCCCGGATTAGGAATTGATCGTATAGTTGCTGCATTGCTTTGGAAGTAATTGAAATGTTCAAAGATAAAACATGCTTTGTAAAGAATTTTAAGAACAAGAATAGGAACAAGAAGAACACAGAAGTTTGTGGGAATTTTCCTCTTAATTTCTTGATAATGAATTACAAGAAAAACACAAGTATATATAATTTGAGATTTCTGCCGCCGTGTCGGCTGCCTCAGCCACCGCAGACGGCAGCCGACACGGCGGCAGAAATCTCAAATCTCCAATTCCTCCAAAAACCAACCAAATCAACCTCAAAATACACCCAATCGACTCCAATCAATGTTCTAATCACTAATCTAGCCTCCAAATCCACCAAAAACCTCTAAATCACAAACTCCAATTCGAAATCCAAAAACCCTAAAATTTTCAAAATCTAATTCCTCCTTACCTGCTACGAATCGGCTCAATTCCTTTCGTAGGATTGACGTGCGAAACAAGGCCTTCGATTCCCTACTGGAATCGGGCCGAACCATGGCCGGAGCACCCGATCGGGATCGGTGCTTCTCGGGCTGTGCACGGCCAAACGGCGGCGATTCGTCGTGAATCACCACCACCGGCGTGACGAGGGAGCCGAGACGGTCCGAACGCGACCGGTGCGGCCGCCCAGTTCGGCCGGAGGACGAACCGGATCGGGGGAGAGGAGAGAGAAAGAGAAGGGGAAAAGAAAAGAAAAAGAAAATGGAAAGAAAAGGGGAATTGCCGTTTCGGGAAATTTCCCCGCGGCTATTTATACTCGTCCAAAATCGGACAATTTCCGATTTTAGATCACAACTTTTTCGTACAAACTCCAAATTGGGCGTGCTACGTGTCCACGAACTCGTTTCAACGTCCTCTACCTTATCATAAAACAAAATCGTCGGTCGGGTCAACTTATTTAAAAGTCAACATTTAGAACTTTCGAATCGTAAAAACGATTCTCGGTACGTAAAAATAAAAGATAACACTGTCCCGAGGTAGTTCGAAATTCGGGTCGTATCAGATTGATTCAACCAACTTGCGGACACCTTAGATATTTTATGGTGTTGGTTATTGTGTCAACACGCTGGTCACGTATCATGACACCATCCACAATCAAAATTTATGATGCTTATGCTAGAAAGTCAAAGCACCTAGGCCGGGTTAATTTCCGTAGGTGTAATGATTTTATAGCTTATTATATGGGATCTGTAATGGGCATCACATTCCTATATAAAAACCCAATTGGTCTCACGGAAAACGACTACAGTAATAGTCTTGATATTGATAAAGCACACCAATACTTCCGTTTTAGGTTATGCAATTTTACATGCAGCGTTATTTATTCATCTATGACCATCATCATTGAACAAATTTATACCATAGCTAGTGACTATGTGTGAGAATTTTACAGGATTTCAAACGAACTTGTAATCCTTGAGCTCTTTTGGATTGACATAGATCTACAATTCTTGAGCTCGGCTAAATGGTTTTATGTGCCAAAATTGCCCCGCCACAGCGCACAATGATAGGTCCCTTGAGATGCATAAATATTTATGATGGATATGAACTTCCAGCTAGTCCGCTATGTCGAAACCTTGACAGGCAATCTCTTAACCGCTAGTTTTGTGGTGTGTCACTTTGATGAGACAGTCTTCCCGTCATTAGGGGGAGATAAGAACAAACATGTTCGAGTAGAACGACATGAATTGTCGTGGTTTGTCCCCACTGTGTCTCATCTTGATCCCCATAATCACACAAAGTAAAGTGCGTAGATGTATGATACATTAAAGTGACGAGATCACATAACCCTGAGAGGAATTGGGTAATGCATTGCCACCATGGATGGTGGCATGGTGACGCCATACGTGGCATAAATGGTGTCACAGGCCGTGGCTCTCTAAGGAAGAGGGGGAGACCACCTTAAGTTCGATAAATACTTGCCTAAAGGAAGAAAGCAAGTTTGGCACAACCTGATCCATTGATCAGTGATACTCAAATCCGTCTCATGAGAATATTTCTGGATTGTGGTTATCATTGGGGGACGCCTCAAATGTTAGAACCAATCCTTGAATGTATAGAGATCTCTATAAACACATTACACTAGTGTACATGAGGACGTGGAATAATGAGTCTAATATCGAACCATACTTCGTTGAAAAATGTCAATGTAGTAAACTGGCCAAATGGAAAGAAGCTCTAGTATAAACGAAGAGATAGGTATTTGGGCAGGTGACGCCGACACCGCAAATATAAACCCTATCCAATATATCTTTGTTAGAATGCGTAATAAGAATAAGAGTATGTAGACTCACCTTATGGTGCAAGGTCTCTCAAAAACGCACTGGAATCGAGTACGAGGAGATATTCTCTTGTAATGGACTACGAGGAGACAATCTCTCGTAATGGATGTCATTACACTCCACTACATTTTCAGTTTGGTAGTTTCCGAAAAACTGAACATGCAGCTTACGAAAGTGGTCACAACATATCTCTATGGGGATGTAAATTAAGAGATATACATGAGGATCCTAAACGGATCTCATTTACTCAAAACAAGTGGCTCTAGATCACATGAGTACGTTTGCAAAAAAAATTGAAACGTTCGTTCAAGTAATTACTTGATTGAGAAGGGATTGATGAATTATGCTCTTGCGTTTTCATTATAGATATACATGAACTCTAAATGAACTAAGAGATACTATATGTATTGTAAATCCTAAGTTAAGAATGAAAAAGATCTTGGGAATACACAGTCTTGAAATGGAACTCAAGGACTGTAATGATGGTGACCATCCATCAATCGGCTTAGGCACTCTAAAGAATAAAGTGAGACCTACATATACTTGTTTCTGCCTAAACCCGGGGGTCTAGTAGATACAGGACAATAAAGATAGAATATGAACACAGCGATATATAGTGGTTCACCGTGCCACCGGAGGGCACGGCTACGTCCACTTGGAATTCACTATAGCCGGCTAATAAGCCATCGGTGGTACAAGGGTGGAATGCCTTGGAACCAAGATCAAAGAGATCCTTAATACTAAGGGGGAAGCCTCCTATTTATAGGGAATGAAGGCTCCCACCTCTACAACTTCTCCAATGTGGGACACAAACCCACATTACTACACATTTCCCTACCCACGAAGCTACTTTGGGAGCCCGGTGTCACGCCCTCCGGGTGCGGCACCGGTGATCTCTGACATTGGGAATATAGCCGGGGTTGCGGTCTACCCGCCGGATGTCGGAACTAGGACCCATGACACCGGTCGCACGGTCCACGAGGTCGCCGAACATGCTTGGCGGTGTACCATATATGCCACCAACAATACTCCCATGATCAGTTGAAATCTTTACTCGAACAATAGATCCATTTATCATCTAATGGAAGATGATGAAGAAGTGTTGGGAAATGTAATTCCTATACAAGTGCAATGACGTATAATTGTACTTAAACACAATATGTAAGACTCGACCTCTCATTCGATGAAAATTTATAAAGCTATGTACAGCTCTGTGCACACGCAACGCAAATGGTTCTTTCAAATTCTTAAAGATATGAAAGATTTGGGTTTATTCAATCTCTACATAGAATATGACATGATAAAAAACCTATTCACGTCATAGCTAACTATGTGTAAAGAAAAACGCATTAAAGGTGAAATAAGAAAATCTGTTGTTACAGATCAATTTCAAATATCTTAATGGTTCATCCATACTCTAGATGAAGTTATGACTGTTTTGTTATATAAAGGTCATACCACGAGTGAACCTGATGTTCAATATGAACCTATGTGTTCGGTTCATGAACAACCTTATCCTCAAGATCAAAGTAAATCAAGTTGGATCTGAGGACGATGTGGCAAGATTTAGTTACTAAATCATTGCTCAAAGTCTTATTTGGAAAAACATGTGAAAATGCATAACTATGCTAATGAGACTGAAGCTCCCTTGATCAAATGAAAGAATCAGGGAGAATCCCATGATTAAAGTAAAAATCAGGGGGAGGTACAGACGTCAGGGGGAGTCTAGCACATACATGTTGGTTTCAATGTAATAGGTGCGTTGTGCTCTTTTTCTCCTTCGACCAAAGTATTTTCTCCTATTGGGTTTTTGTTACTTGACCAAGTTTTTAATGAGGCAACACCACATGCACCATTTTATCTCTGACTCGGCACAAGAAGGAGTGTTAAAGGAAAAACACATTATGTGCCTTCTTCAATGTAACTGACGAGAGATAATTAGGTAGTCATTATTGTCATTAATGTATTTACTATTACCGTTGTAATACGCACCCTATATAAAAGAGATTATCAAAGAATTGAGTAGACCAATTCCCATTTTCCTACAACAATATACATAAAAGACTAATAATATTGAAAAGGAGATTAAAAAAAAAAATTAAACGTGGAGGTGCAACTACAACGACCGAGGCAAAATTTTAGTCTTCGGAAAAACAATCAGAAAACGGATCCAGCTTGATATATTTTAGTCCGGTACGGGCCCATGGAGTTCTAGTAAGGCCCGACCCATTCCCAGCCCCACTCTCACCGATGTCAAATATATACTTTTTTTTTTTAAATTTTATTTTTATTTTTAATGGTTCTCTCTTTGGATTAGTGCTGCGTTCGGGTCGGTCCGGGCCGAAAAAACTCAAAACCGAACCCGAACCCGAAACTTTCGGGTCGGTCCGGATCGGGTTTTTTAATTGCTAAACCCCGTAATTTCGGGTTCAATTCGGTCCGGGTCGGTTTTTCGGGTTTTCGGGTCTAATTCTGACATAAATTTTATGAGTTGAAATTTAAAAAAATCATGCAAACTTTCTAGGTTTCCTTAACAAATCTGTCTTTTTTCTCAACTTCTCAAAATCATATCACAAGTTCACAACAATACATTGAATATAACAAGCAAATAAGCCAACAACTGAAATGGAAAAACTGAAAAAACAAAAAAAAATCATATTTTCGGGTTTTCGGGTCGGTTCGGTCCTTCACGTATGGAACCCGGACCGATCCGGAAGTTTTAAATTCGGTCCGGGTCGGGCTAAAAACCGAATTTTCAAAGTTAAAAACCGACCCGATCGGGTCGGTTTCGGGTCGGTCCGGGCCATAATTTCGGGTTTCGGTTTTTAAAAAACAGCCCTACTTTGGATCTCCGACACAGATTGTCATGGCTTCTTCTTCGTCTCTCGCGATAGCAAATCCCCCGATTCCGGCTAAGCCAAAGCCCCGATCCGGTGAGCCGATTAATGACTCTGGATCTGACGGTAAATCCGCTGTTAGTTTTTATTTCATCTTAATTTTTGTGTATGGAATTCTACGAAATAATTGCTTTTTCATTTTGCAATTTTGAATGGGATCTAGAATCGAAAACTTCGTCTCTCGCGATAGCAGTAGGCTCCCATCCCCCGATTCCGGCAAAGCCAAAGCCAAATCCCCGATCCGGTGAGCCGATTAATGACTCTGGATCTGACGGTAAATCCGCTGTTGATTTTTATTTCATCTTAATTGTTGTGTATGGAATTCTACGAAATAATTGCTTTTTCATTTTGCAATTTTGAATGGGATCTAGAATCGAAAACCAATTGTAGACATGGAATATTCGCAGGTCTGCATATGATTAGCTATTCAAATAAGCCAATTTCGTGATTTTGGTTTGTCCATGATGAAGAGCATCAGTTCTACTTCTGTATTTTTTTTCTTTTCTTTTGTATATTGTGTTATATATTATATTGGTATATGTTGAGTTCGTTATCAATTCTAGTTTGATTAGGCTTCCTAATTTTTGTATGTATAAGCATCAATCTCCTGGTCTGATTATGCTTTCTAGTCTGTTCATTATGTTATTTAAAACTTGCCCCATATCAAATACTACTCACTTATTAAAAGTTGATATAAGTAAAAACAGATGCAAATAGGTTTTAGGTAAATATACAATGGTTAAACTTAGAATGATATTTTGTATCTATGTCAAGTACACCGTTGCTTTGGTTACTGAGGACAAGTCTCAACATAATTTGATCATGGTTGCTTCTTTTTTTGCTTGTTGGAATACATTTACTATCCTTCAAAGTTGGAATGCAATTAGTAGCCACTCCTATTACTGAATCACAGTTGTAATCCTGAAAGTTTCTTGAAATAAAATTGAAATATGTAATCCTGAAAGTATTGCCTTTTCAGTAAAAAGTAAAGAGTCTTTCCTTTGCTAATATGTTAGAATATCTATTGTGCTGGGGATTAAAATTGGTTTATTGGAGTATTTGCAGTGTTAGATGCATCTGGTTAAAGTTGGCCCTTTTTTTTGGGTGCTGTGTTCATTTCTATTTAAAAATTGTAACTGTCTTAACAGAATCGGATGATGATTCTTCATCATCAGAGGACGAAGTTAAGCGCTGTGACGTTTGTTTGAAGGATACCACTCACTTGAGGTATCAGTGCCCATACTTGGATTGTATCCCAGATGCAAGGGGCGTAACTCTGGGCGATGGCTATGAATTATTCTGTAAGAATTGCCTTTGGTTGGGTGGCCATGCTGAACACCGTTGGAGAGGACGTGCCGTTAGGAAGCATTGTTTAGTTTGTAACGACTCTGGTCAACACTGGAGTTCAGAGTGCCCAAAACATCCTAATCCCAAGCCGCCAATTTGGCTTTCTTGTAACGGTGATTAAGCTGACGAAAGTGAGGACGGTTAAGACTTATATGTATGAATAAATGCCTGTCTTCTATAAGGACCTTGTTCTTTGTCTTGGAATCTATGGTAATGCAGTTTAATAGTATAGTTGTAATGTACTGGAAACACATCTGAACTGACTAGAAAGTGATTATTTGGATAAGGACGGTCTTCTAGCTGATGTATTTCCACTCTTTTGATGGTGGTATATAGTTTTAGAGGAAAATTCACTATCAGTCTCTATACTTTTATGGCAAAGTTAAGTTGATACCCATATTTTGAAAACTATCGATGTGATTCCTAATTTCGTATTTCATTATTTATATGATATTTATATTAAATTTTTGTTAACTATTAGGGGTAAAATTGACTTTATTAATATATATTTTTATTATTTATTTACTAAAACATAATTACTTACCAATCTTAAGAACTAGCCTTCTACATGGCAAATTCTTCACCTAGTGACTTCTTGTCTAAGTGATTACTATTTTTGTGGAATTACTGCTGTCTTTGTATGAGGAGTATCTTAAATTCTGGCAAATAATTATACAACTTAAACAAATAGAAAAATCATGTCTCAATTACCACTCATAAGAGGTAATCTTCCACTTGGGGTTTGAGAAATATATATATATATATATATATATTTAAATAACAAACAAGTGATGGATATGGAGAACACCAAGTGAAATTTATTTATTCAAACATACAGACATATACATAATTCAGAGTTTCACTCTTAGGTAAACAGTTTTTAGCTACTCATAATGAAAATTAAATACAAACTTACTTGAAATAAAAGCACAACACACTAGAAAGTCTTTCTCTTTTTAAATTTTAAATTTTTCTTTTTTTGTTTTTAATTCTTTTTCGGTAATTCTGATATTTTCTAAATAAATAGAACGCTGAGGAGAAATAATTAATGATTAAAAATTAACTTTTTTCTATTGAGTATAGAGGATAAATTATATATATGTAGTATCTTAAATAAACAAATTCATGAGGCCACCACGTTCCGTCAAAATGTAAAATAAAGAGAATTATGAAAGAAAACAGAAAATTAGGGTATTTTGGTCTTTTTGACAGTTCTAACAGAATATGCTGAATTTTTAACGGTAAGTATCTTCTTAATAGTAAAACTCGAGATTAAGGATCACATTGATAGTTTTCAAAATATGAGTATCAATTTGGCTTTGTCATGAAAGTATATGGACTGATAGTGAATTTTCGGCATAGTTTTATACCTTTCTTAGAATGAAATTTCCAGTACTTCTGGGGCTGCACATGACAAATCTCCTTTGTTTCTGGCCTTTTAAATGTCCATTGTTTATTTTCATCATTAAAAACAGAAAACTTCTGTACACTCAATGAGGTTGAGGTACTATACATGGCGGTTGCTGGCTTCCTCCTACTTGACGAGGGAAGAATGGACATTGTTAATCTGGTTCAGCCATGGCTCAAAACTCTGTAAAGAAAGTATAATTTTTGGTAAGATTAGTATCATCTTTCACCTAATTATAATAGGAAGTATTAATTTTTATCGTATTTTCTTGTTCCAAATCGAATCATGTGTAGAGTTAAAGTTTTAACTTGCTCATTGGTTTCTCTTAAGGGAGTTTCTGACAGGACCCGCCCCGGGTTTCACCATGAAATCCGGATAAGATTTTGCGGGGGCCACCTTAAGACTAACTCTATCGATAAATCGATAAGTCAATTTTAAGATGGATAACCCTACAACCTGCAACAACCGAAACAATTCTAAATCCAGTTCCAACTTTAACACCTGGAGCCATATGCTCCCCAAATCACAACAATCGCTATCGATAAACACAACACTAACTCAACTGGCTCACATGTAATCAGAGCATTCTAATAAAATGAACTGGAAATACAAATGGAAATAGAACAAGAAAATATGAGAATAAGGGATCACGGATCCCACCTAGCGGAAGCGACCACGATGATAGCTATGCCTTGACTCCGAGTACTCTTGACCTCTGATCACTACTCTGCACACTAGGAGATTTAAAACGAAAGGCCAAGGGGAAAGTAATTTAAAAAAAAAACGTTAGAGTGAGTGGATAAATTTTTTTTTTTGTATACTATCTTAAATAAAAAGTATTATATTACTTTCCCAACATTTTTATAAATAAAAACCACGATGCATGCATTTTTGATAAAACGTTCCACGTTTAAGAAAAATCATATTTAAAACAAATCAGCCCCGGTGATGTCAATTAAACAAATAATATCTTGTTTATGTATGTATTCAAAACGAAATACTTTTGAAAATCAATTTATAACATTTCACGACCAATCCCATTGGTCATATAAAAACCCAGCCCCGCTAGTTCGGGAATTTATGAAATAACGGAAAGTCTCATAAGAGAAAATATTCCCGAAACCCAAATAATATAAAATCACGACCAATCCCATTGGTCATATAATAAACAGGGGAACGTCATTACCACCATTTAAGTAGCTTCCAAGACTAAGGGTCGAGCCTCCAAGACTCCGTAGCGTCCAACGCTAAACCTGTACACGTCGACCATCGAGGTGAATCTAACCTCTGTGGTCAAGTCGTCACCTTGCATGGGATCAGGTGACTAAGCTAGCTAGCATCAATATATATACGGACCCTGATATGGTGAAAATCTGAAAACAAAACTGAAAATACGTGTCCCCTTATATATCATAAATCCGTACGGTCCTCAACCGCACATCAGAGGCTTATATATACATATAATAACATAAAATTATAGCCTCGAAGGAACATATATATCCGACATGTCTCAATGTCGTAAAAATAATATCAAAAAGATTATATAATATCGACATGTCTCACATGTTGTGAAATCATAAATAATGAAATCATAAAAATCCCCGGAAATCTCATTTTCGATGTTGAAATCCGGAGACTCCCAGAGACCGGTGGATCTTGGTGTGGAATCTACCTGCAAACCCTGCTAACTAAGGGAATACCAGGCGGGCCGGTTTTCTCCTCTCTGATGCCTAAGTTAGTACTGTTGGTATGGAAAGATAACTTAATCGGGCATAAGTGGAAAGAGAATCAGTTACCTATAAATGAGGGTAGTTGGGTCCCCTTTATAGGTGGTTGAGTGCCAGGTCTGGTCTTATTCTTCTATGTGGGATTGTTTCTCTTCTGCTCACATTCTGGGCAACTTTGGTGGCCTGTTTGGAGGGCCGGCGCCCCCGGTTACCGGACCCCGGGTCACAAGGTGAGTGGCCGGGTCCCGGGTTCGGGTGTTCATGATCCTTTCTCGGGCCCCTGAATTGGTGCCAGGTGCAGTACCTGCGGGTCTGTGGGCCTGGATAGCCCCTCTGCGGCTACTGTCAACAAGTCCCCTAAGTTCCCGGTTAAGGGCAATCTTGAACGGGGACTTATAATGTCTTGCTCTGTTGGGCCGCAAATCCGCAGGGTGACCTACCCAACGATCCCCTAAACCTCCAATTCTGCGTTAAAGATTGGGCTTGGCCGGGCGTTTCGGGTGAAAACTTGTGATGATGTTATAATGGTGCAAATGTGTGGTTATGATGAAATGGGACAATATGTGGATGAGATGTGATGGGTCGGGCACTTGAATTGAAATCCGAGTCACCGGATGAGTGCATGAAATGGTAATGTAGTCCCCCAGTGAGATAATGGGAAGTGGGGAACCCCGCAGTCTTGGCTCTGGGTGGGCAGTAAGACATCAGGAATAATTTCCGCTGACATTGGAACGGCTATCCCGCTGAGTTCTACTTTCTCATAGTGGTGCCATGTCCTTGTTGTTTTATGGGCTTTGGGTATGTGCATGGTTTCTAGCTTGCGGGAAGCTTTGTCCTGTGTTAGAGTAACAATCTCCCTGTGGGGAATGGCCTGGCCATGTGCTACCCAAATTTCCACAGCTTCGTGTGATGCAAGGTTTCGAGCCTGTTGGAAAATTTTGCCTGTGTTAAAGACTGAATCTCCCGAGTTTTATAAAGCCCGATGTTTTGAAGCCATGTGTTGTTACCGGCTTGTCCCGATCGAATGAGAGGTGGAATGTAGGTCACCTAGTCGAATGCCCGGTGGAATGCCAAAGGATCCGATAAACTAATATAGGTGTGCCAGTGGAATGCCTTATAACCTGGTGGGGTGCCATGGGAGCGTTGAGATAAATAAGTGGTGTCGTTGAATAGTTGGAATGGGGCCGTACAAATGGAATACTAGAATATCGGTGGAATGACATTTAACCCGATGAGGTACCACTGAACCGTTGGAATGGGATCGTACCAATGGAATACTAGGATACCGGTGGAATGTCATTTAACCCGATGAGGTACCAGTTGGAGCGACCGTTGTTGGGTTTGGGCCTAGCCCTTGGGAATATGGAGGGGCTGGATGCCTCGGGCCTAACCCCTTGTGTCCTTAACTACTGTTTGTGAGCGAGGCAAGTGTCAGACATGTGTGTATATGGGAAGTCTATCAGTCCCGTCATTGCCATTAGTTATAATAGCGTGAGGAGGATACCGATACTAGGGCACGTGTTAGTGAAGAACGGTAGGGATGGATGGTCCGGATCGGCTGGCGTTTGACTTGCCCTGATTTGGGTGTTTTTGAGGGATTATAAAGGCTTCTAGGATTCCGGACCCGTCTATAAAAACCTTTTATTGTCTTCAGTGTTATCTTTTGCTCGAGAGATCGCTAAACGGTAGTGTGGAGAGGAATTTGGTGAAGGTACTCTTGCGCTATCCATTCTTCCAGGAGTGCACACGATTGCTCGTTGTCTTCCCTCGGTTGTGCATACTAATCAGTAAGTTTGTACCTCTTGTCTTCTAGAAAAAATTTGTTGGTTTCTATTTTTTATTGCTTTGTGGGAGATTTTATTTTGCCGACGAATCCTGACCGCACCGGTTTGAAGCGGTTGGAGCGAGGAAGACATGGTAGATTTGGCGAGCAACCGCGGAGGGCGTTGTTTTGGGTTGTCATGGGTTCTCCCTCCCGTTGCCGGACTATGTACAGTACCTGCTGGGCGCACTGCACATGTCTCCCGCGCAACTGTCCGAAAACCGGTGGAGGTAGCTGCTGAGTCTGGGTTACCTATACGAGCTGTCTGGAATGAACGTGCCGACGGTGAATGAATTTCGGGCATTGTATAGGCTGACCTATTCCAAGAAGAAACAGTCCCGAGGGTGCATCACATTTGCCGTGCAGGACTACAAGTCCATTATCACCCACCTTCCCTCCTGGGTGGACAAGAAGTGGAGGAAGAAGGCGGTAATGGCAGGGGGGAAATGGCAGAAGAAGAGAAAAGCGTATCGGGTGCCCGGTGCTTTTCAATCCATCTGTGATCAGTCTTATGTCCTGTCAGGACCCCTCGACAATCAAAATTTTTCCTCGAAACTAATAACATAAACCCTTACATGAAAAGATAAAACCTAAATTGAAATTAAAACTTTCAACGTAGCAAAATAATCAATTACGTATTTCATATCTAGTCACAACGAAACCGAAACCTCGACAAGAAATTACAGCAACAACTTGTATAATTTCCGATTAGCTGGAACCCTGGAAACAAATAAACTAGATAACAACCAGTAGGAATTACTATTATTCGAAGCAAAACAAACCTACCTCGTTCTGCATTCGTCCATTAATGGCAACGATCAGGGTTCCTGATACTCAACCTCTCTACAACTGGTTGATCAAACATCTTCCAATACTACCCTCCGATTTCGTAGTGCATCCGAAAACTCTTCATTATTTTGTGTACTTGATAATTTCATAAATGTTTAAGGAAGTTTAATTATGTAACTTCCGTTGTGTGTCTTGACCTAATTAGACTAGATTAGTAGTTACCTTAGTAGATAGGAAATCTCTGATTATTCGGGATACTTGATGTAATGCCTATATAAAGGCCTCCTTATCTATCAATAAAGACTACGCTTTGCATCTATTCATTTTCTCCTAGAACATGTTATCAACACGTGGCTCTAGCTTCAGTCTAATAGACCTAAAAAAATTCATAAACCCTAGGGTTCCGATCTGGAAAAAAAAATATTCAAAAACCCTAAATATTTTTCTACCGGCAACAATTTGTCAGAAAAGTCCCCAGATATTCTTCTGCCGACAACCCCTTCATCGGCAAAGAAGACCAAACCAGATATTCTCTTCTGCCGACGACTCTTTTGTCGGGAGAGAACAAAATCCCATAATCACATTCTGCCGACGGCCGATTTGTCGGCAGAGACTGAAAAATCTTAGGGCACCTAGAAATTTTCTCTGGGCACCCATGTTGTCCCGCCTCCCCGCCGTAAAGCAGCCCAGCGCCGCTCTGGAGGCGACCCTGACGACCCAATGGAGGCAGCTTATGGAGACTCTGTAGCCATCGTCTTGCTCCGCCTCCCCAAGCCAGTGATGAAGGCGGCTCTAGCTTCGCAGCCTCTGCTTTCTCCTCCTCGACGTCCGTCTAGCGTCGCTTCGACTAGGCCGTAGCGCGCCCCAGCCTCCGACGACGTCCTGCCCTGCGCCGCCCTCTAAATCGGCAGCGACCTGGGGTTTCCGTGATGCAGACCCGTGAAGTTCGACTCGAATTCGACGAACCCGACCCGTCTGCAAATGTGCTCGACCCGTTTTCATCCACCTGACCCAGTTCGGCTCCACGCGCATGCGCGACAAGGACGGGAAAGTCAATAGACAAAGCTAACCAGCGGGACCCGTAACACATGCCCCAGTAGAGAGTTGCCCTTTCTACAACCCTAGTCAGCAAGGAAGGGAAAGTCAGCAGACAAAGTCATTGATATGGTTCTACATCGATTCACTAATTGCAAAAATAATGCAATCATATGGTAAATATATACACAAGAGTATAATCCTCATAATTACGGATTTTTCGATTTCATAGTCAAGTGACTACAAATCCGTTTATTTTGTGAAGGCATAGACCTCACATGTGTGACTAATGCTACTTAGTCGATACACTCTTTTGGTCAAGACCTCGATGTAACCGTTGGCATATATGATGCAAACATGGTTCGATTCCCTAAATAGCTATATGTGAATGCAATGTATCGCATTACACATTTAGATGGCATATTGATTTGAGTTCACCAATCTAATTGGTGATGTTAACTCTAAAAATCACAAAGATAAACGAGCATATGCTCGTCAAGAAACAAATAGACATGCTTGCATACATGCGCGGACGCATGCGCATTGCCCGGCCTCAGCTTCGGCACCTTTGCGCACGCCATAGCTCGCCTCGCCTTGCCTTGGTTTCGGCCTAGGCTTGGCTTGCGCTTGGCTCAGCCAATAGCTCCGCCACAACCATAGGCTGCCACAGCCTCGATCTCCGGACCTTGGCAAGCACACGGCCCACCTAGCCTCACCCCGGCCTCGGCCTTGGCGTTGGCATGCACACGGCCCGACCCGCAGCCCTCTCGGCCCTATAAGCCCATGCACACTCCCCGACACGCCTTGGCTTCGGCCTCGGCCTGCCTGCGGCTCTTTACATGACATCGGCCTCGTCAGGTGCTCGCTTTATGCCTTGGTAAGCCTTAGCTTCGGCCTAGGCTAGCCATTGGCAACCCGCATGACCTCTACTCCAACATCAATCATCGGCCCCATGTGCCTTTGCTTTTGCCTCGACACGCCTTGGTTTCGGCCTTAGCTTGCCTTGACATTTGCTCGGCCTCGGCCCTCCCTTGCTCTACCTCAGCTTCGGCCTTGGCTAGCTTAGCACACGCCTATGCTTGACCACGGCCCTCCCTCGCCTTGCTTCGGCTTGGCGTCCACTCTAACTTGGCTCCGGCCTCGGATAGCTAGCTCATGGCCTCGGTCTTGGATACTTGGTTTAGACATTTATGTCTATAATGTCTATATAGTATCGATGTTGGCTCATTTAGTTGTATTCCGGTTCTATCTTTGAGCGTTAACGGATGTATTTACTACGCCTTTAAACATGCCTATGTTTTATCTTGTGATACTACATGTCATGTAATGCACTCTATAGGAATTGAGTATATATATTCCGGTTTATATGACTTGGCATAAAATCTTTTCTCTACACTCATATACATGAATGTATCGTAGAGACATTGAGTGTGTAGCTAATCTTCATGGATTTTGTAAATCCATTGTGACTATGATGACTAGATCATCACACATTAGGGGTGGGCGTTTTAGCCCGAGGGCCCAAAAGCCCGGCTTGAAAAATCCGAAAAAGCCCGAAAAAGGCCGGGCCTTGATTTTCGAAAGCCCGAACCCGTAAAAGCCCGAACCGAAAGTGTGCAGGCCCGAATGGGCTCGGGCCCTGTTTTTTTGTGGCCCGAAAGCCCGATCGGCCCGATATATATATATATATATATATATATATATATATTCCAAGTTTTCAACCCTAGACCTCACCTCAACCGCATCCCTCTTCTTCCTCTGTTCACCATCTCAAATTCTCAATCACCATATGTTGACAGTATATATGGTGCATGTTTGGCGACCTCGTGGACCGTGCAACCGGCGTCATAGGTCCTACTTCCGGCATTTGGCGGGTAGACCGCAACTCCGGCTACATTCCCAATGTCAGAGATCACCGGTGCCGCACCCGGAAGGCGTGCCACCGGGATCCTGAAATAGCTTCGTGAGTAGGGAAATATGTAGTAAAGTGGGTTTGCATCCCACATTGGAAACATTATATAGGAGGGAGCCTTCCTTCCCTATAAATATGAGGCTTCCCCCTTAGTGTTAAGGACTTTTGGATCTTGGATACTTGCTACTCTTGGCATGTAACCACCACCGATGGCTTATTAGCCGGCTATAGTGTATTCCAAGTGGACGTAGCCGTGCCCTCCGATGGAACGGTGAACCACTATACTTGCTTGTGTTCATGTTCTATCTTTATTATTGTGCTTCTGCCAGGCCTACGGGTTTGTGCAGAAACAATTGGCGCCGTCTGTGGGAATCGAACCCACGACCACGTGGTTTGTGCAGAAACAGTTGGGATGTGTTTTGTTCCTCTCATACATACCTTAATTACCTTACCTTTCAACTCGTTTATGCATTAGTCACCGCTTTATATTTTGTCCAGTTTCAGCCAAAACCCCTTGCTATAGCACACGGGTTTTGAGGAAATTTCTCAATTTTCAACCGACAGTTTTTTCCATTCTTTTATAGGTAAAAACAACTCATACCATAATTTGAATCATTTTAACACCTTATATTTATATTATTAAGGTGATCAAGTCTCGATTAAATACCTTACGACAACTGATCTTGTAAAGAAATTGAAATTCCATTTTTTTAGGATGTGAGTGAATTTTGATGGTTGGGATGTGTTTTGTTCCTCTCATACATACCTCAATAATTTTATTTTTCAACTCGTTCATATATCGGTTGCGGCTTCAAATTTTGTCCAGTTTCAGCCAAAACTCCTTACTATAGCACACGAGTTTTGAGGAAATTTCTCAATTTTCATCCGACAGTTTTTTCTATTCTTTTATAGGTAAAGACACCTCATACCATAATTTGAGCCATTTTAATACCTTATATTTGTATTATTAAGGCGATCGAGTCTCGATTAAATACCTCACGACAACTGATCTTGTAAAGGAATTGAAATTCCATTTGTTTAGGATGTGAGTGAATTTTGATGGTTGTGATGTGTTTTGTCCATCTCATACATACCTTAAGAACCTTACCTTTCAACTCGTTTATGTATTAGAGTACCGATTTTGTGAAGCAATTGAAATTTCATTTTTTAATGCTCTGAGTCAAGTTTGAATGTTGAGATGTGTTTCATTCCTCTCCTATATACCTCAACAACTTCGTTTTTAAATTCATTTACGTATCGGTTGGTGTTTCAAATTTTTTATCCAATTTCAGCCAAAACCCCTTGCTATAGCACACGAGTTTTGAAGAAATTTTCAACTTATGGTTTTTTCCATTGTTTTACACTTAAATGCATCTCCTAACATATTAATTTGAACCATTTTTAACACCTTAAAATTTCTATTATTTGTGGTTTAATTGGCGATTCAACATGGGTTAATTACCTTACGATTACCGATCTTGTGAAGTAATTAAAATTTCATTTTTTGAGGCTATGAGTGAATTTTGAAGGTTGATATATGTTTTATTCCTCTCCTATATACCTCAACAACTTCATTTTTAAATTCATTTATGTATTGGTTCCTGCTTCAAATTTTAGACAATTTCAGCCAGAACCCCTTTCAGCACACGAGTTTTAAAATAATTTCTCAATTTTCAAACTACGGTTTTTCCCGTTCTTTTATACTTACAACACCTCCTAACATAATTTGAGCCATTTTTAACACCTTAAAGTTATATTATTTATGGTTTAATAGGCGATCCCGTTTAGATTAACTGCCTTACGAGTACCGATCTTGTGAAGCAATTGAAATTTCATTTTTTAAGGCTCTGATTCAATTTTGAATGTTGAGATGTGTTTCATTCCTCTCCTATATACCTCAAGAACGTCTTTTTTAAATTCATTTACGTATCGGTTGGTGTTTTAAATTTTTTATCCAATTTCAGCCAAAACCCCTTGCTATAGCACACGAGTTTTGAAGAAATTTCTCAATTTTCAACCTATGGTTTTTTCCATTCTTTTACACTTAAAAACACCTCTTAACATAATTTGAACCATTTTTAACACCGTAAAATTTCTATTATTTATGGTTTAGCTTGCGATCCAGCCTGGGTTAATTGCCTTACGATTACCGATTTTGTAAAGCAATTAAAATTTCATTTTTTGAGGTTATGAGTGAATTTTGAAGGTTGAGATATGTTTTATTCCTCTCCTATATACCTCAACTTCGTTTATAAATTCATTTACGTATCGGTTACTGCTTCAAATTTTATCCAATTTCAGTCAGAACCCCTTGCTATACACGAGTTTTAAAGAAATTTCTCAATTTTCAACCTACGGTTTTTTCCATTCTTTTACACTTAAAAAACCTCCCAACATAATTTGAGCTATTTGTAACACCTTAAAATTATATTATTTATGGTTTAACAGGCGATCCCGTTTAGATTAACTGCCTTACGCCTACCAATCTTGTGAAGCAATTGAAATTTCATTTTTTGAGGTTGTGAGTGAGTTTTGAAAGTTTCAATGTGTTTTATTCCTCACCTATATACCTCAAGAACGTCATTGTTTAATTCATTTATAATAAGAACATAAAATGCGACGTTCTTACTATGTTTTACCCTCGTTTATACTTTGCTTTAGCCCTTATTTGTTTAAGATTGAGTCATAATTTAGAATAATGAATATTTGGTAGAGTTTATATAAAATTGTGCTTAAAATTTAGAAATTTACAGAGTGCTGAAAATCGAAGTCACTAAAATCGACAGAGTGCTGAAAATCAATGTCACTAAATATTTCGTTGAATCTGTAAAGCTTCCATGTTGCTTGAGATGAGTTTTTATTCTCTTATGAACAATATACATATTGATGATTGGGGAATGGAATGAGTTATAGAAATTGGAGCTAAAGAAGCTGGCGAGAATTGCTATACAAATTCGGATTCAGCAAGTTCCAGAAATTTCCTGGGCACTACACTCAACTTCTAGATTTTCTCCAGAACAGCTCATTTCGAACTAGATAGCGTGCCATATATGCATGGAAAGATCTCTGAGTCTAGTTTCCAAATAAATTAGAATCGCATCAATATCTATTTTCTAGAGGAAGTTATGCCCGATTAAAGGGTTTAGGGTTTAGAGACGCAAAGATCAAATCTGCTGAGACGAAAGCATAGCGTCGGACAACATGACTAGCACATGCGCACACTTGAGCAGTGCACCACAGTACAGCCGAGGACCAGCGAAGCTGACATCTCGTGTCTGACACGTATCCTAGACGTATCTGCCGAGGTTTGGCCGATGACATGCCGTATCCGATATTAGCATCTCGTATCGGATACGGGCACTCACCCTGCACAAGCCATGCACGCCTTCCTACTACCGCTGCTGAGCGTGTCTACTGTTGCTGCTGAAAGTGTATCTGATTCAGCGCACGCCTGCTTGCTGCCCCGCACCAAGTTATCGATGCCATTCGCGCTGCGTGCACGCATGTCCTGCCAAGATGCTACGCCAGTATCCGATACTCCCTTGGTATGCAACCGAGAGTTGCTGAATTTTTCAGTTTTGTGCTTTTAGGGCTGCATCGATTCCAAGTTGTTTCCAGGTGCCATATAACGATCAAGATTCCTCCTAACCATATCCTTGACACATAAGGAAGTCCATAGGCCAGCCGAATCAAGAATGAAAGAAAGTTTTCCTAATCTAATATGGGAAGAAATCAGATGGACTAAGAATGGCTTTCCCGGTCCAACTAGGGAAGTATGTAGCCGATCCATGAGCTTTTTATATACCAAGCACATGTTGCCAATCCACTTAAGGAATACATCAAGCAATGCAGCCGGGCCATGGAGAAATTGGACGAAAGATTCATGAAGAAAGAAGACTTGGCCGGCAAGAATCCTAAATCAACTCGGTTTAGGTTTTGTTCTCCTTATTCCTGCCGGTTTTGTACAAGAAAGGGTTCAGCAGGGTATATTGGAAAAGGAGGAGGGTCATCAAAGGGTAACTGGAAAAGAGGGCCTTTAGGTGGGAAGAAATGTTGTTCAGGGTGTGGTGGGAATCTGTGTGAGCCTGATCCGAAACAAGCAAGGTGTGTCCGTTCATGCTATTGTAAGGCATGAATTTTGACATGGAAATACCTTTCATTGGTTTCAAACTCAAGATGAGGTACGTACCAGATTACAAGAAGTCTGCCGAATCAGCATTTACATCATCTACATCATCCTCACAAGCTTCAAAGTGATGCCTAAATCGCTGAATGTTTTTACGTGTAAGCCTGCATAGTTCCCATCCAATCAACTCGTCAACACGATCTCTTAACATAGGCAAAGCAGCCCTCTTCGCAGATATACTGGAAAATACCAAGACTCTAACTATGATTTTGAAGCTCTTCTTTACTCCCACCACATGCATAGTCTTCAAGTACTCAAAAAACGTTCCAAAATCCTCATGCAACGACCGCTCTTCTTTATGAGAATATACAATACTCGTACTGATCAGCAAGCAACATTTCCTCAAATGCAGGTGAAGGTCATCATAGAAATTGCATAAGGCTTTTACCACATGAAAAAGCCAGCATAGTGCAACCTTTTGACCCCAACGTACGCGTGCGTAACTGATCATGCCTCCACAACTCGGTGTATAAAAACAAGAACACGAAATCCCTCCAATTAAACAATTGATACACTCTGCGTCAGTACTAAAATTATTTTTCTTTAAGCGATCCTGTGATACAAGTTCAATCCATATACTCCATTTCCCTACAGCAGCCAAAACACCATTTTCTGTTATCACCTTGTTACGCGAGCCGGCCATTCCAATATACATCCCTTCATTAATCCATCCAACTAAAGTAAGAGTACAATTAAAATGTTTGTCTCTATTGTCCGGGTTGCCCTTTCATTCTAAAGTAAAGTTAGTACAGGCACTATGAACTCTAACTATATCCTTATCATCTCTTTTCAAGACTGCTGCAACTCGTCTAAACATACTTCCAAGTAGCCCACAATTTCCAGCAACAATAGCAATAATATAATCAAAGATAGGTAATAATTTCCGCTCTACTTCCGAACAAATCAGTTCTCCTCACCTTCTAGAACCCTACCATCTGCCATAGCATAACCTACATTATCACCAATCACAGCTGCAGTTGAAGTCCCATACCCGCAATTATATAAGCACTTTCTCATAATGATTCCTATATTATAGTTACTGTTCCAACAATGCAACATGATCTACAAAATAACGGTTCCTATGTTATATTTATTTTACTGCAATCTAACGGTACAAAACTCAACTCTGTCCAACAGAGAATAAAATCACCCAGTAAAACCACAAAACAACATTCCATATCACCACTCCAATCACAACCTTCCTGTAATGGGAATGGTTGAAAGGAAGAAATCTGTGTGGGAGCATCTATACCATCAGAAATCTCCCACTGGGATATCAATGGCATGAGATTGCAAACAAAGATGCTTTCATTACAAATGATTAAAAAAAAAAAAAAAACAAGAATTGTTAAAAGCAGCTTTTGTGAAGAACAAAGAACATTCAAACTTTGTAAGCATAACCACTTTTACAAAATAACTCTACCAGATCTTCCAGGGAGGGGAGAAGCGTTTTTAGGCTAAAAAGGTGCTTTCTAATCTAAGAAGTCAGCAAATTAATTGACAGCATGGAACAACTGAACAAGGATAATTCACATTTGCATCAAGTGACATCACCCATCTAAGGTACAATTGTCAAAGATAGTTCAACCAAATTGAAAATGGAATGCACCATGTTGATCTAAACATGTGCATTTCCCCATGTTGATCTAAACATCGGTTAGGTAAAAATTAACAATAAAGATAACAGAAAGACCAGAGGCTAGAAATTTTTTTTTTTTCCGCAGCCATTGCTCTAATTCTGGGTATGAGCTTTACTGTTGGTTAACCAACGCTGCCTCCCATGTGTACCATCAGTTTTTTTTTTCTTAATACTGTGTACTGTCAGTTTGGTACACAATTTCAAAGAGTAATTGCCTTGTTCAGGCTTCGGTCACTAGCGTATCAAAATTAGTAATTGCCCTGCA
Organism: Potentilla sterilis; assembly: GCA_963682095.1. Classification (NCBI taxonomy): domain Eukaryota; kingdom Viridiplantae; phylum Streptophyta; class Magnoliopsida; order Rosales; family Rosaceae; genus Potentilla; species Potentilla sterilis. Next base: position 34,840,692 of record OY821767.1, on the reverse strand, counting down.
CGTATAATATGTAAACTTATATAATACTTTTTACTTTAATGACTAAAAATAGGTGCGGTTTTTTACCAACTTGTGCATAAGTCTAGATAGAGAAACAAAAGCAGTTTCTGGGATTTTGCCACTGAAATGAATGATAAGCGACGAAAAGACATCTAAAGTAAACCTATGAACCTCTGGTGTAAACGCCAGGCGTATAAGCATTGCTGTCCATACATCTGGGGCCAACTTTACAGCTTGACTGAGATAGTGAAACCCATTAACCACCCTCGCAAGCATGGTATGTCCCTGCAAAACAGAACGAAAAGAACATCAGTAACCTCATCGCTCTCCTTATCATAAAAGAACCTCATCTCTTTCTTTCAACTCGCTTTTACTATTTTCCACCCGCATCTTTTCTCATGTGTGATAAACTTAGCATATTGATTAATATGGTAATCAGATAAATATTTAAAACAATTTCATCTGCAAAAATTGGGTGCAACTGAGTAATGCAAGCTTGAGTTACTTCAAGGGTGAAGTTGTTTGGGCTTCACTCATGAATTAGCATTCCAATCTTTGTTGCTTCAATGGTGAAGTTTTGTTTGGAGTTACTGAAGCCTACTTTAAAATTGATTATATAATTGCTCTGATAATTTTAAGAGAGTGAGAGAACCTCTGAATCAAGTGTGTCCCTGGCTTCGAGATTCTCATTGAACATGCAACCAACTTCATCCTCAAAATAAGCATCAGCTGCACCAATTATATCCCGAACAAGGAACACACGTACCCTTTGACCCTTCTCAGAGAGAATGAACCGTAAAAGATCTTCAGTGGCAGCAACAACAGCATGCATGTCAAATAATTTCCTCCTCAAGGGGTTGGGAGTACTCTCCTCCGAATTAGGCGGCTCTGTAACAGACTCAGAAGCCTGTTCAGATATTGCTGCAACCTGGAACAAAAATATATATCAAATAAGAATCGGATATATAGTATAAGGAATATAATAAACATGAGAGGAATCATGTTGTAGACTGTTGGTGAATTGCTTAACGTGACTAAACAACTAACTCATCTGTCCCAACATCGAAGAAAAGTGGAGTCCTTGTTCCGCAACATGGTCTATGGCTCCTCATCAAACAGATACAATGACACATGAACTTTGAAGAACCTTTTTAAAACTCCATACATGAAAGTATAGTATCTATTATGTATGTACAAATGTATGCTTCAATATTCATGAACTATCATTTAATCAAGGGGAAACGAAAGAAAATTTCACCTACCAGGCGTTCTAACCTATTCCACCTTATGGATCCATCATTGCGTATAAGAAGTTCTCTTAAAATTTTTCTCATATCAGGATTTGGATCAGCCAAAAGTCTTCCAATCACAAAAGGATATGCACTCTCAACAACTTTGAACTCAGGATCCAGAACTTTGGCCGTGCCTTCTAGTGATCCCAGAGCCCTTATCACAAGGGCATAGTCCGGAGGAAGAGAAAAGTTGAATTCATACATAACATCATATAGTTGGTCCATTATTCCCTGAAATTCATTAAATGAGTGTTTAACAAAGGGAGAAGCAAAGCATTAAGACAGAACACCAGAAACCAACATAAGCACACATACCCCTACATGTGTTTATAAACAAGTTATCATGTCCAAGCACATAATTTCCAAAGTCACCTTATTTGTTCTATTGAACATTGAACATGACCTCAAAATTACAGAACAGAGAAAAATATAAGCTCTTTTTTTTTTCCTTTTTTTTTTTTTTTCTTTTTTCATGATAGCCCTTGCTCTAATTAACAAAAGTCAAAGTCGCACCTGCCCCATCTCTATTTAAACACGGTTACATATATTAAACATAATGTGTGCAATGAGTTTTCAAGTTCTTAAGGTTAGCATAATGTGTACACACTATTAATCCCATGTACATACATAAAACATAATCGAAGTTATCAAATAACCAAAAGTACGGTCTACATCAATATGTACACATGCTGAAGCACAAACCTGAAAATCTTGAGATTGTCTGCTCCTGTCACTAAAGGAGGCATTCAATGCATCTGCAACTGGTTGTATATCAACCCCTTCAGGAATAAATCCCAACGAAAGAAAGTCATTTGCCAAACCCAGAGAGTCACGATTAACAAAGTGCACGAGCTGAACAAAACAGAGACTTGTGAACAAACATATCAACCATCCGGCAAATAGATATACAAAAGAGAGAGAAACCACAAAGATACATAACCTAATGGCAATAAACTTTACACAAAATAATGGTAGATAATCATATGTTATTTTTACTACATTTAACGACAGGATGTGGCAGCTCATGTGATATTTAAACACCCCGAAGAGACATATGTAAAACATGCCCACGTTAATTTGACATCATGTGGTACAAGAAAATGTGGTGTGTGTAGTATTATCCTCACATGCTAGTAGTTAAATAAAAACAAGGACAAGAAATCCAAGAATTGTTTACGTTTTAAGAATGGAACAGTGCCCTCGAACCAACAAGAAACAAAATTGCAATTGAAATATATTAGGAAGTCAAAAACAGCATAGAAAAGAAAACTGAGGCACCAAACATTAAACAATTAAAACAGAGCCACTCAGTCCACTTGTCCTGATTCTTTCCAGCCATTGAGCTCATCTTCCTACTTTTGTTCCCAGACCTCCCATGCAACTCAGTAGTAGATTAGCATTTGGGGAAGTATACAAGAACGGAGAGAAGAAAATGGGATTGATGCAATTACTCTTAACAAAATGCCAGACCGCCAATTTAAATTATATTGTTCGCAAGAGAATTTTAAGCTATAGTCCTACATATATCACGACAATAATCTAAACTCCAGCCCTCAGCTTCGAATAATTCAACAGCACTTACCACTTGAATAAGCCCCACGCGATAATGTCGAGGAATATCACCCATCATTCCAAAATCAAAATATGCAAGAGCACCACTATCAGTGGCAACAAGATTACCAGGATGTGGGTCAGCATGGAAGAACCCAAACTCAAGCAATTGTCTCAAAGAACAGTATAATCCCTAGAAAGACAGATAAAGGAAATGTAAGAGCTATCATCTGCAGTATAAGTATATGATAAACTGTAAACTCATATTCATCAGTAGTTGCTGCAGGAGCTTCTACGTTCAAGCAAGGCAAACCTTTGACCTGCCCATTAGTTGTCATTTGTTATTTTACTTGCCTGCTTATAAAAATCAGATCTTAACTTGCCTAAGGTTTAACCTAGAAAATTAAAACTCTATATATAAACTCTCTTACCCTATCACTTTATTTTCTATTTCTGATACGCGGAAAGTGAAACAAAAATTATCAAAAATTGCCACTGAAGATAGACGTGCAGCAATTACATCCAAGTACCTGGTCAATGAGTTCTTTTCTATTCAGACAGGCCATCTTTAGGCCAATTTCATCTGTAAGCTTTATTCCATCAATCCACTCCATTGTCAGCACAGCCCTATGGGTAAGGTCCCAATATATTTTTGGCACTTTTATACAGTTTGCCTCTTTATGTCTTTGAGTTTTCCCAGCTGTAGCATTTGGACAATCCTTTTTCCTGTCACCTATCAATCAGAAAGAAACTTTTTGCTGATATAACAGCTCCCACTGTAGAAGATACCCATATCACATTATTTAACAAGTTCTCATATATGACACTTAAAAGTGAACTGCCATCTGGCATAGCAGGATAATATCACAGGATGTACTAGCTATTTAAACTGAGCTAAAGCAATAGGTTATACGGCATTAAATTTGGCACTCCAATTTGCCATATATTTCATCTCTTGCACTCCACTTATTAGAGCACCAAAATCACTAATAAATTCCTACACACTAGATTTAAAACCATGTCATTTAAAATTAACATTCTCAAATACCATGAACACGACATGTATTTAACAGCAATAAAGCCAAGATGTGACCAATCGGAGGTAAAAAAACAAAAAGTAAAAAAAGAATCACTCTGGAATGTACCCACAAGCAAGCAATCCTCTAAGCTGTGGTGTGAACATTATAGACAAGGAAGAACACAAGTAGAGCAACATTATATAAAGACTGCATCTACTGAACAGATTGTGCTTGTTACATGTGGATGAAAACTTACGTGGATGTGAAGCATAGAGAGAAGCAAAACGTTCAGCATTTTTTGCCTCTAGGATGTAATCAATTTCATCAAACATGTGCCTCACCTGGTCATTCAAGAGAGATCATAGAATGTCCCGCGAATCAGGCAAATTGACTATACCAAAAGAAACATAAAGGTGAACAGACAATATCGAAACACAAAGCAAGAGATCCTACTGAAAGGGAACAACCATAACAATAAAAGTGAAAATTTGTTGACATTATCATGGAGACCAACTTGGTATGTACAGATGCGAGCAGATGCATGCGCCTACTATATTCATTAAATCCTAGTATAAGATCATCAACTCTAGATTATTGAACATAAAGAAGACTTAAAGAAAGTCATAAACTAATCCGCGTAAAACCCAGAACACTCACCATCTCATTCACTGCCACTAATAGATCTTTGCGGGCCTTGGCAAATCGCTTTAGCTGGCCCCCAATCATATGGAATAATAAGGCATCAAGGGTCAATGAAAGTGACATGCCAGGCCTTTGTACTTTAACAGCTACCAACTCCCCAGAGTGCAGGTGAGCTGCAAACTTGAACAACAAAACATACCATTCAGCAACAATAGAAGTCAGTATTTAAACATTTTTAGGAGACTCTACATCCATCAAATTACACAAGTAACCATTAAAAGGACTTCTCTAACCTTTATAGACCTGCCCTAGGGATGCTGCAGCAATAGGCTGTGGGCTAATATCAGTAAAAATTTCTGAAACACGAACTCCAAGCTGGGATTCGATAGATTTAATAGCTACATGGGTTGGAAATGGGGGTATTTGATCCTGTAACATAAAATAAAGATATTGACAACAAAAATTCGAAATATTTCTCTCAGTAAAAGCTATAACTTTTAATTAAATGGCTGGTAGCAAAGAAATCTAGTAACCTGTAACTTAACAAGCTCTTGGCAGTATACAGGTGGTAGTATATCTGGCCTGGTGCTCAAAGCCTGACCAAGCTGTACTTCAGACATCATTTGGTTAATAGTTACATCTTGTCATTGTGCAAACAGAAAGGAGAATATCATATAACAGTTGCATTCAGTTTGCTACAGATCATGCAAAAGAAATAAAATTGGTCTTGAAAAAATTTCACAACAGATATAGCGACTTGCCTTGACATAGAAAGGTCCCAAGTGGATGAGAGTTTCACGAAACTGCAATAAATCACATAAAAGTTTCTGTAAAATTCAGATCGAAGCCTATTTACTAGAATAAGATACATATACTGAGTTATAAATAGCATCCAAAGTTTCCCATATTTTAGTAAGTCAGTAAGAAGATAGGTAAAAAGTTGGTCATTTAACCTGAAATGACATAAATGCAAAAACTTAAATCCGTGGTGACCTGTGGTGTTCTAAATCAGCATACCAGCTAAAGAAAGATATGCAACAGAAAGGAAAAAAAAAACTAAAATACCTTGATGGCACGTTTTCTTATGTCTTGAACAAAGAATTGCCAGATTGTAAGTTTCAACACATGAAATGAAATAATTGCTGCTCTATACAAAGCCAAAAATGGACCAAAACGGTAGGCAGCAGAAAAGCTTTTAATGCGATTAGCTCCAAGAGCATGTCCAAATTCACTTTCTAGTAACTCCTTCCTCAACTTGGCATACTCCGCAGACGGACTCTCTCCATGCACACTGGTGAAACCAGTGGAAAAACTGCATCCCAAATTAAGTAAACAATTCAGAAAAAGGAATATGTCTTGCATCACCGGTGTATTGAAGATACTGATAAACTTGTCATGAACTCACGAGTGTCGTTGTAGCCAGTGATATGGAGACACATTGTCTTGTTTCCATCCAATTTCAATATACTTGTGGCGTCCCAGAGGTATGCACTTGCGTATATCTATTTCATGGCGTAGAGCTGTATAAAGCCACAATTTAAAAAAAAAAAAAAAACATTATTCAACTTGTAAATGAAATCTGTGGAGAGAGATACTAGTATCTCAAAAATTGTAAATATCAGATTACTAACTATAACATATTCAGAGTTGGACCTAAGAAGTGTGCGTAAAGTAAACAATGAAACAGAGAATAAGCAATTGAATTATAGGTTGTTCTTGCAGATTCTAAATAGAGAATAAACGAAAACGAAAAGTAACAGAAAAGTGAAGGAATGAGGAGAGCGAAAAGAGAGCTACTTTGGCGGTGACGCTTGACAGTGGCAAAGACATTCCTCATCTCTTCGGCAGCATAACATTTAGTGCAGCGGGGCTCGCAAACCCATCAGCAACTCTCTAGTAGGGCTCAAAAGGGGAATGCAACACGGAGAGCCTGGACACCTAGAAACCTGCCACGTTTTAACTCGACAGCTCCACCTCCACCCCAAGCAAAGCTCATCATTTATCGGCGATACCCAGTCCGGACTGCATCTAAAAATTCAACAAAACCTCGTCAACCCAATTTGACAGCGCCAAAACCCCGTCTCCCATATTTACACAAACGCAATACCCAGAGAAGTGATGCCCATTGATGTTAAATTCAGCAAAGTGTACTCTTGAAATAAATGAGGACGAGGGACAGAGCTAAATTCAGCAAGGTGTAATTTTAAGATGAGGGATTACGTGAGTGTGAATAAGAGACTGGAGGATGTTATGTTGGGACATCAAATATGAGAACTCGGTATATATGGCACCACCTAATGCCCAAGGAGGTTGAAAAGGACACACAAGTGTACCACCGATGGAAATAATATTTCTGTATTATACATATCAAGCGCATCAAGCACTTGTTTTCAACTTCTTTCTTTCTTTTACCCCATATCCTTTCTCTCAACGAGTCAACATTATTACGTTAGCAAACAAAAGGAACAAAAATAAATGATCGAGAGTATTCTGGGAAAAATGAGTAGAGAATGGAGAAAAAGAAGGTTTTATCCATTTGTGAAGCGTAAATGATCTTATAATTTTAAAGCACTTCATTCCGTGACTTATAACCTCACATTTCAAATGGAGCCTGAAATTTCATTGGCACGTTTGTGCTAAGTAATGCACAATGGATATCCCCCATAACTCATGACCTGCTCCGTGTGCTAAAATAACTAGGGATCAACGTATCAGAACTCGTCACCAGTTTCCCTTGTTCTTTCCTCTTCACTTCTATTGAATAATACTACCATATGTTGATAAATCGATAGCCTCGGCACCTTGCATCCAATAACAAAGATCAGCAAGCTATATACAGTCTCCGTTGCCTAAGAGCCTGTGAGATAAAATTTGAAGATACAAAACAACAGCGCATCCCCTCTCGAAGAAAAAGAAATTTAGATGTGAAGTCCAATGAATATTGACACCAGTAATCCGGAAGCTTCAAACTTCAATTAACCTGACAAAAATGATAATGAAGTGTTAAATACCAGATTTGAAGACCATATGTGCGCATAGACAAACAAAACATTCATTAAGAGTGCTATATCGCATCAGTCGATATAGTTGCAGCAGTCACATTCACAAACTCAATTTATTTCTTGCTCAGTTGTGCTCAGCTAAATCATACCCGAGGGTTTAGTTCAACCATTGGATTTAGATCCAAGGGAAGCTGAGAATGAGAACTAAATTAAGAAATCAATTGAGTATATGTCGGAGTCATAATTGCAACTGTTCAAATAGTAGTACACAAGAAACAGAAAACGTATTAATTCTATGGCAGAGTTCACAAAACTGCAGTGTTGCAATTAATAATTAGGAATCCAACTCCATACAGCATCTTCTCCATTCATGAAAATGCCAATGGGGTTAAATTTCTAAATAAGGTCGGAATTATACAAATCACAGTTTAATAATTTTAGTGCGGATCGGAAACATTAATTGACAGCAAATTACAATTGGACTGTATTAACTATTGCTCGGTCCAAGGGTGGAAAGTAATGCAGTAATAAACTACATTCGAAATGACTGCCTCATTCTCCACCTAACATTTAGATCCAAGAGCAATTGAGCACAACTGAGCTCAAGAGGTCTGCTGATAGTAAATACGAAACAAAGACAAAAAACTGTAACTCTTATCATGACTTGGACTAGGTTTCAGCTATAATATTTTCATTTTTGCTCATATTACGAGCATGTAAATGCAGGAAATAACATGTAGGAAGGACTCTGTAATTGAAAAGGTTTAAAATCTGAATTTTACTGTCTAATAGGACCAAAAAGGATCTAAAAAAAAAAAAAACTTTAACTGAAAAATCGAGAAAAGCAAAGTCCAAAAAGGTGGACAGAAGTCCACTTAGTGGAAGAAAGATAGGCAAACACCCTAGATTGGCTTAAACTACAGCTGCATTTGATTATATAGAGACTAGCTATAGTTTCTAAATTCCCCAGAAACAGAAGCCATAAGGGACGCCCAAAACCTGACTCTCTAACAGTAAAACTGCAATTAACTGTAACACAGATGGAAGAGGAAAAAAACCTTGCCCCCATTTATTGACTTCATCATTCATAAACCCCATAATTAATGCATCCAAGACAATATAAAGAAAAACACACATGCAATCTCAATTCCACTGAAATTTTCCACTTCTTTTGTGGAAATCCATAATGTTGCCTAGCCATATGTTTGATGCCAGAAAAATGGAGCTGAAGGAGCAGAATTAGCTGTCACAGAGCAATATGGACAAAGGAGTGATATAATTGTTCAAAGAACTCACCCTATATTGTCTTCACATTGGAAAATAGGGGAAACTGGAAGGGCCTCAACATATACCATCATGGATAGAAATACAAAATCTACAGAACCCAGCTATGCCATCTTTAGTGCCTGCTTCAACTGTGTAAGGGCCGAGGGATGCATGTTACCAATGGCCTTACTAAAAGATTCCCCATGAAGAGCAGCACATGTCTGAAGGTTTTCCCTTATTGAAGCTTCTAGAGACATTTGATTTATAGGGTCTGAAAACTTGACCTTCAGTGGGATATAAACACTTCATAAGGAAAATATTTACTATAAAATGATCAACTATAGACAGCTTATATTACTTTCAAAAGTAGTGTACTGATGACAAAGGACAGAAAAAGATTTTCACCTGTCTTCTTCGCAATTCTCTACTCGGGATGCTGTCCTTACTATGACACCCGCTGGAGCTTATACTATCACCACTGTTGTTGATTGGCAACATTCATGAGTTATATAATCGTATGGTCTAGACAAAAACATTAAGGATAATCATATGGGAACTAACCTGGACTCCTCTAATAAGTCATCATTCCCACCCATAATTACAGTTGTACACACACTGCACATATTAATGAGCATCATTTTACAATGAGAAACATGATTGTTCATGAATTAGAAGCAGATGACTCACTGAGGTCATATGAAACTCATACCTTAGAATCTGATCAAGTTTATTGAGGACTTGAGGAAGTCTTAATGTCAAAATTATAGAAAGAGCTAAGCCATATGTCTTCCTTTGGACTGAAGATACATTATCTACCTGAAACAGCAAGCACTAAACTGAAGGAAATACACACACACACACAAAGAAGCGCAATGCGTTATAGTGAGGTGTGAATTTGGCTACAAAAAGTTCTATTCAAACAAAACATTAAAAGCAGTATGGAAACCTATCAATTGCAAAATCCCATCAAGTATGACCAAAATTATTTTTCTAAATTTACTAATCTACTATTTTGTGTGGACAGAAGTATGCTGTAAATCATTCTCCTGCACAGTTTACTTAAACTAGAAATGCTAAGATTATATATATTCTTCAACTGAAGGAATTATTTTCATGTAATAGTTCAACTGTATGAAAGAAAGGCAATGACACAGAAGGACCAAAACAATGATACCCAGAGGCAGAGTACAATAGCTCTGGCGCATAAGGCGAGTATATGAGTGTATAATGCATTGGTATTTTGGGTTGTGATACACACTAGGACTTTCATACTATAAATATATTTTAGACCACACACTCACACTTCACCGACCATGATAGTTACTTTAGTGAGAATGATATTTACTTTATTGTCACGCAAGCAAATTTAGAAAGTTAAATAATGCATTCTGGAACATTTGATGAATAAAAGAATAAGGCCGTTCCACAAAATTCTGTATTGGAAAGATCCTCTTAACATTTTATTTGAGTATGAAAATGGTAAACGAATCTAAAAATCCATGACCACAGATGTTAAAAATAACAATAAAACACAAATCTAGCTATCAACATGCATCAAAATGTGCATCGAAGTATCCATTACGCACAGAGAATTCTTATAGCACATTTTGGTGTCTCCGACATAGGCATACAAGGTCTAATTACTGAAAGGAAAATATTGACAATGTTCGGAAGTATTTTCGTAGTGAATATGAAAGCTTACTTACCTTGTCAAGCCATATGTCGACGAGACAAAGAAGTATGTTTTCCTCAATTGGGACACCCGACTTTTGAAGGAGTAACAAAAGCGATGGCTCGGATGTCAAGTGTGCTAGGTAATTGGTGTTCATAACCAATATTCTTGCCAAGATGGCAGCAGAAGATGCTTTAACTTTGGCCTTAGAAGGATCTCGGTCATCAGCTCCGGTCATACATATAACAATTAATTTCTAGCAATATTTGGCAGAAAAATAATTTTAGCTATAAGGTCTTCAAAAGGGATGACATAATAATTCTACTTTTTTTATTATCATTAATATAGGAAGGATCTTAATAGCAAAGAATCTCACTTGTAATGCACTGCTGATCAACTGTGGCACTTCTGTAGGGAAACACTGCAGAGAAACAAACTGAATAAGAAGCAGAAACTTATGGTTCTATTGATATAACAATTTGGCTGGTTCAAATAGACATAAGTACATGTATATGAAACCTTGAGAAAAATCAGTTATAAAAAAATAAAAAGTTACAAGCTCTGAACAGGTCAGTCAATAGCCAGAAGCTTTCCATTTTTTTTTTTTCAGTATTTAAATAGCATATTGAGTGGGTAGCCAGCACATCCTCTTAGGACTATTAGAAGACCTTAGTTCATTCCCAAAATTTTTTAGATGGCCTATACTATCTTAAGACAATAATTTCCACTAGCAAGTATGATCGTTACCTGAACTAGAATATCAATGACAGGTAGAGTTGAAAGAAGTCCTCGATCATTGACATTTCCAACAACCAGATCTAGTATTTTGGCAATACTAGATGCATGCATGCTCAGAAATTCTGATCCGCTTAAGATGATATAATCTTCAATTATAGTGACAGCAACCTGTAATGAAGTCTTGGTCAAGATTATTTATTTAAACCACAAGCACGATCAACAAGAACACATCGAGAGAGAGGGGGGGGGGGGGGGGGGGACGACAAAATCAAAACTGTAAAAAAAGTAACAACTCAAAAGAATTTGGAGTGCTATCTTTCATACACTAGCATCAGTAATGATAGATGGATGTCACACACGTACTGAAAGTAACTCTAAAATACGCAGGCAAAACCTAAGATAATGGAGGCAACGCCATCTCTAAACATCGATATCTCTTCATATAATTGATGTACAGAGTGGTTGAAACATTTCAATCCTAAACCCACCACCTGTCTAAATTTGAGCCGTATGGTCTAGAGACTAGAGATAAAGCACTTCTTCAAAACAAAATATTTGTTCAGGTCCCAACTCCGAATCACCCGCTGACCAAATTAATAAATAAATAAAAAAATATCTAGAATTTGGTTTAGTGGTAAAGCAATTCTATTATAACTATATATTAGTCCAGGTCCATACCCTGAATCCCCATCTTCAGTAACTCAAAAGAAAAGGTACAATACAAAATGCTTGGTTGCCAGAGTTAAAGGAAGCAGCAAAGGAAGACCGTCAAAATGGAATAGTGGAATTTCACACAAAATCAGACAAAGTTCCACAGGAACTGAACAGAGAATAAAAGAACAGGTCCTGCAAAATATAGCATAGTCCTTGATCCAATATTTCTAACCTGCAAGTGATCAAAACTTCTTTCCAGAATCTCAAATAGGCAAGGGAAGTATGCTAGTAGTTGAGGCACCATTGAAGGGGCTTGAGAAAGTGTTGCTTCCCATAACTGAAATATTATACAAACTGAATCAGCATACAAGGACACTTACACAAAAGACAATTTCATAAGGTCCAATACCAAAACAGGCCAGAATAATAACTAATTACCAAAACAGCCAGTGGACACCTTTTTTTTTTTTTCCTTTTTGCAAACAATGTTGCAGCCAGGGTAGCAAATTTATCCTAAAACAGATAATTGACATGTGGAGTGCTTATTTTGGGAATTTTTATGCATTGTACATTGTTTTGATATATATAGTGCTATAGCTCATCTGACTGTTCATCCCTTTTCCATTTATCTAGACCATAAACTTTGTCGGATTAATATTGTTAGTGCCTGGCGATATCAATCATATCAATCTTATAAAAGCTCAGGAACGATCCTGCTGCAGTCGGTATGAATATTATGAGTATTGTTGTCTGCCTTGAACATTCTCAATAGTTTCCAACTTCAGATCAAACGAGACGTATTTAATCCTACCTATACCTCCACCATTACATATATGCCAAAACAGACTCAACAAATCTGGAGTCCTGCTTTGACAATCCTATTGCAGTTCAGTGGCAATCTTGTTGTATATTTGCATAAACCAACCACCTTGAACTCAACCTTAGAGCCAAATTGTTATTGGTTCAAGATCAACACAAACAAGACACACTCAGTTTCACTCACACCCATACCTAGACAAACACACAAGACAAAAGACCCAACCATCAGAGTTGGAAGAAGTTTACTGCCTGGCAGTAACATTGAAATTAAAAATTTAAGAGAAGTTTGACTGGCTTTTATTGTAACGAACCCTCCTGAAAGGGCATATATGTAACGGGTCATAATAAAAGAGGATAATAAAGACAAACCAGCATGCTATCCTCAAGAAGATTGAGTTCATCAGGGCTATTTATATCGATTCCTTTTTGTAGGACAGGCAGCAATATGTTGTAGCAGAGTGGTGATTGGTAACCAAGCGCAACCACAAAATTCTTCAATGCAATGAGAAGTTGAATCTGCAGAAGACATTCACCAGAAGATTCCTCCCAAACCTTCGGCAAAAAAAAGTTTAAACTCACCAATAAGAGAGAGAGAGACAGAGAGAGAGTGTGTTGCTACTAAACTGAAAATATATATATATATATATATATATAAATAGCAGCATATTTTTCTGCCCATATGTTGTCTACTTTAAAACATGAAATAAATCAGGTCACCACATTGTTAAAATTTGAAAAATAAAAACTTAATATCAATCTCCAGACCGCATTTCTCTGTCGACATTTGACAGCAAAATAATGAGACAATATATATTAGTAAAATGTCATGTTTTAGAGGTTAAGTGCTGTTTCTGAACTCCAATGTCCTAAAAGATCTAATTAAGCAACTGGTATTGATCCTGAAAATTTTGGAGTGCACTACTGCCACCCTACAAACTATTTTTCTCACCCTACATGCTCTTATCACCCTACATACTTTACATTCAAATTGTGCAATGCGCCTTCTTTATAACTCTCTGTTTGCTCTCTTCTGTTTTCAAATGATTGTTCTGTTTTTCTTTTCTGTCAAGTGCATCAAAATTATTGTGCTCGGTTTTGAACATGAATACATATATATTTTTTTCTAATTTTAAATTTACTTTGTTCACCCACATTTGCAGTACCTAAAATATATTTTTACAACACTACTTTGTTCACCCTATTTTTGTTTAACAGAGGCAATAGTTTCACCGAGGTGTAAGAGTTTACAGAGGAACTCTTTCAACATCTCAACCTACTTTCAGAAATTTCTGATAATTTCGAGGATTAAGAGGGTAATTGGTAAACCAAAGACGTTGCAAGATGTCACATAAAAAGATAAGTGTTTCTAAAAGACAAAAGAAAATATAAAAATAAATGAAAACAAGACAGTACAGTAAGCTGGTCTAGTACCTTCTGGAAGAATAAAACAAGCTTGTTTGCGAACGGAGTAACTTCACTCACATGTCCAATGAGAACAGAAATCAAGTTCAAAACCTGAACCTGGAAATAAGTCCAAATGGATAAGAACTTAGAAATTATACTTTTACAATCAGCACCACCCATCAAGACAGTTGTGAAATCTCGTCTTAAAACATAAAAGATCTGCTTTACCACATTCACACCTGAAGCTACTTATAGAGAGCATGTATATATCAATTAGAAGAAATATAATAATGATTGAAGCAAGGAGATCCACCCTGTTTTGTCGAAACGTTTTTAGTGTGGCAAAGGGAAGCAGACAATTATTTCGCTTTCAGCTATTAGTGTAATTCTAGCTCCTGCTACTTTATTTTATAAGCTTTGTGCACTTTTTTGTACCGTGGAGAGAGAGAGAGTCAAAGTCATTTCCTCAATAACTAGTTGGAACAGTAAAAGAGGTTCAAGTAATACTTACATTAAGCCAACAAATATTCAAATTTGTTAAAGTAGTCACTAACACATAAAAATATTTAGTTGAATCATTGCCTCCAAGTAAAGTAGCAGTGATATTTACCTTCGAGTCAAACTCCTGAACCTGCTCAATCAACCTAAAACTTGAGTCCCAACATACAGGAAGAAGATCAATGAATTCTCCTTCTGAAAAGCTAGCATCTTCAATATGTGAACACAGAGACCTACAGGCTGCCAACTAAAACATACAGAACAGACTATTGAGTGATAATCAAGGAAACAACCAGATATTGCCGGCAAACCAATTAAGAAGACAACATTTCATATAAAATGAGCATACCCTGACAGAAAGGTCTCTGTCCTGTAGTAAGCGGATCAAAGCACAGTAAACTGGCCTCTTCGTGTCTTCTTTAATCTGGCATAACAATAAAACAAACCAATCAGATTGCAATAATGAACAACGATCTGATATACGAAAAGATCTATTGATCCATCCAAAGCTTCAAATCTTTTAAGAGTGAAGTAGGGGGAGTGTCCCGATAGAACTTAGCCCACTGAAAAAAAAAAAAAAAACTATCCTCCAAAGTAGAGCAATAAGACAATGAAAATAGGTGATTCTCACTCTCAGCTCCGCGTTTACATGTTAAATAGAAACGATGAGAAAGACAAACGACCTTCTACACAACCACAGCATGCGGTCATTAGCAGAAGATCACATATGTCTCTCATAGTAGTAGTATTATGTTTGATTTAGGCGACAGTTACAAAGTTCACCTTTTCTACAACAATTTCTTCCCCAAACATGAAAAGTATGGGATGTTAGCCAAACAAGACAAGCTATTTGGTTGATAACATATCTAATCATGGTTGTTCTAAGAGGGATCCATGCTAAGGAAAACCAAAGTGGATCTAACAGTAAATTCAATACAATGAACTAAACCTCCATACCTCAGAAACCCACTGTCCCAAAATGAGTGCAACTTTCCGATGGATAATGCGCATATTTGGATGATCATTTGAGAGTTCAAGGGATAACGCACCATTAAACCTGAAATAATTGATTCCAAAACAGAAGTCAGGCTCATTCAAACTCTTAATAAAGCTAGAAAAGGAAGAGAAACAGATAAAATTACTGCTTTCGATCAAATCCTGAACCGTCATCTAACTCATAATAAGATAATCGAACACCCTCGGAGTAGTGTTGAATGGACTTACCAATCTTTAAAGCTCAGGTAATTCGAGAGTTCGTAATAAACATAGGCGGCAGCACCATAAGCAGCATCTTTAAGAAGCAACCCTGAAGTAATTTCAGTCACTGACGTTGGGCAGCCACTCATTGCCTCTTGAAGGATGGAAACCACAACAGGCCCTAGGA
The DNA here is from genome assembly GCA_963682095.1 of Potentilla sterilis. Classification (NCBI taxonomy): domain Eukaryota; kingdom Viridiplantae; phylum Streptophyta; class Magnoliopsida; order Rosales; family Rosaceae; genus Potentilla; species Potentilla sterilis. Next base: position 34,824,751 of record OY821767.1, on the reverse strand, counting down.
GCTAAAATTAAAAAAAAAAAATTAAAAAATAGATAACATAAGCACATATTTTGTTAATTTGAGCAGAATAACAATTTGTTCAAAACCATCTGATTGTACACAAAAATATGCACCCACCCGGCTGTTGTTTTCAAAAAGAACAATGTATAAAGCTTCAGCGCATGGCCTTAATTTTTCTGTCCATTGAACCATATCCTGCTCATGATGAAAAGATTCCGGATTCTGGTACCACTCTTCCAAATCACTACTTGTTAGAACAAAATACCTGCAATAGATCATTTAGCTAAATTTCGAAACAGATTACAAGTAATTTATAAACTTAAATTAGAGCTATCATTGCGAGGTATATCTTCCAAATGCTTGCATCTTAGTGCCATTCTGCATGTACCATATCTAGAACATAATGGCTCGCAATGTCCAATAATCTTTCCTATTTTGTTCATGTTCAAAGCTTTCATATATTCCCTAACATAAAGTAAGAGACATGAACACAATTACAACAAGATAAAGACTCACATCCACAACTTTTTCAAGATTTCTTGCACCTCTTGAGTTCAGTACACTCTAATCAGTCTGTAGTTACAATATGGCTTTCAAATCATATAGCTGTACAAAAGTTAACTATGTGAAGCACCAACAAGATATAACATTTGACTGGCACGTCCAAATTACTGCAATGTTGCGTTATTAAGTAGCAATATTTCTTATTAAAGTTTATATTCTTTTTTATTGATGGAACTGTTATTAGTGAGTAGTGCTTTTCTGAACTACGCAATAAGTGTAGTTATCCGGAGACATGGTTGGGGATGTTCAAGAGGATTTATGGGACAGAGGTTTTGGCCAGGCTGCAAGCTAATATATCTAGGATTCTGACTCTTTCATGATTCAGATAGGAAAAAAGTCTTCCATGTTTATGGTTTGCTTGTTTTCTTACCTTACTTCTTCCGTATGAAGCTATTAGTTTCCTTTCTGTGTGGATTACTCATTAGTCTAAGCAATTAAGTCTCGTCTTTTTAAAGATAATAATTGTATATAGCAACCTTGTCCAACTGAAACGTTAAATATAAATCTATAAACCACGCAAGAGAAGGCCATAGGAACTTGATTAAGTGAAAAGAGATTAAAGTATTCTTACCTTCTTATCAGTACATTACACAAGACTATAATGCGTTCACTTGTCATAAGGGAGGTCAAGATGCCACTGACAGCACCAGATATATTCTTCTTCATTTGCTCCAGTGTGACCCCATTTTCATCCATCACCCGACCAGTGAGACTTGGCTTGTACTCTTTACATTCTAATACAGATTTAATCATTACCATACATTGAATAAGAAACTGCTCAAAGGATGATACATCTGGATCAGGATCTGTTATCTTCTGTAAACAGAAATCAACTACAGTCGGAAGGACACATTTATCACTAAATGAATAGGGATGCCTGCCCTGAAGTGCAATTAGAACCTTCATCAGTTTAGTACAAGCCCTCTTTAGGAATTCCAAAAATTTAGGACGTCCTTTCTGAAAAGATGAATCTGGAAAAGAAGGCAACAGTTAAAAAACTTTATTAAGAAACAACATATTTGAAACCACAATACATAATGCATTATTCATTTCCATATATTCTATATAGTTATTCATACTTTGTGGATCTCATCCACTTTCTCATTTGTATCCTTCCCTCTTTTCAATAAGTTTTGTTTCTACTTTAAATAAAACCAATAATAAAAAATAAGAAAAATGCTATTGATTTGCATAGATCAGAAGCTAATACAAAGTAGTATTCTTCATTCATTAATACTATTGTTTTACTTCTAACAAATCTATCACGCACACCAAGAAAAAAATGATACTACTGTGTAAATGAATAAGACTTATTGAGAATTAACTGTTTAACAATATAATAGAAAAGCAATATCTCACAGTATGGGAGAAATGACTGAATGGCATTCAGGAGCATGGGTGAGACCTCCATGACTGGTCGGACCTCCTACAAGATATACAGACGATTAGAAGTGAAAACCTATATTGTCATCTTTAAGAAACTTCATGGTTAACAAGTGACACCAACAAATTCTGTTTCCTGCTTTTCTTTTTCTTTTTCTTGAGTTGGGTTGGGTTGGGAGGTGGAGATACCTACCTGTACACATTTTGCATCACTTGGAAACCCTGAAACTATTAATTGGCGTATAATCTTCAGGCACAACAGCCATCGCTCACACGTTAGATAAAGATCATCATGATGTTGCTCCACTGTACTTGAGTTGTAGCTTTGAGAAAATGTAGAAAAACCATGCAACAGCGTTTGCACATCCGTCTGCCAAAGGTGCCAGCTATAATCAAAGAAGCGAGCTGATATCTGCCAAGGAATGTCCATAAGTACTAGAATTTCATAAAAGATAGTGAATATCGACTAAAGATGTCTTGGAATACAGGATACTGATTCAAAAAATATGCCTGGAGCTCAACCTCTGAAAACCCATCTATTTGGAAACTAGTATATTATTCTCCTTTAAAAGATCCACTTCATAGTAATCCCCATCACAAGGAACTTTGAAATTTGCAATAGAATTAGTGGAAACAGAGTAGAGCAGAAAGTATAACATCATCTCTGATCAACAGTGGGAAAGATACCCCCTTTCAAAGAAAAAAAAAATTATTTATTGTCCCAAATGTTATGCACTAACATCAAACTTCAAACTATTCCATGTAGAGAACAGAAATCTAGTCACGATAATCCTCAAAATCACCTATAAACTCATTAGTAAGAGAAGAACAATTACTTTTTAATAATTCTAAAATATCATTTTGAAATCCTTATTAAAAAATAGAGTCCATACAAGCGGGCATAAATAGTTAACACCGGAAGGGCTGCTGAAATACCATCCATGTCCTCTTTCACACTGGGGGTATCAGATTAAGCTACAGTTCACATGCAACCAGTGAACCAGGTTGAAGAAAGAACTAGAAACTCAAGTATAAAAGTGTTCCATCATTAAAATAGTATCTAAGGGCATATATTACCCATTCTACAGGAAAGAAAACTACAATCAGGTAGGTATCCATATCTTATCTACTATCGGAATCAAAACTAAAAAAAATAAGATAAAAAGATATCGCACAAAAATTTACTGAAACTAATCTATAAAGCTATAATACAGAAAACACATGTAAAGCCCAAGCCCCTTGGAGGAAAATAAAACAACCACGGCTTTTACAGTGATGCCCTAATCAGCACATTTTTTATTTCACCAATATGATCAAATGAAAAAAGGGAAGGAAGCATTTGTAGAAATAGTAGAAAGACTATAGTAGCCTATACCTCTGCAAAGTTCTTTTGGTCTGAGATGAGACGCTTAGTGGACAACTCCTTCAAGGTTCGAAAGAGGGTCAAAAAAATTCTGTGGGAAGAAAGTATATCTGCTGATTGAAGCTTCTGTGCTAAAACAGAAAAGAGCTCAGGCCTGCATGCGACATTAAACCTGTTATATACTTGATGAAGGAAGATCCAGTATGGTGCTAGAGAACGTTTTTGAGATCTTAAAAAAGGATAATAAGTGAGATCTGAAACCTCACATTCAAAAACCTTCATATACCTAACTCAGCAAGAGATAGATAAAAGGTATCAGAAGTTTCCAAGTATTGATGCAATCTGATCAACAATTAGTATGTCCAAGTCTAAAATTAAAATTTGCTTGTTGCCCTATATAAAAATTCATATCTCATTTCACCTATACAAATGTGAATTCCCCACTCTGTTCACTCTGGGTTCAATTTTATTCCAAACTATAGGGAACAAGGACGAATGTTCTTTCTGGCACTCTGCATTGTCATACACCTAGACATGTAGCCGATTTATAGTTTCTACCAATTTCTTTGCTCGATGACTCCATGCAAGGCAGCTTCATATAATTTCTGTCACTAGAATTATGATTTGCACTTCATAGTATATATCTTGTACCCAATTTCTCAAAATAGAGAGACTCGGATGCATGCCAGAAAAAGTATCACAAACTTTATTCCAATCGTAGCTTAATTGCTACAATATAAATACAGTCTTATTGCTATCTATAGTTTTAGCCCTCTATCCATGTTCTTTCTCCTGTTCCCTATCCCAGCTCTCCCGAACCATTAACCATATAAGGAAAAGCCAAATCATCTCATTATCAAGTTTTATAGCACCATAAAGCATAAAGCTCAAGTACAATAAGAGCTTAAAAGTTTCCCATAGGGTCCATGTTTGATCTTTGAAAATATAGAAGTTACAATAACAACAAAGTCCCCTTTAAAAAAAAATAACAAAGTCCAGAGAAGTGGACAAAGGAATCCACAAACAAGAAACAAAGAAGCCTTGAAAGGTCAATAAAACCTTAAAATTCTGTCTTATTTCAGTAACAAAATATAAGTTTCTTTCCATAAAGTAAAATTAAAAAAAATACAACAGCAACGCCATACCATTCTTTCGGGTAATCTATACGAGCAATTTTGGATACAAGCACAGCCAACATTTGCGCTATCTGTGTAGGAAAAAAAGAAATGAAGAAAATAGAAATCAGTAAAGTTGGGTAAACATTTAAGTAATTATAGGTTAAAACTTGGAAACTCAGAGAGGAAGGCGGGAGTATGTGAGTGACTAAGAGAAAGGGGGGAGGGGATTTTAGTGACCTTAAATTCTGAATATGTTGTGAGGAAACCAAAGGACTCATAGTACTTTCAGATGTCCTATGAAAACTAAATCCCATCTCTTATCAGCAAGGTGCTAAAAGAGTGACAAGTCAACAAAATGTAATACTCTCAAAAAGTTGAGTGGTAGCATGTCTGAAAATCCAATGCAAGTAATTTAAGACGTCACTCTAAAGGATTCAAGATTAGATAACGAGTCATACCTTGAAAGCCTAAGTAAATTTCCAGTTATGTAATACATTTTAAGGAAAAGTAAGTTATTGAATAAAAAAGGATGAAATGACGAACCAAAAGCATGCAAACAGCTTGCAGTGCTTAACCTACAAATATCTATCCAAAAATTCTTTGTGAAAATCAGAATCCAAATGCAAATAGGCCTCATAGTCAAGCTCACCCCTAACATGTTTAGACTAACAGCCAATAAGATTACAACCCCATAAACTAATGCAATCGCATATACCAAAAGAAAAGCTGGTACTATAATACCTGATTGTTCTCTTCACCGAAATGTGATAAGAGTTTCTGTCTGAGATATAGTTTCTCTTCGTTGCTAATTCCACTGAAAACAAACAAACAAGAGAGAAGTGATGAGCCTGAAGATTGTTAAGTGATGAGAGAAAGGCGAGGATCAATAGCTTACGAGGAATCACGCCTGTGCCTCCAGTAACGATTAATACTATTCTTGAAATACACTGAAGCCATCAAGCGAACATCTACATGAGCTACCAAATCCTTGGCTGTTATAACTTCCTGCATAATTTCACCACATTTCATTTCCCGGCCTAAACCCTAGAATCAGGCAAAGGCAAAAGAGAAAGGTGTGCTTACCATGAGACAAGAGCAGAAACCAGGCCTCGCCTCCGACTGAGAGAGCGCCGCCTCTGCCGGTTTCCGGACGCTTTCATCTCGGCTCAATGAGTTGGACAGCAACGAGAACATGGCCGGTAGGTCAGACGCCGAGAGCGCCATTGCTTTACACCGCCCACTCTCTGACTCGCCCCTTGAGCAATCTGCCAATTGATCACACACCTCCTTTTCTTATTCCAATTTTTTGTTTTAAAGCCATTTCTTTTTCTTTTTCTTTTTTCTTTTTATTATATTTTTTTTTTCGAACCAGTTTAAAGAAAAAAATTGTTATTTTATAAGAACTTTTTCTTTTTGCTCGACTATTTTTTCATCTATTCTTTTGTCTATGCCTTATAAATATAGGAAATTCATTTATTATGTTGTTATCGTGGCTAGACTTGTGATATTCTTGTGTTGAGATATCCTGTTGTGAGGAGACCTAGTATTCTAGGATTATCTTGCGATGTCGATGACCGAGAACCTCCGGAGGGGCAATGCCCTATTTATCGTCTCTTAGTCTCGCATTACGGCACCTTGATGTCGCATAAATTATAAGAGTTATTCTATTTATCATCACGTGGTATTTAATACTACAAAAATTATTTGAGATATTCTGATTATTCCTTTTCTTCTATTGTACTTGATGTAGTGGAAATTGTTTGAGAAGTAGCTTTTTTTTTCTCTCCCATTGTACTTAATGCAACGGAAATTGTTAGAGAACTCATATTGGGCATCTGCCACGAAAATGACACTCACGCTTGAACCAGTCACCTTTGATATATATAAAATCTCGCGGGTTGATCTTTTCTTGATTTCACTTTTAGTGTTAGCGTTTTCACATATGGATTTATCTGCCTTCAAAACCCAATGTTATTTTTGCTATTTTATCGTTGATTTGATTTTTATGGTTACATTTTAAAGCACTGCCGCCTTTATTGTTTTTGAACCCTGTCTTGGTTGGATCCGGCCTTATCCTGAGTTAGCAAGGACGAGTGCTCACCCTTACACTTTTCGAATATCTCAATATTTAGCTTAGACGAGTCGGGCTAGAAGTTGGTGATGTAGTAGCACTCAGCGTTCGTTGTTCGTAGTTCGAGTTCATTCCGAAGATTTATCCATCAATCTTTATGGTATATTATTATTCTCGATCTCTTTTCTTGTGTTATATAATTTATTGGGCTGCGTTCTTTGTTATCGAGACTTAAGTTTGTATCTTATTGTCCAAGTCTCATAACACCTCATTCCGTATTTATTAAATAGGTTGTTGTTTATTTATTAAATATGTTTAACTTTTATTTCATCAATAGCCTTGTGGTTACGAGTTGGTGTATGGTTAATGTCTGAGCCTAAATTGACTCCGACACGAACAGTTAATACGTCATTCTAATGTATTGGTTGTTCATTAATTTAGAATCACAGTGAATACTGCGCGTTTCAGGTCAGGAATCGGTCCCCCAATGTATTGGTGTATGGTCAATACGTCATTCTAATGTATGTGACTTAATGCATATTATGCATCAATTTTAACTTAAGATTGTAAAATGAGTCATTAAAATAATATTATCATCATGAAAGTTGTAATTGAATTGATAAAGTTGTAAAATATATAATTACTACACGAGTCCTTAAATTAATAATATCAGTAAATTCACTCATCAAAGTCGATTTTAAAGACTCAATTACCACTTTCAAGACTAAATTTAATACTTGAACAATTCATATAGTAAATATAATAATTACAATTTAAAAATTCAGTTATAATTTTGAGAACTAATATACTATATTAAAAACTAATTTTACAACTTTAAAATAATAACAAACTACATATAAGTGCCTAACAATAGTTTGGTTAGCAAATAAGTCACCTTAATATTTCATGGAACATATTAGGACTAAATTTTACAATTTAGTACCAACTTGTTGTCAAGCTGCCACATGGCATTACTAAGATTACTGTTTTGCCCTCTTTTGCCCAGAAGTGAACCACGATCTGATTTTTGGAATTCAACCTCTCTCCCAAAACAATCATGCATCTTCTACTGCTTATACCTTCTTCTTCATCGTAACCACCTGGAAGGAGCAGTGGCAGCTTCATCACGCTTATCGTTGCCAACGTCAGTAGCAGTCATACCTTGCTACTGCTACTGCTCCATGGAACTTCTTTCACCAATCAAAACATGCTACTGCTATTGCTCCATGGAACTTCACTGATCAAAACATGCTACTGCTACTACTCAATAGAACTTCTTCACAGATCTAAAACTGCTACTGCTACTGCTCCTGCTCTATGGAATTTCTTCACCAATCTAAACCTGCTACTGCTACTGCTCCTGCTCTATGGAACTTCTTCACCGATCTAAACCTGCTACTGCTCCTGCTCTATGAAACTTCTTCACCGATCAAAACCTGCTACTGCTCCTGCTCCATGGAACTTCTTCACCGATCAAAACCTGCTACTGCTCCTGCTCCATGGAACTTCTTTACTGATCTAAACCTGCTACTGCTACTGCTCCATGGAACTTCTTCATCGATCTAAACCTGCTACTGCTTCTGCTCCATGGAACTTCTTCACCGATCTAAACTTGCTACTGCTACTGCTACTGCTTCTACCGAGGAAGCTGCTACTGCCTCTAGCATGCTACAAACCTGTTGATTTAGCGAAGCCAATCGAAATCGATTGACAGAAGCCTATGGTTAGATTTACCTGAAAACAAAATCGGAATGAATTTGCAATTGTGTTACTCACCGATTCGAGTTTCAGAAGTTGAAGACGAAGAAGAATAGATGATATTGATGTGGTCAATGTCATCTGAAACGATTTTTGGGGACGGAGAGATTGCTGCTACTAAGAGAAAGCAGTCTGGAAATTTTGGGGGAAAATGTTCGATGTTTTCTGAATCTGAGAATTAGGGATTAAAGCTTCAGTGGCAGGCTAGTAATTTTACTGAAACGCAATGGCTTTTTTGTCATTTGGTCTTCCGGGTCAGTATCAGGCCTGCTTCATTTAAATGTTGGGCCTACACTGTTGTCCTGATTTGTATAACAAATTTTAAAAGTGAGTTTTCTGTATTGTTAAATTTGGTCAGGTATTACTGAGTAATTAACTATTAAAATAAAGTTCAACACACCCTAACCTGGAAGACCCATTTTTTGATTATGATTTTACAAATAAATTGTACAATGTTTAGATATTCATGAATAAAATTATTTACATAATTTTAAAACTAAATTGAAATGGTCAAAGAATTAATAACGTACGTGATAATAGTGAAGATAGTATTCAGCGCTTCCTAAACGTTCAGTACTGGAGTTTGAAGAAAACAGAAGTACACGCAAAAGATATTGATCGTTGCTGCAACCCATACATAGTCACATACAGAGAGCTGATTCTCAATTTCTACTGGATCATTTAAATTTGCAGCAAAAATATGATTCTTTTCTTCTTAAAAAAAATTATATCCATTTCCATCCAGACAAATAATATATGTTAAATAGAAAAGAAATGAGTAAATATTGATGGAATTAATAGTAGGGAATTGGAGGAGGAGGAGGAGATGCGTATGAGACTCCTATAACTGGTGGAAGCGGAGCGCTGTTATCGAACTTAGGGGGCTCACCATGTGGAGGAGATAGTTGATGCGGCGGCGACGACGGTGGTGGATGATGCCAATGTTGAGGAGGTGACTGGTGATAGCTTGGTGGAGGTGGTGGAGGCGGTGGAATTAGTGCTGGAATGGTACAGCCTATGGGCGGCAGAGGATGGGAAGGTGATGGTTCGGATGGGGGAGGTGGAGGTGGACTTGCAGCTGTTTTGGGTGGTGAATAGTGCTCGGGCGTGTGCCAAGGTGGTGGTGCTTTTGTATAATGTTCATTCGCCGGGGGTGGAGGTGGACTAGCATATGTTTTGGGTGGTGAGTAATGCTCAGGAGTGTGCCAAGGTGGTGGTGCTTTTGTATAGTGTTCATTGGGCCCCGGGGGCGGAGGTGGAGGTGGAGGTGGAGGTGGAGGCGGACTATGATGATAGTTTGGAGATGGGACATAGGAAGAGTGATGTGGTGGCGGTGGTGGTGGTGGTGAACTGTAAGAATGTTGATAGCTTGGAGCTTCTGTTGGTGGGAGATGAGGGGAGTAGTAGTGCTGTGGTGGTGGAGCATAAGAACGATAACGTGGACTTGGTGATGGAGGCACTATATGAGGGTGATGACCGGGCGGGGAGGCACCGTAAACCGGTGGTACAGATGGTGCTGGTGCTGGTACTGATGCTCGTGGTGGAGATGAATGGTAATGGGTTGCACTGGGGGGAGGTGGAGCAAGATGGGTACTTGGTGATACCTTTTGGGTAGGTGGGGGTGGTGGCGGCACATGAAGATGAGTTCTGGGTGATACTTTTTCAGTAGGTGGTGGAGGAGGTGACTTTGTCGGTGAAGGTGAAGGTGTAGATGTTGGAGGTGGAGGATGTGATCTAGTGGAAGGCGATGACTTTGAAGTCGGAGGGGCAACTGGAGGACGGCGTGACCCGCCACCTCCTCCACCTCCGCATTTGAGCTTACTGCAGTCCACGGGACGTGCAGCCGGGGAGGCACATTCCCTTGGAGATCTCTGATCCAATTTGCCAGGAATGCAGTTCTTGGTGCCATTACTGGAGGCAGGAGCAGCAGAGCAAGCAGGAGCCTCTCCAGTGAAGTAGTTGAAGGAATAGGTGAAGTTGTGCAAGGCTGGCAGTTGGCAAATGCTGGCTGGTATTACACCAGTGAATCTGTTATGGGCGACGTCCAGCTCCTCCAAGCTCTTCATTTTGGCTATGGAGGCGGAGGGTAGAGGCCCTTGAAGCTGGTTGAAGCTCACATCAAAGACGGTGAGATTGCGGAGGCGGCCGATCTGGGGAGGCAAGCAACCGGTGAGATTGTCATTCAACAGAATAATCTCGTTGAGCGTCTTCCACATGTTGCCGATGCTACCAGGAATGCAACCCCCAAGATTATTGTTGGCCAACACCAGCACCGAAACGGGCGAGTTGCCTAGATTAGGAGGGATGCCCATACGGAACCTGTTGTCGTTGAGGAAAATGGCATCCAGATCCTTGTCGAAGAGCTGGGAAGGAACGGAACCTTCGAACTCGTTAAAACGGAGATCCAAGTACTTGAGGGAAGGCAAGGAGAGCACCACTTTGGGGAAGTTGCCCACAAAGCGGTTGTTGCTGAGATCCAGCTCGTGGAGCAGTTTCAGTCGCCGAAAGCTGGTGGGGACGACGCCGCAGAAGCGGTTGGAGTTGATGTGGAAGAGAGCCAGGTCGGTGAGGAGGCCTAGCTCTGGAGGCAGGTAGCCAGCAATGTCAGCGTGGTTGAGGTCAATGCCCGCTACCACACGCCCGATGGAGGGGAGAGCAGTGCAGAAGACTCCCATGTAGGAGCAGACGTCCGAGCCATTCCAGTTGGATGTGAAGTTGAATGGGTCGGAGAACATGGCCGACTTCCAAGCTTGGAGGGCGATGTAAGCCTTGCGGAGCCTTGGGTTCTCAAATTTGAGAGAGTCGTCGTCATCATCACCAGCAGCGGAGACAGCAGCGTAGCAGCAGATGTAGAGGAAGAGGAGCAAGAAAGAGAGTCGACGAAGAAGACGAGACATTGGTACGTGGTGGCGCAAATGAAATCACATGCTCTCTCGGTCAACTTGTTAATTTTGGACAGTGTTCCTCATCTCTGATTTGATCTCCTATGCTATCTAGCTCTCTGTTTATAAATACTAACCAATCACTTCACTTATTCTATTCTATTGGTTAATTATTTCATTTTTACTTGAGAGTTGGGATTTCAGACTTGGCCTTGGGTGGTGGGGTTTTGTAATAGTTATTTATGCGCGCAGTACTGGTGTATGTACCAGAGAGTAGATATCACTCACTCTTGCTCCAATAATGGTCAATAAGATAACAATAGATGGGGGACATTTCAAATTTATGTCATATGCAGTTGAATGGAATCATTATATGACATGCTGGCACGTCTCACGGATTTAGAGAGAGAAAAATATTTGTTGTTGTAAAGTGTTTTCCTTTTTATTTTTGGTTAAATTATTTGGTGCAAAGAGCTTGACAAGCTAATGAATGGCCGGGCCGGAATTCCTCAAAACGTGCCAGCGAGTCTTTTATCACAATAGCTCCAGCACGATCTCAGCTGGACTCATTAGACTCGGTCCTTTATGACCTAGACAAGTTACTGTCTCTCTAGTTTCTACGGTGGTAAAAAGAGTTGTGCAGCACCGTCACCATTTTGTCTTCCAGTGCCGAGAGGGGGGCACATCGGTACCTCTGAGTACTCTGTGTTGTCTGCACGATCTGATCAACTTGGAGTGGGAGGGAGGGAGGGAGGGAATCGTTTTCAAACTTAAATTAGAATTTAAATACGCGGAGTTGAATATTGGAACCAGATATGAAATCAATTTTTATTTTTTAACTAGTTCATGAAGAGCGAGGCGAATTCAGGAAGAGTGGAGGACTGGAGAGAAAGGCACCTCAATAATCGTATCTACTCTACTACTCCTACTCCTACGGTCCTACGCAATGCAGAAAAAGCCACAGCCATCAATCACATGACATTATCATCGACATAAGTCCAGTACAGGAGGCATGCCGCATGCCAGTCCGTTCAAAGTTCAAACACTCTCAAGTGTTCATCGTTCAAAATTAACATCCTACTATGCCAGTTTTAAACAAGCAAGCATTTTGCAGACAAATTTGAGGGTGTTATACCACACCTTCCAAGTTTCAGAATTTGAACAAACCAAATTATGCCCAACTAGGCCACATATATTCTCTATGATGAAACAGAGTGGAATGCTGGTTCCCTAACTAGCTAATCTGGAAGCAGCCTAGTTGGAATAATTAGAAGCAGACTAGTTGGAATAATCAGAAGCAGCCTAGTTGGAATAATCAGAAGCAGCCTTGGCATAAATCAATTCACAATACAGTTAGCGAAAAAGAGAATAAGAACCGCAATCTGGCTCAGAGGCCTTTGGAGAATTCCAAGCCTCCTTTCTGAGCTTACACCTCCATAATATGGCTCAATCATTATCTCAAACCTGCAAGATCCAACTGATGGATTTGTTTTGGTGATCATCGAGAGGTTTGGGAACTTGCAAGCAACGTCCAGTTGATTGTTCATCTGATAGTAACTATTAAATGCGTACGAAATATTTCCTCTAGCGTCCAAGTTTCCACAAGATGTACCGTAACCAAGGCTTGTGCAATCCGCAAGTCCGCAAGCATAACTTACGCTGAGTGCCACCTGTGGATCATCGACGCTCGCTGATGGCCTCATCACACACCACTTACGCTCCAAATAGTGCACCCCTTTTGCCGCTACTACTGACCCTGAATTTGTCGTACCAAGATTAAGCTGGTACTTTGGTATTCCGTCAAAAGTAAATATTCCCCAGTGTCGTTCAAAATTTCCTGGATCAATGCTCTTTGAATCCTCATCAATTAAACTGAATAAATATGCATCAATCGGCCCTGGTCTCATTGGAGTTCCTCTCCCGCTCAAAATGTGGGACATGAAACCTTGGTTGAACTTCTGAGCATAAACTAGATTAGCATTCCGGTCTCCATCAGTTGGCCATCCAATTTCTCCAACAATGATCGGTAAGTTTCCAAAACCATTCTTCTGCAGGGCCCAAGCTAGAGTGTCATAATTCGCATCGAACATATTGTAGTAGGTTAAACTGCCATCTGTAACTGGCGATGCATTGCCATCAAAGAATGCATAATCAACTGGGAAATTGGCATCGATGTAAAGGCTAATAAACGGGTAAATGTTCACTGTGAAAGGGGCACCATTGTCACTCAAGAACTTGATAATTTGAAGCATTAGACCATGGATCTCAGTTCGGAAGTCACCACCAGATGGATACTCATTGGAACTCTCATAGACGTCAGCATTTTGGGGTACTGTCACCTTTACTTGGTTACCAAGACCAGCTTTTATGAGGGCTGCCTGAACATTCTTCAGAGCAGGGAAGATTGTCCTGAGGAAGCTACCATTATATGTTTCCAAGAAAGGTTCATTTCCAACTGCAACATACCTGAAGAATCATATAAAGGATGATCACATACAAGGGTGTGAAGACTAGAGATTAAGCAACGTAGAAGAAAGCATTTAATACTCAGCAGATTGGGTATATAGCTTTTAAGCAGAACATTAAAGAAATCAACAGCATGAGTTCCTCATTGTACTTATAGACTTGTCAGACGGATTATTTAGATTACCACTCATATCGTACCAACACCAGAATGAACATGTCTAGGCAAGATATTACAACTAAGGTTTAATAGGCACTGATATGCTCAGCCACAAGTATAAACAAACACAAATATATTCATGAAACAAGATCCTCCTTGCTGAATGGCGGAGGCTATACCGCTACACAACAATTCAAAAATCTTATCTAGTACCAAAACATGTATGTCACTTAACATGCTAGGATCTTATATTGTGCAAAGGTTAGGGAGTGAGATGCAGTTTTAACAACATGCAATTCGTGAAGGTTTACTCTTCTTGGAAAGCTTATCATTACAGAAAAAAGTTATCTTTGATTGCAATGCTCATTCTTCTAATTTCTCTGGGTAAATGATAAACCAATCTTGGTTTCTGAATTCTTCATGCGATTTGATGTACTATTTCAATCAGAAGTAGATTGTTGAGCATTAGTATTCAGTTTTCACCTAGAAGCCTTCATTTGAAATATCCCAGGCCCCCTTGAAGAATTGCAGCATGGATTTAGCACATGTATATACAAATCAAAACTTATTCGAATTAGATGACTAAACCTTTTCTCTTTGATTTCCTCAATGGTGATGGCATTGTTAAACAAATGGGCTGTAGTTTCAGTTTAGACCAATGGACTTCCGACGAACTTTAACCAAAGACTTTGGAGGATTGAGGAAGCTCAGATATGAAAAGTATCTTACTATATTTACACTTTACCAGTTTGGATGAATGTATACATGTCAAGTAGGTACAAAGTTGAAAGAACCAATGAGGCCCTCATAAGCCTAATGAAATGTAGCAAATACAAATTTCCAATAAAAACATTTCTCTTAGCTGAAACATGTCAATGCTAGAGTCTGGAGGTAACTAAGCATAACATGAACCTAAACAAACGGTTTACTTGCTAAGAACAGTCAATAATTACAAAGCCGGGTTGGTAGACGAGTGCTACTGAGTATAGAGAATCTATGGCACTTGAACATCACATATGCAATTACCATTTCTATGACTACCAAGTACCAATATTTCAATAGCAAGTACAATAAAATAACTAACGTTCCAGACTTCCAGTCCAAAAAACAAAAAAGGAAGCACTTATGAAATGAAATAATGAAAATGAAGGTTACCTGATCTTGACGTTATTGGAGGAGATGTGTGCGGAGACATTTTTGGAGACCCACTTCTCAGCTGCCTTAACACTGGAGGCTAGAGATGCCAGCATATCATTAGGAATACCCACCATGACCTCAATCCCAGACTTACCCAAAGTTGTCAGTGTATCATAATCTGCATCAAAGAGCTTAACCTTTTGAATCCCATTTTGTCTCAGCAAGCTCACCACACTATCTGGGGCCAGAGGGTGGCTTGCCTGCGTACCCCAGTTTGCACCAATCCCACTCACTACTCCACACATCATTAAATTTGAAATCAGGAAAACTACCCAAATAAAATTGGCACCTGAAAACCACCTCCCCATTTTCTCTTTTAATTCAAAGAGAACCAAAAACACAGAAAGTAGTGGGAGCTGAAAGCAGAAAAGAAATAAAAGGCAGCGAGGGCAACCAGTGCTGCAAGCTCGACAACACAGACGGACTCACTAGTACATATTCACCTACTGACAACAAATCTAGCTAGAGCTGCTTTGAAACCAAAAGAAAAATCTAGCAAGTTGAAGGAGACCCAGATTGATTCGAAGCAATTGCAGTTGTATCATACAAATCTAGAGGAAAAACGGAGGTAAAAGAGCTAAACTAGATAAGGATCCTGTTCTCTCGTGCCTCGTGGAGTAAAGAAGGAAGAGGAAAGAAAGCTCAAGCTCATCACTCAATGGTTATTAAAAGAAGAAAAAGCAGCTTGCTGCAGACGAGTGATGGAGAGAGAAAAGTGAAAAATTTTAGTGGGGAAGGACGGAAAAGCTGCAAAGATGTCATTCCAGATAGATACTGATGCACAGCAAACAAAACCAAAAGTAAGTCTTTGTGTTGTGTTCTGCGTTTTTAACGCTAAACCAGAGGCAAACGGCAAACGCTTGTCTCGTACATTGCAACCAAAGTAGTCACCCTGAGCGTCGCAGTTTCTTTCACGGCGACATCACGTCGTTATACGTTCTCTGTTGGTTTGTTTGAAGTTTTGAATAGTTGCCTACAGAAAATAAAAGAGAATTTAGTGTTTTTTTTTTTTTCAAGAACAAAACTTTGAGTTTTTTATTTTTATTTTTATTTTAAGACTATTAGACGACATTTAGACACACATCACAAGTCGCAGAATTAACCTTTTTTAAACAATTATCTATTATTGTCTACATTTTTCTATGATCAGTTTGTTTTTACGCTATTTATTACAAGATTTTAGAATTAAGGACTATCTACCTTTGAAAATTAGAAAAAAAAACCCATTCTTTTTCACTTTATAAAAAAAAAACATAATTTTAATATGTTTATCATAAAAGGTCCATTCTATTTCACTAAATTATAAAAAAATGACTGTTTTTAATTTTATTAGGGACCATAATACCCTTTTCTTGTTTTTTCCTTACATGATCCGATCATAATACTATTTCTCTCTAATTCAAAACTCTCTCTCTCTCAAAAGTTCAAAACTCTCTCTCATCTCTCTCTCTGCTTCGTCCTCACCAACTCCACCTCGCCACTCAACGCCCTTTCCAGCCAGTACTTCGGCCTCTTCCCCAACGCCACCGTCCCCGTCGTCGCGCTGTTCCTCGCCGTCGAGTTCGACTCCGACCGCAACCCCGAGTTTAACAACCCCGACGGAAATCACATCGGAATCAACCTCAACAACATCAAGTGGGGCGATCACGATCGCTACAGCACGACGAGCTCGTCTTTGAACGAAGACGACGACGGTGACGATCGCGAATCGAGATCCGAGATGGGGGCCCGGTCCAATTTCGACGCGTCGGTTCGACCGAGTCGGTGGCGGCCCCGCCGTCCCAGGCAGTGCCGATGTACGTGCCGAGAATGAGGTCTGTGGGGTCGGAGGGGAGTACTTACCGGAGCAGTGAAATCTCAAATATGAAAATGGTGGTGAGGCATAGAGACTTGAAGGAGACTGTCGAGGCTATTAGGGACAATTGACAATTTCTAATCGGCCTGAGACCAGGTCTAATCGATTAGCTGGGTTAAGAGGGAGAGTAATCAAACATCGGAGTCTACTGCGTAGAGAAGCAATCTCACGACCTCGGTTCCCAAAAGTCTCCTGAAATATGTATGCAGCATATATTACCCATGTAATCCAGGAAGTTATTGGAGATAAGGTATGCAGCATATATTACCCATTTACCCATGAGAAAAGGATCAATTACCACCGTGACTATTTGTCAAACTTGCTAGCTTCAATCAAGTATGTATACAGAAACATCTTTGACTTTAAACATGAATGTGATTATAGGGAGCACGAGGAGGAAGAGCTTCAAAAGCGCCCAAAAGGATTGGGATATAATCGGTCGGAGACCAGGTCTCGATATGAAAATGGTTTGCTGTTTTAGTGTGTAGGATTTGAATTAGATTTGCTTAAGAATCTGGTGTCGAAGAATCGCGGAAGTAGTTATGGTTGTATATTCTGTTTGATTATCATGATTTTAATGTAATGTTGCACACCATGTGTTTGTGAAAATGTCTCTGTCAATTCAATAGTACATTTGGTTTCGATAAGAAGTTTTGTGGTTGGGGGACATTGTTTTCTGAGCACTTCCGTTATTTACTATGAAAAAATTAGGATCATCTCTTTCTTTTCTTGGAATGTAATTATTGTATCTTCGGCATTGTAGAATTAATGACAGATAGAGCATATGCTAATTGGGGGACATGTATCATTGCTATGCAATTCAAGTTACTTGGATAGTTATTCAGATAGTTACTTGAATAGTTACTTATACAATTCATAGTTTTGAAGAAACATGAACTGTTACTCAGATAGTTATTTCGATAGTTACTTCGATAGTTAATTGTTACTTAGTTAGTTACTCCGATAGTTACTCGTTATTTCGATAGATACTTCGATAGTTACTTGGATAGTAACTATCTTAGTAACTATTTTGTGTAACTATTTTAGTTTGTATCTCAGTACCTATCATCTGAGTAAACTATTCTTTGTAACTATGTTAGTAACTATTTGAGTAACTATCAATTTTATAACTATCTGTATAACTACCTTAGTAACTATCTTAGTAACTATCATCCTTGTACCTATTCTTTGTAACTACCTTAGTAACTATTTAGTAACTATCATCTGAGTAAACTATTCAGTGTAATTATGTTAGTAACTATTAATTTTATAACTATGTTAGTAACTATCTTAGTAACTATTAATTTTGTAACTATCTGTGTAATTATCTTAGTAACTATCATCTGAGTAAACTATTATGTGTAACTATGTTAGTAACTATTAATTTTGTAACTATGTTAGTAACTATCTTAGTAACTATTAATTTTGTAACTATCAGTGTAACTATCTTACTAACTATCTGTTTCTGCCTAAACCCGGGGGTCTAGTAGATACAGGACAATAAAGATAGAATATGAACACAAGGGTTTATAGTGGTTCACCGTGCCATCGGAGGGCACGGCTACGTCCACTTGGAATTCACTATAGCCGGCTAATAAGCCATCGGTGGTACAAGGGTGGAATGCCTTGGAACCAAGATCCTTAATACTAAGGGGGAAGCCTCCTATTTATAGAGAAGGAAGGCTTCCTCCTACACCATGTTTCCAATGTGGGACACAAGCCCACATTACTACACATTTGCCTACCCACGAAGCTACTTCGGGAGCCCGGTGCCACGCCCTCCGGGTGCGGCACCGGTGATCTCTGACATTGGGAATATAGCCAGGGTTGCGGTCTACCCGCCGGATGCCGGAACTAGGACCCATGACACCGGTTGCACGGTCCACGAGGTCGCCGAACATGCTTGGCGGTGCACCATATCTACCACCAACAAGTCCCCCAAGTTCCCGAGTAAGAGTGCAATCTTACTTGGGGAGTTAATCATCATGCGCTTCCAAGCATAGGCGGTGACCGAGTCACCCCTACTACCTCCCCTACTACCTCCAGTCCCCCAAGTCCCTAAGTGAGATTGGGCTCTTCTCGAGGTGATCGCCTTTTGCCTCTGGATGATATGTACCTAATAAAACAAGAATAGAAATAAACAAATGATCAGAATTTAAGCCACATACTGGAATCAAGCACCGGGTAGCTACTTGTTACCGCTCGGTGATACGAATACTGCCCGGGGTTACCAATGATATGCCCACAAATATCAATGGAACACATAAATCATGATCACGTATAAAATGAAGGCATGTGTAGCTTGAAGAGGTCATAGAAAGTCTTTCGTTAGTGTTGGCTTAGCCGTTGGAATGCCCCAGAGCCGGTTGAATGGTACATAACCGGTAGAATGCCTCAGCCGTTGTCACTGGCTTACCGTTTCCCGGAGGAAAAGATCCCGGAGGATAGAACTCGGCCAGCCACACATGAAAGACTATGCCATGCACAACAAAGCTAAATATTACCGATGTAGCAGGTAAGCATGCACATTCATTATCATGCGGGAAAAACAATTCACATGCTCGCCAAATATATAGCACAGTACTCGCATAGAAGTGGAGTAAATATAATTGTAAGGATCAAAGAACTTAGCTTTGCTGGAGATTGCTGCAGGTTGATTTGCTGTTGGAAGCAGTGGGTGCCCAGAGAAAATTTCTGGGTGTCCAAGCTGCTGAAACTGAACAAATGGAGTGGCCCAGGGTTGCTGGAAGCTGTCCAAACCCGGATGCTGCTGAAGACCCGGCCCGGCCCAAGATGCGGATCGGCTGACCGGTCCTGAACGGGGCTGACCGGGTTTGAACACTGTTGCTTTCCCGCCATTTCTTCCTCTGCTCTGCTTCTCTCTGCTTCGGGCTTCTGCTTCCTCGGCCGGACACGCTCGGGCGGTGGACTCTCGGCCGGCACCACCGCTCGACCGGCACCTTCCTCGGCCGACATCTCCACCCGGCCGGCATCCTCCTCGGCCGGTGGCTCCACCCGGCATCACATACAGCTCGGGGACTTCTCTCCTCTCGTCCGGCGCTCTCCCGTTCTCCCGGCCGGGGAATCCCGTCCGGCCCATCTCGACCTTGGCTCTCCCTCGATCCTCGTCCGGCCCGGACCATGCGCCGGAACTGCTGGAAGATGCTGCACCGGAGACGTGCTGCACCGGGGACGCCGCACCGGAGAACGAAGCAGTGCCGGGGATGCCGCATCGGACGACGAAGCAGGGCGGGGATACCGCACCGGACGACGAAACCGCACCGGAAGCCGAACCCGGGACGAACCTGCCGCACCGGAGCTGCTACGCCGAAGACGAAGCCGCACCAGAGCCTTGCACGCGGATCGGCCGAGCTGCATGGCTGCTGACCGGACTGCATGCTGAGCCGGTGACGCCGCACCGGAGGGCTGCTCGGGGGACGGAGACCGCTAGCCGGTGAAACAAATGGCGCCAAGTCCGAAACCGCACCGGAGCTCGCGCGTGGAACTGCCTCAGAGTTGACCAGGAGGGCCTGGTCCTGCTGACCGGGCTGGGCTGCCAACCGGGCCTGGGACTCCACTTGAACTGGGCTGGCAGCAGGGCTTCCCTCTTCTTCACTTTTTCTTCTTCTTCCCGATGGAATAAATAAGAACATGACTAACCGATCTCTACCCAGCTGGTAGAGCAACACAACTTTTTGTACTGATTCCCACAGACGGCGCCAATTGTTTCTGCCTAAACCCGGGGGTCTAGTAGATACAGGACAATAAAGATAGAATATGAACACAAGGGTTTATAGTGGTTCACCGTGCCATCGGAGGGCACGGCTACGTCCACTTGGAATTCACTATAGCCGGCTAATAAGCCATCGGTGGTACAAGGGTGGAATGCCTTGGAACCAAGATCCTTAATACTAAGGGGGAAGCCTCCTATTTATAGAGAAGGAAGGCTTCCTCCTACACCATGTTTCCAATGTGGGACACAAGCCCACATTACTACACATTTGCCTACCCACGAAGCTACTTCGGGAGCCCGGTGCCACGCCCTCCGGGTGCGGCACCGGTGATCTCTGACATTGGGAATATAGCCAGGGTTGCGGTCTACCCGCCGGATGCCGGAACTAGGACCCATGACACCGGTTGCACGGTCCACGAGGTCGTCGAACATGCTTGGCGGTGCACCATATCTACCACCAACACTATCAATTTTGTAACTATGTTAGTAACTATTACTTTTGTAGCTATCTGTGTAACTATCATCTGAGTAAACTATTATATATAACTATATTAGTAACTATCAATTTTTGTTACTATCTGTGTAACTACCTTACTAATTATCATTTGAGTAAACTATTTTGTGTAATTATGTTAGTAACTATCTTAGTAACTATCAATTTTGTAGCTACCTGTGTAACTACTTTAATAACTATCTTAATTACTATCATCTGAGTAAAACTATTCTTTGTAACTATGTTAGTAACTATCAATTTTGTAACTACGTTAGTAACTATCATCTAAGTAAATTATTTTTTGTAACTATGTTAGTAACTATATATGTAACTATGTTAGAAACTATCATCTGAGTAAACTATTCTTTATAACTATTTTAGTAACTATTAATTTTGTAACTACCTTAGTAACTATCATATGAGTAAACTATTTTTTGTAAATATTTTAGTAACTATATGTGTAACTATATGTGTAACTACCTTAATAACTATCTTAGTAACTATCAATTTTGTAACTATCTGTGTAATTACATGTGTAACTATCTTGGTAACTATTATTTGAGTAAACTATTATTTGTAACTATATTAGTAACTATCGATTTTGTAACTATCTGTGTAACTACCTTAGTAACTATCTTAGTAACTACCTTAGTAACTATCTTAGTTTCTACCATCTGAGTAAACTATTGTGTGTAACTAACTTAGTAACTATCAATTTTGCAACAGCATGGATCAATGTATTAAGAACCAGATAAATTCAACTTAAAAACTCCATCACAAAAAGCGCACAGTAGAGTATTCAAAAGTGAAAAATCTTCAGTAGAATCATTCAGTACAAAAAATATCATAAAATTACTACACCCAAAATATCTATAATATTATTAAGCCATTGAGCTTCTTACTTAGTGAACCAATAGGCACAAGGTCTCACAAACTATACATGATCTCTTTAATACTCAAACTTGCCGCGTCAGTCAACCAAAGTTCATTTCCATGCAGCCACAAAGCATCAGATTAAACATACGACAAGCACAACACAATGAACACATCAGATCATGCCCATCCTTAAAGCATCCAATGCGGCCTTAGAGATGGCCGTAAAATCATCCTTAAACTCCTCCCGTATCACCACGGCCCTCATCTTCATCTTCTCTTGATCTCTTTGACTGACACAACCATGCCCAGATTTGCTTCTGCGAACGGCAATGAAAAGTCACTGTACTCTGACGTCTTTGCATTAATTATTACGTCTCCCACAACAACATTGTAGTTCTGCATCATAAACTTTGTCATCTCAGCTTAAAATCGTCATGTGATGGGATTCAATTTCTTTGCTAAATAGGCCTCATTTCATGCATGCTTTTGAAGATAAACAAAAAATTGCCCCGTACATGCATATCAATTAGCCTTATACAGTCATGATCAGTTACTATACTTTGATTAATTTCTGCTACAAAAAAAAAACAAAAGTAATTAAGAATTTTACCCCCAGATGTACTTGCTGGCACAATTCATCTTCAGTGCCATCAGGTTTTGCAAAGGGAATGAGATCATAAGGGAGAGCATAAGGTAGTCCTTCCAGGGGTGGCGGGAGGCGACGTGGCAGTCGGAGAAAAGGTAGCCCTTCACCATCTCGGTATCGTCGAAGGTTCCGCCCAGCTTCTTCACGATCTTGATGTCCCTCAGGTCGTCGGCGGCGGAGCCTTGGGACTTGGAGATCTCGACGAGCACCTTGGCGGCGGGCTGGAGGACCTCTATCTTGTTGAGGATGGTGGCACCGTCGTTGGTGATGACGTCACCGTTGGTGGTGGAGATCTCCATATTGTCCATGCTTTTGGGGCAGAGGGAGGTGCGGACGGCGTCGTCTACGACGACGGAGGTGGTGCAATCACCGTCTGAATCGGCCTCCAGAATCATTGATCGGAGCTCATCCTCAGTCGCAGGATGGCCGAGGCTCCCCATGATCGCGCCGAGCTCCAATGACGAGATCTTGCCGTCGCCGTTGAAGTCGAATTTCTTGAAGATCTGCTCCAGCTCAGCGATCTGCGCGCGCGTCGCGAACGAAGACTGCGAGGTGCGATTGTACTCTTCCCCGTGTTCTTGAGATCCTCGTCGCTGATGAAGGAGATGGTTGAGAGAGAGAGAGAGAGAGAGAGAGAGAGAGAGAGAGAGAGAGAGAGAGAGAGAGAGAGAGAGAGAGAGAGAGAGAGAGAGAGAGAGAGAGAGAGAGAGAGAGATTGGGGTTTTAATCGGGGGGAGCGGCTGGTGTTATGGGGTGGTTAGAGCACCCGCACCGGCGAGCAACCGGGCGAGCAAGAGTTCGAGCAAGAGGTAGGGCCGGCTAAGGTGCTCGAGCAAGACGGAAAACAGCACACACCGGGGTCGAAAACGGAGGGCAACTGCTCGAGCAGTCAACGAGTCAAAGTGCTCCACCATTCGCTGGAGCAAAATTTGCTCGGGCGTTTGCTCGAGCACGAGGTGGGGCCGGGGCTTCTGTTTGTTTGACTTTTCGGACGTTGGAGAGACACAACAGATCGTGGACGACGCTATCGAGCACTAGCACGAACCGGAGGTGAAGCCGAGCGCCGGCCTCGAAGGTGGCGGCCGCTCCCGAGCGTTGCCGCACCTCCCACATCAAGCAAATGCGCCTGAGACCGGTCCCAAATGAAAGAGGGCGACGAGCCCATCATTTTGGTGGGTGGCACGTCGGCTGGAGTGGCCGGACGGCGGCGAACAGAAGCCGGGAAGTTACGGGTCGAAAACGGCGGGAAATGCAGGAGGAAGATGATGAACAGTTGAAATTTCAAAACAACCAATGACAGGCTGCCACGTGGCAGTCTGACCGGTGAAAAAAAAAACAACGGGCAAATCAATCTGGGCCTTCCATTTCAATCTGAAATTTTGATCCAACGGTCAGAATTCAAAGGCAACGGCTACAATTTGATCAGAACGGAAATATTCCCAAAAAATAGTAAAAAAATCACAAAAATTTCAAAACTCTCCCAAAAATTTGCCTTTCATGTAATTTCAATGTTCGAGAAATAAAAAAAAAATTATTAGTCGGAAATCTTATCGAAAATCGTGGATAAAATCGAGTCGATAATGATACGTGGCACATAATTATTGGTGGTAAATCTATCCGGTAAAAAAAATTTAATCATTTCACAACAAGACAAAATTGATTTGGTGGAGCAAATTGTTAATGGGTGTGTGAAAAAATCGATTTGGTGGAGCAAAATTTGATTTCCATTTGCTTGAAGCAAATTTTGCTTCTGAGCCCACCAGGTGCTTGAGTAAGACCATTTCATGGGTGCGGATGCTCTTAGGTTTCCTTTTAATTAAAAGAAATATATATATAAGAATGACACGGTTGTAATTTCTTGATATATTAAGGGGTGAAGATGAGTACATGTCCTTAATTACAATGAGCTCAAATTAGAGGCCTTTTTTATAATTTTGTATCTTAAAATGACCTTTTTTATTAAAAGCCCTATTTATTATTACTTTAAATTAATAATAATAATGAGATGTGTATCTAGTATATATATATATATATATTCTGTGAATTGTATTAAGCTGCAGCGCGCAGTCCAAATAGAAAAGTAACTTCTTCTCACCCTAACACTAATACTGCTTCTGGTTGTGCACCAAGATTGGATTGGTTGACAAGTTGAGAAGATGGAAGGCGATGGTGGATTGTCTAGAGAGAATGCGAAAGAAGAGCAGGAGGGGGCGTCCTACACTTATTGGGTGAGGCAAGTGACGGAGGAAGCAGCGCCTCCCCCGGTTCCCAGAAAGCTCTCATCTCAGGATATTCTCTCCTCCCAATCTCAGCCTGCCACCCTCGGCTCTCTATGGAATAAGGTTTCTTTCTTTTTCCATCAATTTGATTTCGTCTCAACTAATCTATCAATCCTAGATTCACGCTTAATCTGTTCCTGTTTAGGCTGGAACTTGGGAGGAGAAAAATGTTAACAAATGGGCGACAGATAGAATAAAGGTACAAAAAGTGTGAGCCTTGGAGGATTCTACAATCCCTTTGTTGATTACCATCATCGCTGTAGCTTTGCAATTATTTTAAATAATTCCTTGGGTTGCTCTGTTGCAGGAGTTACTTGTATCAGTGGGTTCCGTGGAGTTCCCCAGTGGCAAAGCAGAAATATCAGATGTCTCAAAATGCGTAGGGGATGTGAGTTGATGCCCAACTTTTTTTTTTTGTCTTCAAATCTCTATATAATGTATGCCAAAGTCCATCACTGAAATTGCTGACTGCAGCTCTCTAGTCCTAGAATTTCTATTGTTCCAGAGTTTTGGGTGCTTCTTAGTCACTAGTCACGCACTCACGCTTTCTAGTTTCACCGATTCATTTTTTTTTGTTTTATTTTGATAACACTTTCTAGTCTTTCCTTCTCATGTATGAGTGTGATTAAATCCCAAATCTTTGTAATGTTTCATTCTTTAATTATGTTATTTCAGTTGAGACTAGAGATTATTATCCTGTTGAATCTGGTGATACAGTAATAGCCTCATGACTCATCATCCCTCATGAGTTGATATTTACTGAGTGATCAGGCATTCTTGGTGACTGTGCGTAACAAGAAACGGGTTGGCTACACCTACGAACTAACCTTGAAAGTCAAAGGTAATTAGATCAGCTGCAGTATAGAATTAGTTATGTTGTTCGTTTCCCTATGGTTTATCTGAATTTATGAAATCAGGGGAATGGATTACCGGAGATGAGAAAAAGATGGTCAAGGGCCATATAGACATCCCAGAGTTTTCATTTGGTGAGCTAGATGACTTGCAGGTATTTGATCCTTCTTTTTCATGGTACAGAGAAGTATATGATGGGGAATAAGATGATGTTACTCTAGTTATGCCTTACAAACTTCAGCTTGCAATGATGTGTGGTAGTTTTAGAAAATCATATTGAAGTTAGAGGATATACTGTCTCAATAATTTTAGGTTTCTGGTGAAGGACTTGTGTCAAGTAGAAATCAGGTGCTTCAGATTTAAAAAGAAATGGTGCTAAATGCGGTTTTTGTTTTTGTTTTTATTTTATCATTATCCTCTCTAATAACAAAAAATATATCATTTTTCTCACACCAGTAAACCCAAGTGTCAGCTTCTAGCTTAGCTCGATTTTCTCTTATACCCTATGATCGTACTTGAATGTGTCAAAAGTTCTTTTAGCTGTGGGTAGTCATACTGGAACCTGGAAATGTGGAGAAGGACGTAAGCACATAGACTTGTTTAAGGTTACCTATATATATACTTTCGTTTGTATTCAAGTCGATTATTTATTGACTTGTCCTTAATTATGAACTTGCAAAATTAGTAACCACCACTCTTCGTATTCTGACCTGTAATCAGCTGTAACTTGATGTTTTTTTTTTGAATGGGGTTTGGAAATCATTTGTAACTTGTTATGTGTTTAGGATGTGTTAAGTCTATCCTCATATTCCACTATACAATGTTGCTAACAATATGCTTTCTATTTTTTGCTATCTGCAAAATGTAGATGGAAGTGAGGTTGGGTGAAGAGAAGGATCTTCTGTATCAAGATAAGTTGCAAATTAGCCAAAATTTGAAGCAATTTTTGCAGCCTGTTCGTGAGAAATTACTTCAATTTGAACAGGAACTGAAAGATAGATAAATCTGGGACAGCTCCGGTTTGGTCAAACATAGTTGCAAAAGCTTTATTACATTCGGCAGACTGTAATCTTATTTCTGTGTTCATTTGATAACTACTCTTTCCAATGCATGTAACAGAAAGTGGGGATAGAGACAAATCTTTCCCATAATGTTTTGAACTGATTTGAGACAAATGTTTGACAGTGATATCTGTATTCCCTTCAGTGGCATGAATTGTTTGAGCATTAATAATAATCTTCAGTAGAAGCCTGCTTCATTGGGCAGCAGTTGCAGGATATCAAAATTTTGGGGTTTCAGTTTCTCAGTAGTACACAAAAGAATAGACATTTGTGGATTGAGCAACTGGAAGGGAGGCAAACATGCAGCCGCTCAAAGTCTATTAAAAGGAGTAAATCCCCCTACTTCTACAAATTGAACAGAAAGTGTAACTAACAAACCTCGTCTAATGTGTAAGGAAAACCGCAGGATAACAAATTATGTAGGAATGAAAACAGAGAATCTCAGGGTAGCAGATAAACAACTGAGAACAGCCAATTATACAGAATGCTTCTACTGCTAAGGTGAAAACAATAACCCCTGTGTGGCTACATAGGTCATTAAATTTCAATAGAGTATATAAAAGATACCAAACCGGAACAAGTGGCCAACTAAAACGAAATCAGGCTGTCCATATGTGAACTTGGATTGATTCAAGTATCATATTCCTAGAAAAAAATTGTGCTCAGAACGTCTACTTGTCGATGTTCTTTCTTTTCCGTGACCCACTTAGGGCAGCCTTAGCTTTTGCCCATTCATTTAATGAAGCAGCACTTCTCACAAATAAGCAGGTTTCACCTCTGTTAACAGCTCCTGCAGATGATTGTGTCGGTGTCAAATCACGAACTTTCCCCAGGTCGGGAGAGCAAGCACCGTCATTGCCTGCAATAATCTGTTGGTTCTGTTGAGGAGTACTCTGTGGTAAACCACACTGCTTTCCAATAATCCCCAAAGAAGAGGATTCACCTCTAGTAAGTTTAATCTTATCTTGCTTTACGGTTTCCTTCGGCTTGCTGCCAAAAGAGCTCATGACATCTACACCTCTGGGCTTTTGGAAACCTTGCTGCTTGAAAGAGATATCAGCCGGTAGAATTTGTGTTATACTGAATGAACTTGCAGTATTGTCATTAATCAATTGTGTCCAGGACGATTTCTGTCGCCACGAAGCTCCTCTACCTGACTTTGTTGAGTTTTCTAGTGCATTTTGAGGTTGAGGTTCAGCATTCTCCTCCACTGGTTCCATCTCACAGAGCTCGCCTTCCAAGTCTCCATCCCTTGCCAAGTCCTGTATTTTGCTGTCAGAATGGGGAACTTCAAAAGCACCAGAGTTTGGCTGGGCCTGTTCAGTTACACTCTCAGTATTCTCATCAGTCAAGTGAGTCCTTGATAATTCCTGATGCAATGAAGGCACTGTACCCGATTTATATGAGTCAAATACTGGGGTACGTTTCTGTTCTGCACTTCCCTCAAGTGGTTCCATCTCAGACAGCTGGCTTTCTGAGTTTTCGTTACTTGCCAGGTCCTGGTTTCTGCTGTCAGACTGATGCACATTACAAGTGCCAGATTTTGATTTCGTATGGTCAGTAGAAGATCTGCCAGTCAGTATACGGGAGACGCTGAACCCACTGTCGTCCCTATGACCGATAAGTTGTTTCCAAGAACATTTCTGAGACCATGAAACAGGGGCAGTTGATTGTTGGACAGTCAGTGCTGGTTGATCTGGTTGAACTCCAAAGAGTTTATTTGAATGAGATTTAGAGTCCGTCTTTCCGCCAGGGATATCAGGCTCCAATTCTATTTCATTGAATTTATCGTTGACAAGGGATTTCCTCTTTTTGTTAGGAGGTGCATTAATCTTTGTGCGAACCTGTGTTCCGCTGGATCTCAATTCCTAGTAACCAGATACAGAGAAAAAGAAAAATAAGTAACCTTGAGCAAAACAAAGTATAAAACTGTAGGCCTAACAGATTTGGCTATGATGTACCTCCAATGCTGATAGTATGTTTTCTTCTTGTTTAGTTGACACAATATTAATTATGAGGTCATCTTCCTCAGCTTCCGCTTCATGATGTTGTTGACTAGGCAGAGAGAGTGGCAGGGCAGTAGAATTGTGATCAGCATTATCAGAAACATGTTCAACTTCCTTTTGTAGGAGCTTGTCCATGACTTTATTCATTATGGAAAGCTCTTTGTCATTGATAACATGGTCCGATAATTGGTTTAGTTGGTCAGGAGAAGGGCCGGTCATGGCATGCTCTTCGCAGTCACAGAAATGAAGGGGGAGAGAAGAAACTTGAAGCCGTTGGAAACTATATTTGTGCTTGCCAGTTCCACTGAAGGGCAAAGCTTTGACCTATGCATTTAGTTATACATATGCAGTTGGAGATTAAACAAGCACAAAAGCATTATTGCCAAGCAAATACTAGGAGATAAAGCGCATTACCGTTCTTAGAGCAGGAAAGTATAAGCGAAGCTGCTTGGTGGTATTTTGTGGAGCAGTTTTAGGTTGATGGTTGGTCTGCTGCTGCTGCTGCTTAATTTCAGCAGCGAGTTGAGCGTCATGTTGTTCAGCCCATTCTCGTGTCATACGAACAAGATAGTGTTGTTTAGCCTTATGCACCTTGAGCTTCCCACCCTTCCAGACACAACCATTGTACTGCAGGACAGTGAACCAAGATGAGATGTAGCAGGCAGCTTAAACAAATAAAAGGCAGATGAGAGAAACAGACAGACCGTGGCGAAGAGCTTGGAGAGGGACTTGTCTGAGACAGGCAAGAAGTCGACGTAAGCAAAACTACGGCCTTTGGTTCTGATTATATCGATGCCGTCGACGGTTCCTCCAACTCCGGTGAAGAGCCTTTTGAGATCGTCTTCCGTCACGTTTCCTCCCAATCCCCCTACGAATATTCGCTCGTTTCCGTTTCCGTTTCCTTTTCCTTGTTCCACTTCCACCTCCACCTCCATCTCCTCCGCTCTCCTCTCTTCTGCTTCTGTTGAGCTGCTGCTTAAACCCTATTACCCCTTTCCCTCTTTCAACTTGGGCCCTTGTTGGGCGGGCCCAATTTAGCACAAAGGCCCAATTTAGTACAAAAAAGAAAAGGCGAGAGGGAGGGAGTGAGTGAGCGAAGAGGAAGAACCTCCGGCGATGCCTGTAAAGAGAGAACCGTGCAGATACTTCCAGCGTGGCAGGTCCTCTCTCTCTTAACTGTCTTCTCCTCTAGGTTGAATTTGTCCACAAATGATTGCCCTTTCATTTGTTGTTCCAACTCAATTTCTTGTGTTTCTGAACCAAACTATATAGATATACTGGCTTTATTTAGATTTCGTGCTTCTTTGTTTGTTATGTAAAACTTTCTGCCATGCTTCTTTCAGCTGTCAGTATGGAGATAAGTGTAGATATCTTCATGTGCTTCAGCAACAGCCCGGCTCCAATATCTTTGCTGGAACTGGGTCGCAATCTGGCTCAGATCACCACCAAAAGTCCAATCCTTTTGGTTTTGGTGTCCATACCAACTCTCAATCAAAGGTGGGAGCCGATAAGGTTTCTTCGTTTCTCGGTTCTGCATCCATGTATTAAATACAAGATCTTCATTATATCACTCAAGGCATTCTCAACCTCGTTCAAATTGCACGTCATAATTACAAGATTTCCAATTTATCAATTTAACAAGCTCAAGTCTTTCAATAATTTATCAATGACAAAGAATCTTATGCTCTTATGGTCATTACTCATGTTGGTTTTCAAATTTTGGAAGTTACATTGTTGAAAGCTCTATGTGTCATTTTATATTAATGCTACTTGTGATCAGCCTTTCGAGAACAAATGGACTCGTTCCTCCCCCACAACGGCTGCTGCCACTCCATCATCACGGCGATCTGATAACCAGGCCCAGGCAACAAATCATGAGTAAGTTATTGGTTGACAATTTGTACATTTGCAGCTCTATAGCTTTGCACTGCCATTATTATCTCCTGATATAACGTAAGGTTTCTAACCACATGTGAATCCATCTACCTGAAGGTGCACAAATCCTGAGTCTTGCAGAAGTATAATTATTGAAGATTTTGAGCGTGAGAGGCCACTTTGGAAACTTACCTGCTATAGTCACTCAAGAAAGTAAGTTTGATTAGCCACATTAAAAAAATTTCATGACTTGGATTCTAGTCACTACTGTAGATGACTCTGTCTTTCATACCCTAGGTAAAACGTTGAGCAGTTAATGTGCACTAATCGAAATAAGCACTACAATTTGAATTTATTTGTTTGCAGTTTCCGCTGTGATATTGTTGGTGATATTAGTTACGAAGA
The DNA here is from genome assembly GCA_963682095.1 of Potentilla sterilis. Classification (NCBI taxonomy): domain Eukaryota; kingdom Viridiplantae; phylum Streptophyta; class Magnoliopsida; order Rosales; family Rosaceae; genus Potentilla; species Potentilla sterilis. The sequence continues at coordinate 34,793,711 of OY821767.1, read as the reverse complement.
ATTGAGGGCAGCGGCATATGATGATGCTAAGCGAGGGTTGAACTTGCAATCAATAGTAAGATAACCCGGCATATCACAGTTTACAATTGAATGTTCTTATACATCTGACTATAATCGTGTGCCGTCTATGTACTTCTAACTAAACAATATTGTGCAGGTTGAAAGAGAACGGAATTTGGTAAATTCCAAGTCAATTGAGTTTGAAAACCTCCGGAAGAATGGTATTGTTCCACTGAACACTATTGCTAGCCAAAGCCCTTTCACTTCAGCTACCGCAAATGCATTTGTTCAGACTCCACAAAGTAGTGCTCCTCCTTCAGTATCAAGTTTCAGCCAGTTAGGTACATCCCTAAACGGGGGATTAGGACAAAGGCAAGTCTCACTTTTGGACTACATTGGGCTCGCCTTGTTTTGAATCCGTCTGTTTACATGCTTCCACCCAAACAAAAAGGCCCTCCCCTTTTTGAGACTTCTAAGCACCCTTACCCGTTTTGACTTTGACATTTTTTATAAGCATCCTGAATCCTGTTTTCAAGATGTTCATTGGGCTTGACAGACCTGCATTGCAATCCTTTTTCAGGCCATCTGCACCAGCAAATTATGGTTTTCTGCAGCCGAGCCCATATACAAATTCTAGTCATGCTTCAAGTGGATTTGAGGCAAACAATTTTCCATCCGCAAACGTTGGTAAGACTACTTTGTTTCAGTGTATTTCAATCTGGGACACTGGTGCTCGTTTGCTGGACTGGTTCATTGGAAATGAACAAATTGGTGTTTAAAGAGTGTGGAAGTAGGTTGATCAACTGAAATTAATTAGTTATCTTGGGTCCATTATCCATGCACTAACGATGTATGCCCTACTAAATGGGGACTGTTGATTTATGCTTTCTTTAGTGTGTTCTCAATGACTTTATGATGTGATCTGAACTTTGTTGGATTCCACATTAATTATAAATAGTATTTTCATTAAAAGCATATCATACGTATAGCAGTTCGTTCAGAAATAAACTTTTTGATGTGTCTGGAAAATAAAATTTTGGGGGAGGATTTACTAGTGAATATAGGTAAAATAACTTATGTTTTGTAATTAAATATATGCAAAAAAAATTAATACCATTACATTTTCATGTTTCTTGCGTTGCTTCTTACTGTAAATTGTAGGTTCACTTGCCAGCCAATCTCATAGCAGTGCAGGCAGAAATAATTTTACCCACAATGTAGGATTTGGCAACCAAACATCCAGTTCAGCAGTGCCATCACGATGTGCTAGTAGCCAGCCACTTTTTCTTTCAGATGGGCCTAGCTCTGCTTCTAATCCTATTGGACAAGTAATTGCAGAAATTCAGTCACCGTAAGTTTGTGGAAATAAGTTTTTCTTCTATATATTACCTTTCAGGAGATTTTTTTTTTGTTCATAATTCATGTTTGGGAATTAAAAAAGCGGTTGATCTATGCCCTTTAGTTATTTATCTTATGGGACTTTGCCTTTAATCTGCAACCTGTGTTTACATTTTTGCACTTTTTTGCTTATCCTACAGAAATAACATACAAAGGGAGAAGATATCTGGGGACATGAGTATTTGGTTGAAAAAGAAATGGACACCTGGAGAGGTACATTTTGGGGTCTCATATTAAGCTTGCTGGTTTATACACACTGTGCATGATTTTTTCTGCATTTCTGAGTGTTATTGTGTTTACAGATAAGACCAAAGAAATACATGTTTTTGTTCTGCATTGGGTGCAAATACTTGGTATTATTGGGAACATATCCTCTTCCCTAAACCTTTTCTTAGTTGATGTGTCAATGTTGATATTTTATGATAATATTAGATAATAATTCCATATTAAGGCATTAAGAAATTTGATAAAGAATCTTTTATGCTTAAACCTGAAAGTTCAAGTAGTAGAGTAATATAAGACATGCCATTGCTATTTACTATTAGAACAAGAAATAGAAAAGGTATATCAGATTGCTTTTCCTCTTCATTAAAACTATATGATTTCTTATCATTCGAAACCATGATATAAACTAATCCAACTACATGCTCATTTTGTTTCTCCCCAGGTCCCAGAAGAAGAACCGCCAGATGCATTGGTTCAGATTGACTTGTAGCTCACAGTACTTTTTGAGCAGGACAAACAACCCGTACTGTTGATATTAGTATGCAGGGAATGTACCAAAAGTCTAAAGAGACGTCTTTAAATCTTGAGTTGGGTGAGCGCAAGGGGAGGACACTAGGAGAGGTATAAACTTTCATTTGTGCAGGCCAAATGGTTGCCTCATTTGAAAAGGGGTGAGCGCAAGGGGAGGACACTAGGAGAGGTATAAACTTTCATTTGTGCAGGCCAAATGGTTGCCTCATTTGAAAAGAACTAATGTGCCATCTTATTACTTGATTCATCTTATCCAAGCGCAGCTTATGAATATTAGAACCATGTGATGATATACTAACACAATCTCTGATTACTACGTAGAACAATGTGATATTTCCTCAGCTTTATGGCTTTGCTCGATTGTCTACGGTCTTTCGTTCTATTGAATTGGCATGTACAAATGAACCCTAAAAAGAATTGTGAAGAAAATATGAGATACATATTAAAAATCTGGTCGTTACAAGCTCATGATCAGTTGCTCATAGAATCAGCTATATTCTGCTGAATCCATAGCATTTCCTTACTCTGTGTACTCTCATAACTCTCCTCACCTCGTCCACGCCAGACCAGTTACCAGCTTCAGCATGAACCATGCTCAGTAAGGTATAGTTGGCAGCATTCTGAGGCTCCTTTCTAACAAGATGATCCGCCAAGGTTTCAGCTATTTCTAACCTTCCGTGATCCTTGCATGCTGTAACCAAGGAACTCCAAATCCCACTACTTGGTTTCATGGGCATTGATCTTACAATCTCACAAGCATCTTCGATCTTTCCAAATTTTCCGAGAAGATTAATATAGCAAGCGTAATGCTCTAAAGATAAATTTATTCTACCATCTTCTAGCATCTGTTTAAAGATCTTCTTGCCTTCTTGCACCAGGCCAGCGTGGTTACAAGCAGATAAAACTGAGAGGAAAGAGACGGCATCAGGCTCTATCCCTTTATCCTGCATCTCAAGAAAGAGTTTCAAAGCTTCATTACCACGACCATGAAGGCCATAGCTCTCAAGCATTGTGCTCCACGAGACAGAGTCTATACTTGGCATCTCCTTGAAAATATCATGTGAATCCATGAGAGAACCGCACTTTGCATACATATTTATAAGTGCATTCCCAATGAAAATATCAGAATTTAACCCAGATTTTAAGACATAGCTATGGACTCCACATCCAATCTGTAAGGAAGAAAGTGAAGTGCAGGCAGAGATGACGGCCAGTAATGTTACAGAATTTGGATCAATTCCCTCAGCTCGCATTTGGCGAAAAAGTTTCAAAGCTTTCACGCTATCCCCACACTGAGAATAACTCCCAATCATCGAACTCCACATAACAACATCTTTAAGAGATACCTTGTCGAAAATTAGCTTGGCCGGACGCAGAAATTTCCTGCGCTTGCAATACATGTATATGAGTGCTGCTGAGCAATGGGGATCTGATTCAAACCCATGACGAAAAGTATAGGCATGAATTTGTTTCCCACATCTTATGTCTCCCAGCTCAGCACAAGCTGGTAAAATGGCGAGCACAGTCACCCGATTCGGTTTCAACCCTTGAAACTGCATTTCCCTGAAGCAATTTAGTGCCATTTCATAGCTCTGATTAGCAATGCATCCCGAAATAATGGCAGTCCAAGAAACTTCATTTTTCAATTCAATGTTATTGAAAACACGTAAGGCCATCAAAGTGTTGTGACACCTCATATACAAATCAAGCAGAGCCGTTGACAAGAATACCGACTCTTCATTAATCTTGTCATCTACAACAACAAGGCCATGAATCTGTCTTCCTAGTCTATACTTTCTAGTCCTCGCACAAACTGATATGATACTGGCAATCAACTCCGGTTTCAGTGTAAAACCATTCGAGTACATTAGTTTAAGCACATTAAGTGCTTCTGCAAGATGCCCGTTTTGTATATAGCAATTTATGATGGAATTCCAGGTGATGGTGTCTCTTTCAGGCATTTCATCAAACACCTGGCGTGCAGCTCCGACAAGTGCAAGTTTGGCGTAAAAGGAAATGAGAGAATTGGATGCAATGGGGTCTGAGTTGGAACCTGACTTGAGAGCCATGCAATGAAGTTGAAGGCCAAGCCCGTGCCCTTGGTGGGAGGAGCATGCTTTGATGATTGAAGGAAGGATGGAGGTGTTTGCGTGGAGGCCATAAGAATGGAGCTCCTCTTTGTAAAGTTGAAGGGTTTGATGATATAATCCTTTAGAGACCAAGTCTTTGATTTTAATGTTAAGCTCAGACGCGAAGCGCCTCGTCACATGGCGCATACTCGTGTTTGTTTCCAGAGCTTGCATACTGATTTCACAGGTGGACTTCTAATATATATGTTGCGAAAATCTCCTCGTGAAGCTTGGTTAGAGCATCTCCATTAAGACTGCTATTCTAGCGGCATCAGCCTCCCATTTATAAGTAAAAAATCGTGTGTTCGACTTACAGACTATTGCATTTGAGTTTATTTCATTCATTCAAAAAAGAAAAGAAAAAAGAACAGAACCAAGACCGTTAAGGAGCTGCCAGTACATGGCAAAACATCTGATGCATACATACATATCAATTCTCCTCTTCTCTTACTCATTCAATGACAGAAACTCATTAACATAGAGATCTCAAAACCATATAGGTTTCTGAATTGAACATCCTTTTTCTATCTTAAGAAAGAAATAAAACCTGCTAAATACACAAGGCTACATATAATCAACTTATTTGACCTTTTTCTCCTCGTTTCCATTTCACTGAAATTAACTGCTTTCTCTCCAATTTTCTCTTGTGGTATCAGTCGGTTGTCATTGGTTGGGTAATGCAACATCTGAAACGAGCCTTCCGCACAGTTGTTATGATCTCTGTCTCTGCAATCTCCAGCATTCTTACCACCTCGCTGAAGGGTGGTCTGGCATCAGGGTTGGCATCCCAGCATCTCGTCATTATCTCACCGAGAACAGTTAAGCAGTCAGGGGGAATGATAGGACGGACACCCTTATTGACAACTGCAAACGCTGCCTGCACTGCTGTCATTTTCGAGAACGGAAGCATCCCTGTAATAAGTTCCCAAAGAACAATCCCAAAGCTGTAAACATCAACTTTCTGAGTGTATTGCCGATGCTGGATCATCTCCCTGCAGAGAGCCATACGATATAGCAAATGCAGTCAACAGACAATTTAAGTTTTATAGATTACGTACTCTAGGTAACTAATAAACAAATTTCTAATAGCAGTTCTCAAGACTGAAAACCAAATAAAGATCACTAACAAGTTACCGATTTTATAACAGAAAAGTACAACCGCGAAACCTGTTCAATATATTACGCACTCTAGGTAACTAATAAACAAATTTCTAATAGCAGTTCTCAAGACTGAAAACCAAATAAAGATCACTAACAAGTTACCGATTTTACAACAGAAAAGAACAACCTCGAAACCTGTTCAATGTTCTGAAATCCCCATCATGAGCTTGTTAATGAGTCTATTTGACAACAACACTTGACAAGCTTCATATTAACTCAACTAATGAATGCCATCCAATTGGGGCCAGTTGGCAAACACAAAAGAAGCAAAAAGTTCAAAAGCAAAAACAATTCATCCCCGTGTCCAACTCAATCTGGCACATCTGGTCCACGTCCTCCAATACATTTATGGCCAGATGAGAGGAGGAATGCTGAAAATAAAGTCCCACCTCAGAAATTCCAAGTTACATACATAATGAAGGAATGAATCTACACAACAAGGCCTACACTGATTTGGATTTTTATTTTTTTTCTAAAAAAAAAAAATGTTTGAGACGGGTACAAGAGATGAATTTTAACCCAAACAAGAAAGTAAAATCGATTGAGATATTTCAAATTATTCGACCGCATATGAGTGAAAATCAATACATTAGCACTGCCATATTCATAAACTATCAATTCTGTGTATAAAAAAATTCAATCTAAGATCCATCTCCCAAGTCCTATCCAACTTAACATGTAATATCTTAGATATAACGATTTTCAAAACATAAACAATTATATCCCATCTCTTGGCTCAAAATGTTTCGAGTTAAATTTCATCAAAATCAGTTGCTAAACTGTTGACCATGCAATTGTCTGTTCATAAATCGCCTGATCTTTCATGCAAGTCATAACTAATTTACATCTTGAAAGTTACAATGCATACCAACGAAATAAAGCTAGTGATCCATAGCAATGATGCTTATAACCTGAAAATGATTAGAAGAATAACTGTTTTCCAGAATCATAGACCAATTTTAGATTGCATTCAAATACTTGACGGTGTGCTTGATACTTTGTATGCAGTAAACAGAGAAGGCCCTATAGCTACCAACAGAAATTAGACCAACACAAATGTGGTTTACATGGTGCACCACATTTCGTCTGACCCCCAAGTCAATTACTTTACAAAACCCTATCTGAACAACAGAAGGTGTTAAGATTCAAATATTGAGTATTATCTATTGATGCTTTGATGGATAATACTTCAAAGGTTTTGTGCCATTTGCAGCTAACACTAATAACTTGGGAAGTTTAACAAAGCAGATTATGGCTAAAGAAGAAGAGCCAGAAAGCTCAAACCGGTGGTATGAGATGCTGGTTCAGCCACTGTGTGCAAGCCCCCTATGGCATCTTCTATTTCAGATATAACGCAGTGTCCTCAAATAACAACATGCTCTTAATGTGAGGAGAATTCATACGGTTGGCTGGCTATCCATCTATCTCTACGCAACCAATCGCAGTTATCAACAGATTTGATATTCACCCATAATAGTACATCACATGATTTTTGAAACCAGAAAAATCATTTATGTTACAAGAAACAGGAATTACTCTTTCAGTGCACTGCCATATGTTTTCTTTTAGACTTCCAAACTAGCAAATTAGATACAAATCAGATACTATCAGATACTATGAACACATCAAGTTTTTACTAAAGAAAATACCAATATCAACAACTGATATTCCTAAGAAAAGATGTAATTAAGATGTATAATTTAAAAATGAGTTTTCCCAAACTGAAAGTAAAATTGGCTAACGGTATACAACAGAGGAATTGAAAAAAGAGCAATTAAGCACAGGCTAATGACAAAAAGGCCATGGAAAGGGGAATCACAATTCAGTAATAAAGACAACAATAGTAACACCGGACAAGATATCACACCTAAATGGTCAAAGAAAACTTACGGAGCCATCCAGCGGTATGTCCCAGTCTCTGGTGTCATTCCTTCCGTCTGCACCTCAATACGGGCAACCCCAAAATCAGCAATTTTGATTGATTTGTCTGAAAAAATCAAAAGGTTGTCAGATTTCAAGTCCCTGTGAATCAGCCCGAAATCATGGACATATGCCATCCCCCTTGCAACATCCAAAGCTTGCTTGACTGCTAACTTCAATGGAACTGATCGGCTCTGCCGCTTCATCAAGAATTGCCGTACTGATCCACCCTTAGCATACTCTGTTACAATGCACCAAACCATTGGTTTACGGCAGCCACCAATAAAACGAACTATGTTGGGATGCTTTAATGTAGCCAACATCTTGACTTCCTGCTGAAACTGTTGCTCCATTAACTGAGCCTTTTCTAGGTCATTCTCAGGCCTCTCCAAAATTTTGATAGCAACATCTTCGCCATTGTAAGTACCTCTATATAGCTTCCCAAAAGCACCTTGTGCAAAAGCTTCACCCATGTTTAGCTTTCTTAAGTCGATTGTCCATGCCTCATAATTCTCAAGCCCCTCTGTCACGGAATTGACATCCAATAGAGCACAGGCAAGTTGATCATCACTGAGTGCGTGTGTGACTCTTCCGCGATTGACACTATGCGCAACAGAGTAGTTGTCATTAGTGCGTCGGCGCAAGCCTGGGTGGTTCAAGATGCGAGTGTGGGAATCATTAGTATTTGAAGCAACGCTGCTGTTATCTATAGACATGGCCACAGAGCCTCCATCAACGCTAGTTTGCATACTGTCAAGGGACATGTTTGTACCCTCGCCCTCATGGAGTTTGCGGTAAAAGACTTGAGACAAATCATAGTAGTTGTTATCGTTGCTGTTTAGACCTATAATTCCAGTGTACTTGGCTTCCAACATTTCCTCCTCCAACACAAAAGTACAACCTTTCCAGTTGCCCTAAATGTTTAACATCTATAGGTTGCTGAAACAAGCACCTTTTTGTTTGTTTTCCTCAAAATACCTGAAACCAAAATTGAGCCACAGAGTTCTTTCAAGAATGAAGCAGACAGACTAGCAATAAAAACAGAATCAAGGATTTCCATGATGACTCTGAGAGTAAAATCAAGCACAACAGAGGCAATTAGCAAACTTGAAGAATCTAGACGGATGATTGTTCTGACAACAAATCGAAGCAAAGAAAAAGTCTACGAAATGAGATTAAAGTCGAGCTGCGAGCTGAAGCTACAAGAGCAACAACAAGGCAGATGGAATCAAGAACGTACCGTGATCGAGGATGGATTGCTGAGAGATCGAACACGAAGACCTCTTCTTCCCAGTCTTCCTCTCTCTCTCTCTCTCTCTCACTTTCCTTTTTAACACAAAATCGGAGGTGAGGTTTTAAATCTCTATATTTACTATATACCAAAAACACAAGTAAAAGCTTTGGCTTGGCTCCCTCGGCTCGCATTTGTCCCTTATTTTCAATTTAATTACAGCTACACCATTTCACTCTTTCACTCCCAGAATCAAAAGTAGCATGAATTCATTCCTCACATTAAACATATGTAGTAGTAGTAGTATATGCTCTAAATAAGCTACATCCCACATTAGAGAACAAAGACAACAAAGTGTGCTAGCTAAGTTAGATTCCATATAGCAGAATCCAATACAACATACACCCTCCAATCACCAAGTGTAAAAGCCCCCTGTTGTTCAACAGTGAAGGAGCATAAGCTATCATCACTGGGAATTGGCAATCCCCTACTGATGGATCTGTTTCGGTCTCCACCGCCAAACCAGAGAAGTCACAGCTCCATATCTTCTGGTCATTCACTTGGTAATACATGTTAAAAGCATAAGAAGCATTTCCTTCCTGGCTAATTAAGGTTATTGCAAGAAGAACCATAACCCAAGGCAGTACAATCTGAAAGGCTACAAGCATAGTCAATGCTACTTGCCAAACCATACATATCTTCAGCATCTGGATTCACCACACACCACCTTTTCGACATATAATCCACACCTTCCACAGCTACAAGTCCCTTGTTCTGCAATGAACCCGACAAATCCAGTTCGTATTTCGGCTTCCCATCAAACTCGAAAAGCCCCCAATGCCTCTCAAAGCAGCCAGGAGCAATGCTTTTAGCATTTTCATCAATGAGGCTGAAAAGATAGACATCAATCATGCCATTCCTAGCCGGAGTTCCATTCCCACTCAGAGCATGTTTAAGCATTCCCTGATTAAACCTTTTGGCATTTGGGATATTAGCATTTACAACCCCATCAGTTGGCCAACCCACCTCTCCCACTATGATCTTCATTTCAGGGAAACCAGCTTTGCTTAGGGACCAAACAAGGGTGTCAAAGTTTGCATCAAACACATTGGTGTAGAGCAGGTCACCATCTCTAATGGGCTTGCTTTTTCCATCAAAGAAAGCAAATTCAAAAGGGAAATAGGCATTCCCATACAGGCTGAGAAAAGGGTTGATATTGACTGTGAATGGTGCTTCATTGGTGTATAGGTATTGGATTATCTCATTCACATTGTCCTTAAGTTCAGGGAGAAAGTCACCAGTGGATGGAACTGGGTCTGAGTCAGGGGAGAAGTAGATGTCAGCATTGAAGGGCACAGTGGCTTTGACCCGTGAACCAAGCCCGAAGCGGTTGAGAGCTTCCTGGATGTTCTTCAGGGCTGGTAATGTAGTCTTTAAATAGGTGCCATTGCATGCTTTAAGAAAGGGCTCATTGCCTACTGCAACATACCTGCAAAACCCCATTGTCACAATAGTAATCTAGAATGCACATATAAACAAAGCTCGCTACTCCAAGGAATCAATTTTAAAATTAGCTTGTAAATATGAACTGTCTCGAGACTAATATAAGTTGTTTGTATGCAACTCTAAGCTCAAGGACTAAAAATTTCTACAGGTTAGTCTATGCACTAGAGTCTCAATTATCCTTCATAGGGTACTATAATCCATTAAATCAAAGTTTGACAAAGAAGAAAAAGGTGCTAACAAAAGACTATTTCAATAGTAGAAATGACACATATGCACATAACTGGAAAGCCCAACAATCCCAGTCACAGATGAAACAACACAAAGATATCAAGCAAAACAAAAACTATAAGAATCATAAGAAAAAAGTAACGTAACTAACTCATGGTTTCACACAAAATGTATCATAATGCCATGACAATAAAATTGTACTCAAACATAACAAAACTGTTTTCCTTATCAAACTCAAAGTGCCCAAAAATGGGTTAAAATTCAAGAAAATGTGAGACTCAACTTGATATTGACTCCACCATTATAGCAATAACTGGTGACATTGGCATCAACCCAAGAAATAGCAGTAACAGTGTCCATACTCATCTCCTGCAACATGAAATTGGGTATGGCCAACATGACCTCAATTTCAGTCCCAACAAGAGCGTCCAAAATCTTATGATCAGCTTCAAAAAGCTTGAGCTCAGTAATCCCATTATCCTGAAGCATTTGAACCACTTTCTCAGGTGGGAGCTGGTGCGTTGCCATAGTCCCCCAGTTGACTCCAAAGCTCGAACCTTTATGTGCCATGAAAAGAACCAGCAGCATTGTGACCAAGAAAGACTTGGCCTTTGGGACTTTTTCATGCGCCATTCTCGTAATTTAGGAGATCCTAAATTATTTATGAGATTGTATTGAAACACACGCCTATGTTCTGTTAGTTTATTGCATTGTTTGGAATTTCTAGCCAATCTCAGCAACCCCTCCTTATCAAAGGTCACAAAGCTTTCACTTGCATACACTTCATATGAATCTTTCATTCATTCAAGATACAAGGTTGTAATCGGTCATGCATATCCTCTTGTCGACCAAACTCATCATCATATGGGAGGCCGAATTTAGAGATAACAACGCAGGCTTTGTGATCTCTACAATCATAGGCTTGTGGAAAAGCCTGTGATTCATTAGTGTGGTAGTTTCTTGATTTTGAATGTTTCATATAAGATAAACCTATAGACCCCAACGCTCATGACTATAGGCAAATATTATCTTCCTGTCATCCGCCTGGGGCACGTCTACTAATTAAGGGTTTTCTCATAACATAAACAAGTCCTTGATACTCTCGTTTCAGTTTTGGCACCACTTTAGTTCAACCTCTTTACTACAAGAATTTATAAAGAACAAGTTAGTGATCACGTTCAATTCATATAGACGTGTTCGTCCATGAAGTATAACAGCGACTCATGAATACTCATGCACACAGAATCAGCTAATGGTTAATACTTGAAATCATCTTCGGCCAAGTAGTATATATAATCACTATGTACTTAGATATTAACACAAGGTGAGAACTCACGCACATAAATAGCTTAGTGGCCGTTTGATACTTGATACTCGACTCGTCGGGGTTTGATTGAGAAGAAGTGATAGAACCAACACTAACAGATATTGAAATTCCCATACAATTTGATTGAGTACGTCTCATGCCGGTAAAAACCGTTATGTATTTTCTAATATATAGCTACGTACAAATAATATTTTGCAAGAGAGAAAAAAAAAAGAAAAGGAAAAAAGGAAAAAGAAATATATATATATACACATAAGAGTAAGAGAAACGAATAAGGAGTCACGAAACCGTTATCCACTTGGGAGGAGAGGTGAGGAGGTTAGAACTTAGAAGTTGGTGTTGATGGTGGATTGCTCCGGTGCCTGGAGAATCTGAAAATGTGGGGTTATAGTCTTAATCATGTTGTCCATGCTCTTATGCCAAAGCTTCATTTTTGTTAACAACCGCACCGTTTTCTCCCACCAAATCGATTCGCACTCGAGACTGGCAGCTCCAGTTCAAGTTCAGGTGGGTCAAGGAGGTCGGAGGTGCAGTGGGTTCGTCACGAATGCCGGAAATAGAAACCGGAAATGGTGGCAGAGCTTCTTCTTGGACGAGGATGACAACTGGCTTGGTTTGAAGGACGACGACATGCTGGCGGCGGAGGAAGACAACTCGGACTCAGACTTGTCGGAAGCTGAGAAATTTGAGGCGTGGAAGACGAGGGCGGAAGCTATCGTAGAATTGAGGGAAGCACAGCAAGATATGAGCAATGAGGAGAATCGCAAGTGGGATGATTGGCTCGCCGCCGATTCCTCTTCCTCATGGGAATACATGCATTCTTCGTCTGATGACATTCCTACCGAAACTGAAGCCGAAAAGGGTTTGCTTTACTCACTCACCGACTCCATTCTCGGAAGTGAAGATGATGACCTCCTCTATGAAGATCGTGTTTTCCGTTATGCCTCACTCAATTCGGTATGCATGCATTGTCAACTAGTTTTTAGTTTCATCATTCTCTTTATAAATTATAACAATGTCATCCTCGATCTCTACAGGCCAAATTTTTGGCTCTACTTATAATTATACCCTGCACCTTGGATTTTCTGGTTCACGACTATGTTTTGATGCCTTTCCTCGACAGGTAACGCCTACATCTTCTTCCATGACATTCACATCCATTTGAAACAGAGAATGCCATTTTTAACTGCATTACAAGACCTAAAATGTTCTCATTCATTCCCATGTGTTTTTGTATTGTTCTGATACATTCGTTTTCATGTGTTTCTGGTCAAGATTTATAAAAAAATAAACTTCCATTAAAACCATCGAGTTTTACCTTTAAATTATGGGATTGAGCACCACTTACATGTGAGCAGATATGTGAAGACAGTGCCACTTGCAGCAGAGATGCTGGATGTCAGAAGAAATCAAAAGCTTCAAATGGTTGATGAACTAAAAATTGAGAGAGCAAGATTTCAGCTTGAGATGGAAATCGGCAAATCTCCCCCACTCTCTGATGAGGAGGTCTGGTGGGAGTTGCGGCATAAAGCGTAAGATTGACATTTCAAAACATCTCCTATACATTCAAGTATGCATGTCGGTCGTCACTTAAGTATTCAACATCATGGTGATGATTTATACTGTTAAATACAGTTATATATATATATACATATATATGTTAATGTTACTACAAAAGCTATACTAGGAACAGTATTGGAAAACTCTTTATGTCTTCTTCCTTGTATGCTCGATTTCAGACTTAAATTATGATGATGATTTCTGGTTTGCTACCTAATTATGGGGGTGATTGTTACCTAATTACTTCCTTAATGCTTTAACAGACTAGAGCTGAGAGATGAATGGAGATTTGAAAATCGTAGAGCATTTGCCAACATATGGTCAGATATGTTATTTGGGATCTCATTATTCATTCTTTTATACTGCAACCAGAGTAAAGTGAGTTATAATTATTCCTTTCTGTTATCTATTTAAATTTTCTTACGTATGATAATTAGGTGATTAATTGCTATGTATGTCTTTGAGAGGTCATACAGTACTGTCATCACGAAAAAGTAGGAGGCAGAAGTGCATCGTTAGCTATAACTATTGTTCTATAACTATCAGGTAATGCTTAATGATGAGATACATATCAGATATAGGTAACTGGACTTGAGCAGATAAGGTCTGTTGAAGAAAGAATCTAAGCTACATATCTATAATGTGCATATGCTGAAGTTAATTTTCAGCCTTTAAAAAAAAAAAAAAAAAAAAATACATGTATCCCTAATTTGTGCTCGCAGTTTAGGTTTTGATCTAGTTTGAGGAACTAAGTAGTCATTAGGGACGCTTAAATGATCACTTGTCAGTGTAAATCATTGCCAAAAATCAAGTGTCAAATCGGAAAACCTCCCAATTGTACTTGGTTTACACGATGAGCTACTACGGAAAGGTTATCCTCTCCAATATAGTATGGGAGCGTGAAAAGACACCACTTTTACCTGAACTGGTGTAGAAGAATTTCTAAAGCTCAGCTAAACCATGATTTACTTTGGCAAGTGACTACAAAACTATGATTAAATATAATAGTTCCTTCTATATTTAGTCACTCGTAGTCATATCCTAGAAAGGGGAGGGATAGTAGGGAGTCGTCACAAAGAGATCTCATAGTACCTTTCACTGAATCATCATTACTCAATATTATGTAACACAGTAACAGTATAGTGCTTCACTCAGTAGATTGGAATAGTGAACTTATGGGTTTGGCAAGGCAAATGGATTAACATCATTCAAAGATTCAGTAGGTAGGATTTCAACCAACATAGCAATCTCGGACATAGACACTATTACTTGAATTCTATGCAAGCTTTGTTACAATTATCTCTTCTTCTTTATTTTACATTCCTTTTTTCCTTTCTCTTCCTTTTGCAGGTAGCTTTGCTGAAATTTACAGGCTATAAGATAATAAATAATATTTCAGATACTGGGAAGGCATTTCTAATTATACTCATCACAGATATATTTTTAGGGTAATAAATCTTCTCTTTGTTATTGTGTTATTGTGTTCTTTACATTATTAACTTCATTTTGCGATAAATTGTTGAAGCAAATTGGCCTACTATTTAAATATATAAATGTCTGGGCACATGTCAGGGTCATAAAAATCTATAAACCCCTTGGGATGTTTAGTATCTGAAGCTATCTATCAAATAATTTGTGTGATGAATGATGATTATGTTCAATAAAATTTGTAATAAAAAACTGTTGACTTTTGTGGGATTAATTGAACCAATTCTATTTCACTATTGAATCAGTTTCATTTCTGTAATCATCTTACACGTATTTTGTGACTAAATTTTATCTTATCAAAATTTCTCTGACATACAGACTTCCATGCTTGCAGGTATCATTCTGAGTCTGGTTGGCAGACTCTGTTAGAAATTTTTGTTGAGCATTATGGGCTTCAGATCGATCAATCAGCTATAACCATTTTTATCTGCTTGATTCCAGTTATCATTGACGCATGCGTAAAACTTTGGGTATGCTTTGCTCAAGTAATTGGTGGTTCTGTTTTCAGCAACAATACTGGCTCTAAGGGTTTAGCTTACCTCATTATACCTGTTAAAAACAGGCTGACAAAGTTTTTTACAAAAATTAATTACAATTTATATGTTGTTAGAAAGTAAATAATTTTTATTTGACATCCTACGAGGTAGTTTTTTTTTTTTAATGCCAAAGAGGTAGATTTTAGGTTTATGGTAAACCAACAACTTCTGTCATTCCAGAATAGGAAATCTATATGATGGCTACTATCGTGCTCTTTGAACCATAAGAATCTACCTCAGTACATCTTTAACAACGCTAGCCATATTTTAGTTAAAAAAATTTAAAAGGTTAAAGCTGTTCATGTTGTTATATTACTTAGTACTGGAAGACTAGCGTGGAATTCTATGGCATGTGGTCAGAAATGTTAGGATATTGACAAAGTTAAAGGGTAGTGTCTTACTAGTTAATCTGTATTTTTTTAACATGTAAGAACACACACAATTTTATTAAAATTCACACTAGGTAGAAACTTGAGACTGCCTTTTCTCTTCTCTTTCTTCTCTTTCGGTAGGAAAAACTTTGATACTGTTGTTAATGTTTATTTTTTGGTATTGTTTGAGCTGCAGCTGTTTAAGTTCCTTCCAAGATTATCCCCAAAGGTGGCAAATATATTCCGGGAGATGCAGCGTCACTAGTAAATCTTTCTCAGGGTTTCACCGACCTCTAAGCGAATTCTCAGGTTGTTAGCGTGCCACTAGGATTGGTTCCGTTTCTATATAGTTTCTTTTACTGTGTAGAGGTTTTGTAAATGTTATTGATAAATATGGGTGTTGGTGAATATTCTGCGAGCTCATAGGACATTGTAGTTTGTTGGGATGTCATTCATACCCATAAGTGTATTGTAAAATGTAAAAGATCTTTACGATCAAATTGGAGGGAGAGGTGGCAGAAGCAAAGGATGGGATTGTTCAGCTAATGAGAAAGGAGGCTTGGGAGTGGCGTTTATCCCATATTTCATTGTTGTCATTTTCATTTGGCGTGTCCATTCCAATTTTTTGTTAAAATGAACTCAAGTACCATCAAGGTAATTTTTGTTGCCCAACCTAAATTTGTAATTCAAATGTGTGTTTTTTTTTTCCTTTTAGGTAATAAAGAAGGTAAGTAGAAGTGTAGAACTGTAGAAAAGAAATCTTCCCCACAAATATTTTGATGTAACTGGTAAAACATTAGATTAGTGAACAGGGCATGTCCGGTAATGTTTTTTAAAAAAATTTGTACTTTGGGAATGCATTTTTTGTACGCAGATATCTCTATGCATTCTGAATACCCCAAATTATGCATTTTTTCATACATGTATTTTATAAATTTTTGTATGGAAAAATGCGTAATTTGGGGTATTGAACAAAAAAAATGTTGTTCAAGTTGTGTCTTGAGGATCGATTCTAAAAGGTGGATGTACTTGGAGTATTATGAGGTTTTCTTTTCTACAATATGGTTAGTGTGTTCTATCCTATAAGACCATTTTTTTTACGACCTACATATGTGTTTTGTACTACTTGCCAAAATTAATGGAATCACTTACATATTTCTATGAAGGTCTGTTTATTAAAAATAAAAATTTAGTTTAATCAATTTGAATTCACATTATATTGTAAGTAAATAACTAAATGAAAATGATATATTTTTATATGGGCTCTCAATCCAGTTGTCTCTGTTTTTTCTCATCAGTTCATTCTAGTTGTACGACTTGTATCCAATTTATGATTTTTCCGCTCTATAAAAATAAATGCGTCATAATTTGATAAAAATTGGAAACTTTAGGATATGATTATATTAGAATAAGGAAATGAAACATGGAGAAAGTTAATGGGAAAAATTGGCTTTGGAGTTGAGTATGAAATTTGGTGGATTTCCCAAAATTTAAAACGAAACCGCCCTTAATAGAAAGGTTTATGAATAAGTTTTGGTAATAGGAATCAATCGCATGAAACCTAAAACCCTCCCTTTGGATTTTTCCCTCTCTGAAAACACCAAAACCCCCTCTTTTCATTTCTTTCGCTTTCATTTGTTGTCCCAATAACTCTTGTGCTCTCGTAGCTGCTCTTTGATTCATGGACGACCAAGATCGAATCGTCTCCACTGGTATGCCCCCAAATTTGATTTCTTTTTCTTCTTTTGATTACGTGTGCAGAACCCATCTGGTTATCTTTTGGATTTTGGTTGATGTTATCAATTAAGAATTCCCAGATTGTGTTTTCTTTGATTTGATGAGAATTCTTGATTGGGTCGCGCCAAATGTAGCTATTAAGGTGCCAAATGCACTATGATGGGTGTTGATTTTTCCGATTCCAAAACCCTAAATTGGGGTTTTGTGCCGGCTACGAGTTTGATAGTGCAATCAGTTTTGGGCTGAAATGATGAGAACCCTCTTTTTTGTGGATGGTTGGTTTAATTAAAAAGAGGTTCTTTTTTGTGTAGACAAGTTTTGATTTCAGAGTCTGTTCTATCATTTCAGATCTCCACGTTGTTTTGTTTTCTTGTTGTGTTTCTGTCCACATTCCATCTGATATGGTGTTGGACATTACCACATTTTAACCTTGAAAAAGTAGATATATCTTCTTGTTGGTTTTACTCGGGGCCGATACTGTAGGGGCAAGTTCTACCATTGGGTTCAAAAGATCTGCATCTATATGTTGTTTATCCATTTCTCTTCATATGCCTCAGTGTCCAGCTTTTTCACATGCATGTGCTTCTGTATTCTACTGAGATACTGAGCACTTGTAATTCTGTATGCAGGAGAGAGACCTGTTAAGTCAGATGTCTTGAAAGAGCAGGTATATAAATTTGCCTCACTTTTGTTCTTTTTTCATGTGTTTTGGAAGCTTAGGTGAATGTTTTCTATTGGCACTTCATTTTGATTATTTATCATCAGCCAGTTTCGCCCAAAGACGAGAGGATAGCTTCAACAAATCCTTCTCCAGCTGCACTCATGACAGGGCCTTCACGCAATGCCACAGAACAACCCAAGTTTTCAAATGATGGTGGACAACTGAGCACCACCCATCCACTCAGTCTGTATGGATCCAACGAACAAAGTATGTCTTATAGTGGCTAGTGGCTTGGCTCTTTGCTGCTCTGATTGATTTAGGATGATTAAGAAGCTCAAAATAGTAGTATTGCTATTTGCTATTCAAGTGGTCTTCAGAACCTTTTCTATCTGTTTACAAATTTTATGAACTATATTTAAAATGACATGATTCTATCTGATGTTGACCCGTAAAAGTTTTATTCAGATCCAATGTGACAAGTTTTTGATGGTGATAACATAATTCTTCCATTGTTTACGTACTAGAGTTCAAATCTTGAGAGCGTATTTTAAAGTTCAGATTGGTTTTAGGTTATGGAAGTAGCACTGGTACTTGGGATGGATATCCTCAGTATGTCAATACTGATGGAATGCATATTGTTTCACCGGTGAGTTCAACTTTAAATTATGCATTTCAGTTATTCTTCTGAGTTAAACTTAATTTTATATTCCTATATGATTGTTTAGGTCATGTACGGTGATGTTTATCACTCTGGTTATGGTTTCAATCCAGAAATTGCATATGGACAATATTCACCGGTCGCTACACCTTTGGCTTCTTATTTGGTAGATGGCCAGCTGTATTCTCCACAACAGGTTTCCTTCTCTCCATCTTACTACCCTCAACCATCTCCTCCAAGTCTGTCTCCTATTACTTCAGCTATTCCAGGGACACCAACTGAGCTGATGACTTCAGAAAGTAGTAGCACTGACAACATGGCCTTTGGGCCAGGATCAGGTTACTTTCTAAATTATAGATCATTTAGCGGAGGAGATCTGTCTGGAAATCTTGGTTCGAGTCCTTTAGCATCTCCAGGGATTTATCCTCAGCCAATGGGAATACTTGGACCTTATGAACACAGTGCTGGGCAGGTTCGTTTGCGTATAGCATTTCACTATTGTCACTGCATAATGAAAAAGTGTTGCTGAAAATACAATACTGTTTCTTACTATTAGACTGGACATATGGGCAACTTTGTTCATATTTTTATGTTCTCATATAGGAGACATGTTGGTGATCTAATCTGCATTATGGCTGTTAGCTTTCCGCATCTTTATCATTGTCAAACGGACAAAGTACTTATTACCCCCTATACTATGTACTGAAAAACAGTTGTCCTTGAGTTTTCAAATTAAACTGAAACATCCCTAATTTCTCATTATTAAACACTTTTGTCCATTCCGTTACATGACTGTCAATATATTCCGTTAAACTTCTAAAATGACGAAAATGCCCCCAATTAAAATAATTTTTTTTCTCTTTTGTTTTTGTTCACCTTCTCTTTTTCTCTTTTGTTATTGGCTGGGACACAGACACTCTCTCACAGATTAACTGTCCTCTGACTTATATAGTTGAAATAAATGAAAGATTAGGGATGTTTCTGTTTAATGTAAAAACTCAGGGACAAAACTGTTTTTCGGTGCATAGTACAGGGAGTAACAATTATTTTATGAATGATGCAATAAGGTCACATTTCCAAGCCCTTGGGAGAAATTAAAGGCCGATATTATTTTTTATTGCATGAGGACAATGATACTAGGTGTCAGTAATCTTCTCTGCAAATTGTTATTGACACTTGGTAATCATAGGTTGAGCTTTGTGTTTCAATGGCTGTCAACTACAGATTCCTGTTAGTTTAAATTTACAATGTGTTTTAACTCGAACATATCTGTTCTGCAATAGAATACTTCACAACTGCAACATTGTAAGGTTATTTGACTTATTTGTAATTTGACAGTACCAATATAATTGTTCTTATCTTAATGCATGTATTAATTAATTCAGATCTGTTAAGAGTGGAACCATTCTTCTGTGGAATATGAATCAGGAATTTTGTTCCCTGATTTTTTTTAGGTTCTGGGGTTGGTCATATTATTGCATGACATACTGTCCATCCATGTGTGCTAGTTTTCTTGAATAGTTGGAATTCTGGCCATTACTTTTTCTCCTTGTTGATTATGGAGTTTGTTTATTATATATTCCATGATACTTAAGTAGATACATCTTTACTTGTAAGCATGGCCATCGTTGCATTTTGACTAAGAGTTTATCTATGATTTGATTTCAATTCTCTCATCCACAGAGATCAATGCATGGATATGGACTGGTATCTGGTTCCTTTACTGGGGGCTACCCACATAACACTTCTCATCAGAGCTCCAACTTTGGTGGTCCTTCCCTTTCTTATTCGTTTGGTAATGACCGGAGCCGACTGATTGTTGACAAGGGTAGAAGAAGGGAAAGGGACTGGGATTCAATTTCTGTTTTCAGTAATTCAAATGATATCTCCAATGACCGTAATCGAGGGCCAAGGGCTTCAAAGCTGAAGGACAAGAGCGGGCCTGACCAGGGCTCCTCATCTAGTGCTAGGAAAATGGATCTGTCTGCTTCTGAAATTAACCTCGACTCAATTAACCAGAAGGATTTTGTCACAGATTACGAGGAGGCAAAGTTCTTTATCATTAAGTCTTTCAGTGAGGATAATGTTCATAAAAGTATTAAATACAGTGTTTGGGCCAGCACTCCCCATGGAAACAAAAAGCTTGATGCTGCTTTTCAGGAGGCAAAGAAGATAAAAAGCAGCTGTCCAGTCTTTCTCTTATTTTCGGTATGCTTTGTGTTCCTATCTTCTTAATTGTTGACTGGGCCTTTGTGCGCTGTTTAGGGTTTTAATTTGGGGGAATTGAATTGATATCAGCACTACTTACTGGGTAGTAATGTCCATGAACAGCCTGGTAATCTACAAAGTTTATGTAGCAAGCAAATTGGTGCTTTATGTTTTGGAATTGGTTCGAAATGCCATTTTCCTTGCTTAACTGGCACACAACAAAGTTGCTCTGGAATTGGTTCTCTTTAAGTAACCTCACAATAGATTGTGGATCTACACTCTGTGTTGGTATAGTTATTACATGTATTCATATCCATCTCTGTTGAATCTCTGTTCTGAAGTTATCTTTTCTTACAAGTTTGTTGCATAGTTTAAAGAAATTCCTACTTTGGCTGTAGTGATATGGTCTAAATTACAAGTTAGTCCTCTTATGATTCTTTTCGTGTTCAACAGGTTAATGCTAGCGGACAGTTCTGTGGAGTAGCTGAAATGGTTGGACCAGTAGATTTTGAAAAAGATGCTGATTACTGGCAGCAAGACAGGTGGAATGGCCAATTTCCAGTTCAGTGGCACATTATTAAGGATGTTCCTAACATTCGCTTCCGTCACATTCTACTTGAAAATAATGATAATAAGCCTGTCACTCACAGCCGAGATTGTCAGCAGGTAGTGAATCTCTCTTCATCTGTCACTTTCATTTAGATACCTCCAATTTTATTTAAATACTTAAACAGTTATGCTGTTTGGTTTCTCTTTTCCACTATGCATGGCTTTAGTCTCCTTGTAAATGGGATTGTGTTTGCTCGACGAGATTACAGCTGTTCAAGTATATGTGGATAAGATTGAATGATTGCCTAGGGCTTTAAAGTTTTATTATTCGGTACATAGTTTCTGGGGATCATTGATAGTCTGGCAACGTCGCCGTGCCATGTGCATTTATTGTCCAAATCAAAAGTTGTTTATCTTTCATATATGCAAACATTGTCACTTGTTTAGTTTGGCCCTTGTTTGGACTTTCTTGCTTTCCCCTTATGATGACCTCTGTCTATGAGTTACTCTGCCCTATCTAGACCTTTAAGGGGTCATGTTGGGTCTATGAGTTACTCTGCCCTATCTAGACCTTTAAGGGGTCATGTTGGGTCTGCACTTCTTCATTCTGAACTCTTGTCATAGTTTTGGTTAAAACTGCAATGGGTGAATAGATTTGAACAACTGTATAAGTTATTCACTCCTTTAATTTGAAAAACATGGTGGTTAAAGTTTTATTTGGAATTTAGTTGGGATTGAAAGAGTAATACCAGACTGAGGGTACTTTGGTACTGGCCTCATTAGAACTTGGCAGAAAACCACTAGGGTAGACAGCCTGGGTGAAGAGAAAGGGTCAGTTAAATATCAACTTTTACAATGGAACATATATTATCCACTCCACCCACTATGGACTAGAGCCCTTCCACAGAGAAAAAGCTCTTCTACTAAACTATCTGGAGCACAGTTTTTGTTAGGGATAGTGTCCATCTAGTTTCTGAGCACTGCTGAAATTTCAAGGTCACAATGCCAGTTATTGACTTATATATGTCCTATTAATTTATTCTTTATTTTTTATATTTCTTTCAAGCACAGTTGTCCTTTTTTATATATATATTTTTTTATTTGGCTCTTTTTGCTGATTCTCAGTTGTTTGTTGATAATCAAATATAGGTGAATCTGAAACAAGGAATTGAGCTGTTGAAAATTTTCAATGATTATGATGCACGGACATCTATAGTTGATGATTTTGAATTTTATGATGACCGTGAAAGGTCCTTGAAGGAAAGGAAAGCCAGACAACAAGCTTGTGCGACTAAAGATGCCACTGATTCACTTGCTCCTGATACTGTTAAGGAAGTTTCTAATAATTCCGATCAAGCCTTGGAGATGAAAGGAAGTAGTGGCAAAGAATTTGCAGAAACTGAACATGACAGTAGCTCCAAAACGGATTCAGTTGTATATGAACATGATGCGGTACAGCAAATATCTGATAGTTTATCTCAAGTATTGCAGTTGGAAGAGAGTGACAAAGAGTTAGTACCACCATATGAAAGAGGTGGCACAAATGACAGTGAGCCTGTTGACGAGAAGGTAACGGTTGTATCAGTTTAAAGTTGTGGGTAAGCACCATAGGCATGTATGTGACAAGACACTACTGTACCATTGTGATTTTATGGATTCTTCACTCACTAGCTGACAAATTTCGACGTGGTAATTTGACCATCTCGAGCAGTCTTGGTTCAGGCGGACTCGCTTTCCATTATTCTTCATGGTCAATTGTTCAGAGCAATTAAGTGGTTCTCCTGGAATGATTTGGCAGGGAGGCTGTTTGACACTTTTGTATTGAATTTCCTTGCACTTTGTTTTCTTCAGAGGGCATATAGTTTTTGGAAATATGAAGTAGTTGAGCAAATATGCATGTTGTGGTGGGGCCTTCTGTATTTTATGTCCGAGGAATGGTTATCTGTTGGTTACTGGGTAATGAAAGAATTATGGGGTTACCCATTTGGGACGTAGATGAATCAAGGAATTCACAAAAAGCATTGTTACAGAAAATGATGTCTTTTCAGCTCAACTTGTACACAACTCACAAGTCCTATCGAATATAATTCATATTTGTGTGCTGGCCCTGATTGGCTCTAGTAAGCACACTTATGGGTGTATTTGCAGTTGGTATTCAGAATCTGGACAATCTAATATATGACACCAACTACGACACCAACTACTGTACATCTAGATAAGCAAGTTAAATTTACAAGTCTGAAATAATTGAGTAATAAAAGTTCATTCTGTCCTCTGTACCCAGTCATTGATTCTGATGGCATTATGAAGCTGCGTTCACTCAATAAAGCTGACGAACGGACGGATTTGATTCTGATGGGTATTATGAGCAGGGTTTACCCCATAAAGTTCAACAAGCTAAAGGCTTTAGCAATGAAGCTTCTGTAGCTAAGCATGCATATGAATTTTCTCAGCAACTTGTCATCAAGATGCCGCAACTGATTCGTATATCTCAATGTACTTGCCAGCCGCGTTGTTCCAGCTATTATCCATCTTCATCACCTTCTTTACAATGCAATTCCATTCTCTGGGCTCTGCAACAGTAAATGAAGTATTAACTACCTACACAGTAAACAAAGGCCACAAAATCAAAGAAATTGACTGATTTTGAATTGCTTAGGCCTTAGGGCCTCTTCTATTCTAGAGAAAGAAAAAAAAGAAAGTTCTCATATTAACTCTACAATTCTGAACCACACGGACTTTAAGCTCCTTTCATTTATTTTCTCATTCCTTTTGGTTTCAGATTTGATCCCAAAATGGTTTGAAATCTAGCATTGTTTCTAACATAAGCGTTTTGTTTTACAAATTTTCTTAGACTTGCAACTCAAGATTACAGAAATAGTTCAATCATTTTTGTAAATGAAACAAATATAGGTTCAAGGAATTTTAGACCGCCAAACCAAAACATGAAGAATAATAAAAAGATTTCACAACTGACAAAAACTCAAAGACTACGAATAATTTTGAATACACCTATTAGTTAATAACTTCAATTTAGCAGTAATACATCTAAGTGATGGACATTCATGTGAAGGAATTGCTTAAATATAGCTCTGAAGTTTTTCATTTTTAAGGAAAGGAGCCGCCTGCAGTGGCGAGAAGGGCACACATACAAACAGAAAAAAGAGAGCTAAGAGAAAGAACAGTCAATATTCCATTACAAGCAGAACTTACGATTTTTATAGCAAGCAAATGCACGCGCTAGAGCCCAATTCAGGGAAGCTTCATCTATTCCTTCAAAAACAAACCTAACAAAGACAAACAGCAATGTAATTCTCCATTCATCGGGAAAAGCTTCATCACACACGCTTGTAGTTTGAGTTTGATTATACAGTTGTTTATTTGCTTTCTTTCATTGACTGGATATACACTTTAAAGAGTTTAAGAATACACCATGACCACCATCATCACATCTGACCAAAGTAGTTATGAACTAAGCTTTAGGAAATAATTTTTCTCTGTGTGGCCCTTGCATTGATCATTTGAGGTCTGTTTCAGGTACTTGCTGAACTCATATTTGCTACTCGATCGTTTGGGCCATGTCTACATAAGACTAAGCAGAAAGGTCTGTATGTATTGTTCTAGGCAATAATCTACAACTTTTAAACCATGAAAGTTTGGAGCAAAAAAAAGTAAGCTGAGAAATCATGCAATTGCCCTTAGTTAACACTAAATTGACCCCACCCACATTGATTCTTGAGCCAATATAAGAACTTTATAATTCAAAATTTGCAGAAGGAAATAAAGTTACCCATTTGCCATCTCATGATTTGATTTGTCATTTATATCAAACACGGTATCTGCAAGACCGCCAGTCTTTCGAACTAGAGGAACCTGAAATCATCGATTTAACAAAGTATGGCGATAGAACTTTAAATGTTCTCTACGAAATTGTATATCTACTAGAAATATAAAAACCTACATCATAACATACAAAATGTATAGAAGGAAAAAACAATGCAGCGATGAAAATGAAATAGTGTAGCAAACTAGCAACTAGCAAGTAATTTTACTGATAATTTTTTTTTTATGCAAAAGTAATTTCCATATAGCTTTGGAGTTCTTCAAAAAAAGTTGATAGTTATCTGTATAACAAGAACTACTTACTGCCCCATAACGCATGCCAATTAGTTGGGCCAGTCCGCAAGGCTCATACATGGAAGGAACTAGAACAATGTCTGCAGCAGCATAAAGTAAGTGGGATAGCTCCTCACTGCATAGTGCATACAAATGTAAGCACATAAACAAACATTTGTAAGCAGAAACATACATTGTATGCTTTTCTGAAAAATGGACAGCAAATTAATATACATAGTACTATAGGGCAGGCCCTCAAGCTGAAGCTACCATAAGAAAAAGGTTTTTGATCCTCCCAAGACAATTAATTCCAACAGTCAGAATATATCAAACTAATTTAGCAAACACAGTAAGCAAATTGGGTAGTAGACTTGTAGATTATGACTTTGGTATAATTTTTGTAAGTGGTTCGAGATTGCTTACCTATACATCAATAAAATCCGAATGCTAGGACCTTGGTTAAGCTACAAAAGGATACCAGAATGTTAATGTCTGTTAGTTTGCTTCGATTCAAAAAGTAGGGAAAATAAAACCATATATACATTTAACAATTACTATATATATATATATATATATATATATATATATATATATATATATTTAAACTATGCACCTACAGTAGTTTGCACTTTTTATTTATATTCAGGGGCAGATGAATCACGAGCTAAGCCATAGTGTCATGGTTGAGCAAAGAGAGAAGTGATGAGGGAAATATGAGATAAGAAACACAAAAGTAAAACACAGACAGTAATCAGGACATGAAGTTCCTATATAAGCGTAAACCGTAATTTTTACGTAGTGTAATATTGTATCCACAATCCTAGCATAAACCGAAAGTCATAAATCTCAAATCCAATACCGAATGTGCAAGGTCTTCAAATTCCTTTTCAACCCGGTGATCCGAGGCTTTTCCGAGTACAATCATCTGTCCACCCTAAAATTTACCCCAACAATTCAACATGTAGAAAAAAGAGAAACTCATCAAATCACATGTCAAATTCTTCACAGATATATTAGATTGTAAAGTGAAATTGTGGAAAAAAGTCAAAAAAACAAGATAGTAATTGACACCTAGTTTCATTCTGCCACTAGGAGGTTGCGACCATTTAACAATGGAACGTTGCCTCGCAAGGACAGACAATGTACTTAGAGTGCATACACAGGCAGTTAGAGTGCATACACAGGCACTTAGACTGCCATAATTTTTCTCATGGATGAATAATTGGTTCAAACAATGGTGACACCTTCTGGTTGCAGTGAAGGCAAATAATTTTCAAACAGATAGCTTTTCTGCAGTCTCACTGTCACACATGCATGAAACAGATCATATAATTATTTGATATTATTATTAGTATCCTTTATCAAGTTTATAATGCTTTAGGGTACAATCCCTGCTGTAGAAATGTGTATACTTTGTGATCTCATATCAGACAAAATTTACTAAAGTGTTGGTTAAATTAGTTTCACCTCGTCAATGCCATACATTAGAACATTATGCCATCCATTACAAAGGAACAAAAGTATACACAGATGCATGGACACACACGTGCTAGTGCACATGAACCAACAGCCGCTAACCTGCACACTAACTTAGGAGTACAAATATGTATTGCAGGAAGTAACAAACTTACTAGTTCCTCAACTTGCTTGATTGCATGAGTAATCAGATGAAGACCCTTTTGTGCAACTAAGCGAGTAATACAGACAACCAAAGGCACCTTGAAATTAGTATCTGTCACGTGGTTGCCTGAGGCCAAACCAAGTCCCCTTTGAACATAGTATTTGCAGAACTTCTTGCCCTCAGAGTTTTTAACTGCAAGAAACAAAAGAAAAGATAAGGAAAATAATCTGTTGTACCCTGTAAAAGAGTAGTTCCGTACACTACATGGACCCTTCACACTAGTGTAGGTAAGGTCAACAAACTCCCCATAAGTGAAAACATTCAAAAGTTGGACTTGATCAAACCCATCAAACACCCATCAGGCTTGCCACTCCTTAAAAACGATAGTTTAGTATGCTAAGTTACTTAAATTGCATGTAATTCATGCATCTGTCTGTAATCAAAACACAGAAGAACGGTTGGTGGATATCACCCAATCGAAGCTCATTCAATCAGCTAAACAAATGGAAAATTTGGCTATGATCCCTAGGGTCGATCTCTTTCATATGCTAGCTGTGACTTTCCTTTTCATGGCTCTTGTTACTTGTTTATGGGGGTTTTTTTTTTTTTTTTTTCTTCAATAAAGGTTGTTTCATTTCACCAAAAATATAAAATAAGAAGTAATGTTTGGCTGTGGTAAGAATAGGAGTTAGTGAACAGTTCAAAGGATACGATCAGCTCCTCTTTCTCTCAGAGTTTTCTTTATATATAGAAGATGCAGATTCCAAATATTTGAAACCACACTTTAGATTGCTCAAACTTAGTATTAACAAATTCAGGTACTGATCCATCTTACACCTTGCATTTTTCCACACAACACACAACTTCCTGCTACGGATTTTATTATATATATATATATATAGCAGATAAAATTCTATATCTAACACACTCTTTCGATTAACACTTGAAAATACCAGCATGTGCAACTCCACCCATTACCCAAGGTGTTGACTTACAAAAGTGATATCAATGACAGATGAACAAAGAGGGAAGACCACAATGACACAGAACAAGTAAAAACTTGGTGTGCCCTTAACTGGGTACGCATCCACGGGGCAACCTAATACTAATATCATCAGGAGGTTGTAACTTGCAAGTGTTTGTGGAAGTGATTCCTTTTTATCCTTATAGGGAATGGAAAGCCCATTCCTTTTCCACTTTGACGCAGGACTAGCTAAAAGTACAGAGACCAAGGACCAACTGCATCGTATCAACAGAAAGAAACAACTTTCCGTCAACTTAACAGTAATAGATATTGTGTTATTTGAATTCAGCATTACGTGTGGAAGTACTTCTAGTGGCCGCCCAGTCAAATGCATTTGCCCGTCTATATTTTTGCCAAGTTGTAGGCCTAAATTAACCTTCATACTCCAAAAACCTTACTTCATTGGGTGTCTCCTCACAAAGGGGGGTCGTGTGACCATAGATTGAATACAAATGAGAGGCATTGAAGGCAGACCTTTGACCATATAGATGAGGCTGAGGCCTCTTGTCAAAGCCTCATGACTGACCCTCTAATGTCAATGATTCTAAAACAGCTCGGAGCTGAATTCACAGTAAAATAATAATAATAATAATAAAAGTAACCCAATTGAAGATGGAAATTGATACCAAAAGATATTCAAAATGTACAGATCAAATTGAAATTTTAATAGAAAATGCCTCGTAGAAGTTACCATCAAAATTCGAAGGCAAGAAAACATCAGTAGAAGGGTTCCACATCGTAGTGTCTATTCCATTTACTACACCAAAGTACCTGTAACATAAAAAGGGTTACATTATCAAATCCAAAGATTAAGCTGAATATAGACCTATGACATGCAAAAAGCAAAAGACAATCCTGAGAAGGAATTATGATTTGAACAAATTCATGCATAGACATACCAGAGATAGGAATTAGTGTTTGTAAAGAACCAATGAAGAAAGACATTAAAAAATCAGACACAAGTCACAGAAATCAGTTATTAGTGTCTACAGAACTTACTTATCACGGTTTCTTATCAACGTACTTGAAAGCCATCCAGAGCAGAGTGTCTCCTTGAGATATGTTGGAGAAACTGTACTGAAAGTGAAAGAAAAACCACGTGTTGTCAAAAGAATACGGGGTGGGTTGGGGTTGGTCTTGTTTATGTCAATGTGGGTGGGTATTAACTCATCCCTTCACATGTATACAGGACAGCTGATGATTATGCTAAAATGCATCTGCTGTATGTCAAGTGAGCAGGACTGTTTCAACTACTAGTTTCTGATTTGAAATTCCAATAAATAACTGTGGACTATGGACCTTCCTATCACCAGCAGTTACTTCAATCAAGTTGCGATGTTCTGGTCAATTTTTTTTTATTTAGTTTTGAGAAGTGATCAATGTAAATGCATATCACCCTCAAAGCCTTAAGAAGCAGTCAAGAGTTATTATTATTTTTGAGAGAAGGGTGTATCACAGCACTATAGCAGTTCTTCATAATCTTTTGTTTTTCCATTTCTCTTCCTCAAGCTTCACCAAGGCTCATTAATTCACACATTTGGTGACTTCAGGCAATCATGTTATCTACATGCCATCAGCTTCTTTCTTGCTGGTGTAAGCAGGCACAAGATTGTTGGTTCAATCCTCATATCTTAAGCTTATTAAAATTTAGGTTGCAGTGGTTCAATGTTCGAAACCGACAATACTCTGTCTTTCTCTCAAGGTAGTAAATAAATGCAAAGAAATGTGCACCACTTAGTTTGCTTTGATATCTTTTGTGCACATAAGCAAGTCAGTAAACGAATACAGGAACATCATGCAAACAATTTGCAAATAAGAAGGATCAGTGAGGTCACTTACACTACTGCATTGCTGTAGACAATTCCACCTTTCAATAAGCTTAACCGTTCAGGATTGTGACCAACAGTTCGATCATCAACAGCCTAAACCATATTGGTAGATGTGAGAGGCATGGTAAATTGTAGCTGCTACAGAGAATATGTTCACATTCAACTGGGGAACTATTTCTAGGGAATACTTCAACAGCTAAATACAGCCACAAAAATTGCAAGGAAAATTTCAGTTATGGGAAAAGGCCTTCTTTAAAAAAAAATAATAATAATAAAAATTTGCATAAAAAAGTGCTTTGCTGTAGACAATTCCACAAAAGAGCATGGTGAAGGTCTTCTTCATCGTGAAAGATACTACTTGCACTTTTTTTCTGAAAAGTGCTCTGAAAAATCGAAAGAAATAATCTGCTTTGTGATAAGAAGGAAAAAAACTTTGGAATAACTAGTCCAAATGATGCATCCCTTAAACATAACATTATGCTGAGACCCGAAGTAGCAAAACTCCATTACCATTTTTACAAACAAATTGCACACAGAAATCACTCGGATGCATAAACCTCACCTTGTCAAAGGTTGCATAGAGGGATCCATCAAGACCACACATGCTAAGTTGCTCTTTTCTGCCATACAAAAAAAACATATGTATATGAAGAGGATGTACCAAAATTAAAAGAACTTCTTCAATCAAAGAATATAAATAAAAAAAAATTACTTAAAAGAATTTGTTACGATGATACCGTCTTAATGGATCACAAAATCTCAGTTTAGTTTTAGAGTCAATAAGTAAAACATGTGTTTGGTGGTTAGCAGATGAGTTCTAATATACTGTTGGCTTGGCTAAGAACATAAAATTTCTAAAAAACAAAAATGAAAACATAATGTACATAATTTTTATCTAAGAAACACAGTTGCACAAGTAATGCCTGAATGTATGCTAAAAGTAATAACTTCTGATCCATGATTTGAAGCAATAAAAACTTACTGGAATTTGACTAATAGTTGAACATGAACACACATCTCTATACCCTCTCTAGCAATAGAAAACAACGCTCTAAATAGACCTTCAGAAAGAAAAAGAAAAAAACATAAAAGAAACATAATTTCATCAAAAAGAGATAATAGATGCAATACAGGGGAGAAGTTGTTCCCCAAACAGACTAAAACAAGATATACCAAAATCAGAAAGGTGATGATACAATAAAACTGTAAGAGCTGTCTCACGAAGACAATTTTCAGTCGTGTGAAAAGAAATCCCACAAAAAAGATTGATCAAATCAAGAGAAAGGAGCAGAAATTAGTAAAAGGAGAGAAAAAGCAGCCCGAAAACAATACAGGTGAACAACCATATACCTTTGCGATAAAAGATGTGGGCTTACCTACATTCACCATAGTGCTCCATGTTATGGATTGTCAATACTATTCTTGGCTTCTACAATTAGCATTACACATGGGATAATCAATATTGTAAGCAAACATAAATAAATGAACATCATTGTTATCTATTAGAAAACTTGAAGTGGGAACCATAGCAATGCGAGAAGGAAGTACCTTAAGAGAAAGATGGTGATACATGTCCCAATAAAGTATGGGTAGAGCACCAGCCTGCCACTCATGGACATGAATGATATCAGGTTGTGTTCCAGTCACCTGCTATGATGCATATATTCTTGTCATAAATTGGAAGAAAAATAATAAGTGAAGAAAACAGTTTGAAATGAACTCCACTATAGGACAAGCTGAAGTTGCCAATGAAGATAGCACAATAGTGAACAAAAAAGTCTCTTATGAGTTATGCTGAGGGTATAATGCTACAAATAACTTTGTAGAGCAGCTGAGGAACTATTTCATTTAGAATATTATAATAAGATTGTTCTCCTTATACAATTTACTTCCTGCAACGATATATACTACCAATACTCAAGTAACAGTTCATTATTAGTGGAACAATGAAACAAGCAGTTTTAAACTTTCATTATATGTGTCTCTATACAAATATTTCAGTTTAGAACTCAATTCAAGATGCCTACCAGTGGCACAAAGAGACCTTTTAAATTAAATGAATGCAAATGATAAATATAAAATAAGTTTAACTGGTTGACTTCAACTATAGATCCTTTATTGTGAAAAAATAAATAAATTAATAAATAGAAGAAAAATATTGAAGTCACTAGTTCAAAACCTGCATCCATTCAAGGCAAGCACGACT
The DNA here is from genome assembly GCA_963682095.1 of Potentilla sterilis. Lineage (NCBI taxonomy): Eukaryota > Viridiplantae > Streptophyta > Magnoliopsida > Rosales > Rosaceae > Potentilla > Potentilla sterilis. The sequence continues at coordinate 34,761,491 of OY821767.1, read as the reverse complement.
AAAGAACATATATGCCTCCAGCTCATTGTATGAACCCCCATACACCTGGAGTCCTTTAAAGAAGTGACAGGATGGTTCAATAAATATAACTGGGATACCTGAAACTACCCCATGATATGCATTAGTGGGGATCCAGTTTCCATCATGATAAGAGTTATATGCTGTTATTAACGTCAAGTTATTGATTTCATGCTTCTGGATACACTCATAGAAAGGAAGCATTATATGCACTGTGTGGCCACGTGATAAACATGCTCGAGCGAGTCCAGTTACAACATCGCCAAGACCACCAACTTTGGCGATTGGTGCCATTTCAGCTGTAACATGAACAATGTCCATGAGTTTGGAGTCCTTGATTTGTTCTGAGGGAAGTTCCGAGTTCCCAACACAAGAAGGAAACTGTTTCTTCCAAAACGGGGTTTCATCAGTTGGAGAAGGCCAAACAAATCCCTGAATATCAGAATCAGTCAGATATCTTGACGTCGCAATGCCGACCTGCAAAATAGGAGTGGTAGGATTACTAGTGATTAAGAGTTCACGACACAGAACGTGAAAATCGAAAGTTGTACGATTGAGTCATATTTATGATCATGTTTTCAAAGTAAACTTGAAAATCTTACACAGTAATTTCTGATGCTAAATTTGAGAAATCCAAAAGGCTACCCCATTTGGGTTGCTCTTGTTATACACAAAAACAAGAGATAACCCTTGAGCATTTTAAGGATCAGTTGTACAGAAAGGAGTAGACAGACAAGAGACTGAAATTAATACCAAGAGTAGAGTAGAGTAGAGTGTTCCATGCACCAAAAACAGAAAAAGCTAGAATGAGTATCTTAAATTTTTGATCTTGAGAGAAAAACAAATGGTTTAAAAAGGTATCAGACAAAAGTGGGAATTAATTGGTGGGTTGGTACCTGGTGGGAAGTGTGATGGGGTTGAGGTTGAGCTCGGGCTTGAATCTTGAACTTAAAGTTGTGGGGTTTGAGTAGCTGCTTCCTGGGATTATTCCAGAGTGTTGGAGTTGAAGCGGAGGAGACCATGTTTGCACAGTAGTACTCCATCGGAACACCACAATCTACTTTAGTTTACACACACTCTCCGTGTCTCCATGAAAGTAATCTCTTTTTGTTATTTTCGGAAAGGACAAACAGAGAGCACAGTGGTGGGCTGGCCCATTGGGCTCTTCCAAGTTAGGCCCAGTTCAGGAAAGAAATTCAAAAAAAGGAGCAAGGTGTTGAGTTGAGAATTCAATTCACGATTTCAGTGCAGACAGAGTGTGATAGATCATTAGATCACCGATCGAAGCCAAGCCAAGCTTAGCCATGGCGGACTCGTCAGGGACGACCCTGATGGATCTGATCACGGCAGACCCAGCTACAGTATCGGCGGCATCATCAACGACGTCGTCTGCGTCTTCTCCATATGTGGCCTCACCACCGCCGCCGCCGGCCAAGGGCACCAGCCCTGGCTCAGCTCTGGGAAAGCCAGCCGTGGAGAAGAGATCAAAGAGGGCGGCGCTTATGCAGATCCAAAACGACACCATCTCTGCCGCCAAAGCAGCTCTGAATCCTGTTCGTAGTAACATGTCCATAATGCCCCAGAAGCACCGCCACAGGCAGCCCAAAAAGCCCGTTTCCTACGCCCAACTGGCTCGGAGCATTCACGAGCTTGCTGCTTCCTCCGATCAGAAAAGCTCTCAGAAGCAGTTGGTCAATCACGTCTTTCCCAAGCTTGCCGTTTACAATTCTGTTGACCCTTCACTCGCTCCTTCTCTTCTCATGGTAACAAGCTTCTTGCTTTCAGCAAATATTACATTAACTGCTCCTGGGATTCACCCTAAAACTCTAAAGCCAATTCCTTTATTGTTTTCTTGCTTTAACAAACTCTAAAGCCAATTTCTTTATTGTTTTCTTTTTATTTATTTATTTATATTGTATCTGCAGCTGAATCAGCAGTGTGAGGATAGGAGCGTTCTGCGATATGTGTATTATTACTTGGCCAGGATTCTATCAGATACTGGTGCACAAGGTGTAACCAGCGGCGGTGGGATCCCAACTCCAAACTGGGATGCTCTAGCTGACATTGATGCTATTGGAGGTGTTACTCGAGCTGATGTTGTACCAAGAATAGTAAATCAGCTCACTATAGAGGCTTCAAACTCCGATGCAGAATTTCATGCTCGAAGACTGCAAGCTTTGAAGGCTCTTACATATGCCCCATCTACAAATTCTGAAATTTTGTCCCAATTGTATGAAATTGTTTTCGGCATTCTTGATAAGGTGCATTGCTCACTCTTCTCACATAAATGGACTGGTTATGGTCTGTAAATACTATTTACAAACTGCATTGAATATATTCTTGTTACATGAATGATCTAAAAACTGCATTGAAGTTTCTGTTCTTAATAATATGTGTTTCTATATCCTTATATATTTCTAGGTTGCTGATGGCCCGCAAAAACGGAAGAAAGGTGTGTTTGGGACTAAAGGTGGCGATAAAGAGGTAAATTTATCTGTTCCAAATAGAATCCTCTACTTGTTCTATGCTGTCAAACTAGATGGTGTGAAATTGGTAAATGTTCCAGCATTTATGAGTTATGAATCATCACTGTCCTGAACTTCTGTTAGAGGTGAAGCTCTGTGTGTGTGCCTTCTACTATGGATAATAGATAACCACTTTAGAGTTTCCCAGCATTTATGAGCAAGTTTCTTGTAATCTTTTGTTTTTGTGCCGTTCATCTTTCTTGCTCCTTAGCTTATGGTCATATGATTATCTTCTTTGAACTGAAATCTTCCCTTCTTTGGTCTAATCCTTGTTTTATTCACTTTTTCTTTTTTCTTTTCTACTTCAGTTCATCATCCGAAGTAACTTGCAATATGCTGCCCTAAGTGCTCTTAGAAGACTTCCTTTGGATCCAGGAAACCCAGCATTTTTGTACCGTGCTGTTCAAGGGTTGGTTTTCTTTCATTCTGGTAGTCAGTTACTGATCACATAATTTTCTGGATTTTGATTTCTTTATATGAGTTCCAGTGGCGCATCTTTGTGGTTCTGATGCTGTTGTCATGTATTGCATGAATTTGATTACTTGGACGACCTTGTTTTTATTGAACAGTGTTATATTATAGTATTGATCTCATGTCCTTTTTGTGCCTTGGATCTTTTTTTAAGTTCCTTAGTAACTCCATCATTGATTTTAACTTTATCATACTTGACATGTTATCATTAGAAATTGTACATGTTGTGAAATCAGTTATCCAAGTCAAGTATCTTTTGTTTCACTTCAGGGTTTCATTTGCTGATCCTGTTGCTGTAAGGCATGCTTTGGAAATTCTGTCTGATCTAGCCACAAAAGACCCTTATGCAGTTGCAATGGGCTTAGGTAATATTGACTTTCAAAGTTTCCACTTTCAAATTTTAAATTTCTGCGGACTTGTTTTACAATATATTATGTAACATAGCTCTTGTGGTGTTTTTGCTTCTAATGTTTTTAACTTTCTATTTGCAGGGAAACATGCTGAGCCTGGAGGTGTTCTTCCGATTATTTGTTGTTTTATCCTATTAAAATATTTAATACATGTCTCTGTTGGTTCAAAGTGACTTGTTTCGAAGAAATGTGAAAAAAAGAAAAAAGAAAAAAAAAGGGAATTATGTTTATATGTTTTCAACATAAATTAGTGATTTAAGGACAGATTGACTCTGTACCTGTTCCCTACTTTTAAAGGCTTATCTATTGCCAGGAAGAAGAGAAGGAAATCACATAGATTTAATTATCACAGTGTAATGAATATGTCCTGTAGTTTGAAATACAGCTTCTAGCTAATATCCTAGAACCATTGACTAGAACAAATGATTGTTCAATACAATTTTGTGATATTTCCAACTTGGATCCATTTGTTTATTTGGCTTGCTTATGGAAACAAAGAAGAAGAAGAAAAAACAAAGGATAGTAGATTCGTACAATTCCGGGGTCTGTTTATACAATGAAATATATGGAATGATTTCTTGTCCTGCATCGTTTGTATGGTCTTAAACATTGTGGTTTAGTACCAAAAGTACCAGTATAGATTGCCTTCTCATCTAGGAATTCAAATTATAAAGTAAGTTGGTTGTATCAACATGCTTGAACATTCCTTCACTCTGCATCTTATGGTACCTTGCTTGTTCTTGGATATATCAGGGGCCTTGCAGGATGTTCTCCATTTGCATGATGTTCTTGCTAGAGTTGCTCTAGCTAGGTTGTGCTATTCAATTTCAAGAGCACGAGCATTGGATGGTAACTCTCTCTCTCTCTCTCTCTCATATATATAGATATATTTACATACATTACACATATAGTTTCATTATTGTATTTGTTCGGTGTACACTGTATGATTTGTGTCCTTGTATCGCAGAGAGGCCTGATATTAGATCTCAGTTCAACTCTGTACTCTATCAACTCCTCCTGGATCCCAGCGAAAGAGTCTGTTTTGAGGCAATCCTATGTATATTGGGAAAACAAGATAACACAGAAAGGTGTGTCTTAGGTTCTGATACTTGATCCCTTCTTCACACAAATGTATTTGTTGGAAAATTGTTGTATGACCTGGACCGTCTCAGTTCTTTCCACCTAATTATGCACCCAGATATCATTATTATACATTTATACACATGCTTGGTTCTAATAGTTTTTTAATGTAGGACTGACGATCGAGCTGCTGGATGGTACCGGTTAACTAGAGAGATTCTGAAGTTACCAGAAGCACCTTCTGTGAAGGATTCCTCCAAAGATAAGGCTCCAAAGACGAGGCGTCCGCAACCCCTCATTAAACTTGTAATGAGAAGGTTTTAGGATCTCTCTCTCCTCTCTCTCTCTCTCTCTCTCTCTCTCTCTCTCTCTTTCTGTTGCTCTTTTGTTTTGGTATCAGAAGCTACAGGAACTTGCTTATTTATCTAAATTTTCATTTTTGATAAAGAAACAGCTTTTAATTGGAAAAATATAAAAGCATCATACACCGACACTTAGTTATAGCTGCAGGCAGAGAGCAACAAACATAATACTCAACTGCCACGTAACCAGCAGATCAAAGCATAATCCATTTACTACAGCTGCTTTCCGTCCTAAAACAATCACTCACTGCAACCCCAGAACTTTGGCCTCTTTTCTGTGTGAAAAGCAAAAGGCTTCTCTCCACAGATCAATCACCCCAGCCTCCTTAAACTACTTTTGCCTTAAAATAAATCTACAATGTACCAAAACATTATCTACTCTTCCCTGTCACTTGGACATACCTGAAATAGCTGCTTGGTCTTCTCTGTTGAGGGAGCTGTTAATATTTGATGTTGAGAAGTTGTCCATGAAGCATGTTTTCATGTCTGGTTGAATTGATAGTTTCTTAATGACTTCTGTGTTCTCAAAATGTTGATATTTAGTCAATTACTTTAACTCCCTGATTCTGTTTCAGATTGGAGAGTTCTTTCCGAAGTTTTTCTAGGCCAGTACTCCATGCAGCATCAAGAGTTGTGCAGGAGATGGGAAAGAGTAGGGCTGCTGCATTTGCTTTAGGCATACAGGATATCGACGAATCAGTGCATGTTAACACATTTTCTGAGACTCTTGATTCACAGATAGATGACGCCTCACATCCTGAGAGTAATTCTTCCAACTTTTTTAGTTTGATAGAAATTCTTCTAACCTTTCATTTACTACTTTATATCTTGCATAGCATCTTCCATTTGTGCTCCTTTTTCCTTTATCATAAATTTTGAAATAATCAGTTAAGTTGAATGGGTTTTCGATAGATTGTGGGATTTGTGGGGATTAATTCATTGAGTGTAGAATTTTTGAATAGCCGCAAGTACAGGAGACTAAGTAACCGAAGAATTAAATAAGCAGATGCTTCCAATATTCAACCAAAGTGCATCAACTCACTGCTGCTTTCCATCTGACAATAATAATGTAAAGAATAGTTCCTAATAACCGACGCCCAAAGACCAGACCAAACTTGATTCCAAATCCAATACACACCAACCCAATTGGTACCTCTAGTTCGCTCTTTCCACTTAACTCAAACAAAATGCCAGAAATGAGCATGCTAAAGAAGAATTCACCTCGGATCTTTCCATAATTTGGAACTTACTGAGTGGGATAAAACAGATTGTAGGAAGTAAGGATAATAAATTGGCCTTTGCTTTGAGCTTAAGTCCTTGTGTTAATACAGGCTTTATATTGTTTCTTTTCATGTTAATTATCTAGTACATTTATATATTTCATCGGGTGAATAATTGGTATAGTGGATCATAATCTTATTATGTTCCTTGATTTCCTTTCCACTACCTAGTTTATTTATTTATTTGATATTGTTTACATATAGGTATCCGAAGAACCTCTTCCTTACCTACTGGTGCAGGTGGCAAGGATACAATTGCTAGTTTGTTAGCTTCTCTGATGGAAGTTGTGCGGACAACCGTGGCATGCGAATGTGTTTATGTTCGAGCAATGGTTATTAAAGCATTGATCTGGATGCAAAGTCCACATGATTCGTTTGATCAACTAGAGTCTATAATTGCATCAGAGCTTTCTGATCCAGCTTGGCCAGCTACGCTTTTGAATGATATCTTACTCACTCTGCATGCTCGATTTAAGGTATGTTGTAGGAATGAAAGTATCTCATCCTGTGCCTTTTATTAAGAACTTCATATGTACTGAGTTCTTCACATTGTATATGAATTATTTTAACCAACATAACTAACTTGTTCCCTGCTGCGTACCATGATGGTGTAGTTGTTTTTGTTGAATTTGGTGTATATTTACTGATTTCCACTTGTAGTCTCTTTTGGTTATACATGACTAAATCTTTCTTAGAATAGTGTGAACTAAAAGAGATGAAATTAGTTTCTTGTTAAGTAAAAGAGTTGAAGCCATCTGGGCCTTTGCCTCGTTTTCAACCAAAAAAAAAAAAAACGGGATGAAGTCTATCCCCATTTAAGTATAGGGCTGAATAAAATTCCTCTGTTGCATAAATGAGTATAGAAGTAGGTGAAACACTAGTCTATGGATTAGTGAGGGTAGAAATCGTAGAATCAATACCTCCATGTGTAGCACAAGGATGTCTAAGTTAACTCAATTGCTAACTCTACTTATTAATCTCTTCTTTGGTGTGCATCCATGTGTTTTGTCCAGAAATAGCTTTTATTTATCCTATTTTATGTGAGTAGTTAAAACTTCTATTACATTTCTTATCAATTTAATTGAAACTTAAATTTGTTTTATTAGGCGACTCCAGATATGGCCGTCACTCTTCTTGAAATTGCAAGGATATTTGCAACTAAAGCCCCAGGGAAGATCGATGCTGATGTACTGCAACTACTGTGGAAGGTATATTTTTGTCATGTTTTTCCACCTTTCCTCCCTTGAACTTTAGTCTTCTTTGTGTGTATATATATTTGGTCATGTTTTCTACCTCTGCTCATTTGTCATGTTATAAGGCATTTAGGCTACATCTGGTGTTTCTTGGCTTAGATTTGTGTTACTTTTATACAATTCACTTACTTAGCATGACAAGGTGCATTACCACACTTTGATGAGCTAGAGTCTAGTAGATCTTACTTTCGTCAGTCGTGCTGCACATATCTAATCATAGTTTACAAAAGTTACAGTGTGCAGATAGTATCGATAGCTGGGTTCCAATAACGTAAAATGGAGCTGAAACCTTGAGATTTCTTTATTTGTTAACCTCAATGTTTTAACTTCATTTCAAGCTCAATGGTGAAATCACCGAACTGAAAAACTCAGCGCTTTATGTAATGTTAAACCATTTTTGCATAGAGAACGACCATTAAAACCTTTTGGCATGGGTCTGAGATGTGGACCTGTTAATTTAGACTTGAGTTAAGGGTTAAAAAGTGCAAATAAGTGTCTTTCCATGTACAAGAATTAGTTTTAAACAGTCATGTTGTATAGTGTTTTTCACTTTTTGGTCAGTTCAGCACAGAAGTATGTCTTCCTTTTCTCTTTTTCAGTTTTTTCTTGTCTTCAGTGTTGCTGGTTCCTCTCAACTTTGAGATTTAATGCCCTGCCCGTACATCCAAAGAGTTGATTGTTAATTTATCATTTTGATATTATATATATGGTTGTACATGCCATCTGGATTTTCCTGTCAACTCACATGGAAACATTATTCATATGTTGAAGAACAACTTCTATTCATTTTGGTCTGATTGATCACTATGATTTGACTCATTCTATTGTAGACTTGTCTTGTCGGGGCTGGTCCTGATGGAAAACACACTGCATTAGAAGCAGTTACAATAGTTCTTGATTTACCACCACCACAACCTGGGTCAATGTTGGGGCTTACATCAGTTGACAGGGTGTCTGCTTCTGATCCAAAGGCAGCTCTGGCTTTGCAAAGATTAGTACAAGCAGCAGTAAGCATCTTAATGACCATTAGATGCTTTATTTTCTTCTCTTTGAATTTATTATTTAAATAACATGCAAAATTTCCGTCTCTATTGAGTAATGTAGGTATGGTTTCTTGGAGAAAATGCAAACTATGCTGCTTCTGAATATGCCTGGGAATCTGCAACCCCTCCTGGTACCGCATTGATGATGCTAGATGCAGATAAAATGGTTGCTGCTGCCAGTTCCCGCAACCCTACTCTAGCTGGTGCATTGACTAGGCTACAGAGGTGTGCATTCAGTGGCAGCTGGGAGGTATTAGCTTCTACCTTAGTGTCAGCCACTTTTCCTTTTGTTTTATTTTGACAGAAACTTAGCAAGAGACGATTTTCGCCACCTCCTGTATGTGTCTGAATATAGTGGGTAAGAGTGTAATGTTTAGTTGAGTGCAGATTTCCAAAGTATTAGTTTATTCTTATGGGGTAGTCAGAGTTGGTGGTCCCTCAACGTGCATGCAGGTTTAATCGGAACTTTCGTTTACCGACTTTTCCTTGAATCTTTTTTTCTCCCCACTACCATGTTTTTGGTTTTATCTGTTGGAAAATTAGAGCATCCCACCAAAACACAATTGGTGATGGCTGGAGAGGATCAAGATCTTATATATTATCTTGCCTGGCTTAGAAATCCTGATGTGGCTTTCACATTCTCCAACTTTCCCCATTTAGGTCAGGCCTCACATCGTTATGGCTGATTCAGGACATGTATGTAGCTTTCCCACTGCGTGAATGCATATCTGCCGTGCACTGTGATTGGAACGAATAGCTAATTCCATGTTTCTCAACAAATAATAGCTAATTGCATGTTAGAGACCAATTGGCAGAGACGCCCAAGAATATATTGATTATTATGCAAGGCTTAGAATCTGGAATTTGGGGTTCGATAGTCTCCAACACTATCAATTTTTTAAATACAAAAATAAAAAATTAAATTAATTGAACTTGTCCTCTGCTTATGTGCTCAGAGCCTTGCAGCATTATCCATGCATGCACTTTTTTTTTTTGTGTGTGTGTGTGTACACTAAAGTATCATATCTATGAATTTATAAAGTTGCAGTAGCAGTAGGTATTAATAAAAGAATTTCAGGAGTAGGAGAGGAAAAGGACAGATAAAAAAGCAATGATAAACAAGTCTTAACCATAAGCCAATGGCCTAGATAAACTGAAGTCTTAAACTGAGGTGATAAACATGGGCTTTTATTCTGAGGTAGACATGACAGATGAAGAAGCAATGGTAAACAGGTCTCAACCCATAAGCCAATGGCCTAGATAAACTGAGGTGATAAAGATGTGATTTATTCTGAGGTAGACGGTAACAAGATATGAGTACATTATATTGACAAGAATGATAGGTAAGAATGAGAAACATCCAAGTAATGGATGAAATGTAACCGCCCTCAGGTTTCATAAAAAACATTGCACCACTTTATATTGTTACTTTTTAAGTTTTTTGTAATTTTATCTTTTTGTATTTTTATAACCTGTTGGTTCTTTCGGTTCTCTAGGTTCGGATCATTGCTGCTCAAGCTCTCACAACTATGGCAATAAGATCTGGTGAGCCTTTTAGGCTACAAATATATGAATTTTTACACACTATAGCACAGGGCGGAGTGCAGTCTCAGTTTTCTGAGATGCATCCCAGTAATGGAGAAGACCAAGGAGCTAGTGGCACAGGCCTTGGTGTTCTAATTAGTCCCATGATAGAGGTTCTTGATGAAATGTATAGGGCGCAAGACGATTTAATCAAGTAAGTAGTTTCTTTATATTTCAGTTGATTCTCTTCGAAGTATTCATAGTTGCGTACTAATTTGTTCTGTGGGTAAATAGGGAAATGCGCAACCATGATAATGCTAATAAGGAATGGACAGATGAAGAGCTCAAGAAGCTCTATGAAACTCATGAAAGGTTGCTTGATCTTGTTTCTCTGTTTTGCTATGTTCCAAGAGCAAAATATCTGCCTTTGGGGCCAATAAGGTATGGTCTGTCTTTAACTGCGTCCTTGATAGTATTCATGGTCAGTCTATCTTTTCTTTCATCTATATATCCAATATTGAAAGAACAAGACAGCAAAGGAGCTTTGTATTGGTGATGTGGCCACTCCTACAAGGTATCAACAACAAAAATTGTTGAATATTACCCTAAAAGATAGTGACAAACCAGCACAGATTGCCATTTAATATTTGTTATTAACTATACAGAACTGCGACAAATATCTAGATATTCTTGATATTTAGTTATAATGCAACATAGATCCCCACTGACAATTATTTTTTATTAATAAATAACTGTCATGAAAAAGAACACATTGTGTATAGTGCCTGACGTCGTGTGGTTCCTTATTACGGGTTTCACTTTTTTCTTAATCTGGATTTAGTATCCTCTTTTGTTGATTCCCCTTTTCAATCTTATGACAGTGCAAAACTTATCGACATCTATCGTACCAGGCACAATATTAGTGCATCATCTGGTTTGAGTGATCCAGCTGTTGCTACTGGAATTTCTGATCTGATGTATGAATCTAAACCAACAGCTGTAGAGTCTGATGTGCTTGATGATGACCTTGTAAATGCTTGGGCAGCAAACCTTGGTGATGACGGACTGTTGGGAAATAATGCACCGGCAATGAGCAGGGTAACAAATATTTTTAATGCAATATTTACAAATACTTTTAATTCAATACTGTAGTCTGAACTTTTGCTTTAATAATTATGTAGCTGGAGGATAGAATAAAGGGATTGGAATTGGTGCCCCCTTTGTAATAACCACACCCTTCCTAAATAATTTTCTAATGGACGTGCATGGAGGTGGTGTGGTTGTAAAAAATGGGTGCCAAATTCACCTCCCTAGAATAATACCACTCTAGTTATAGTCAAATACATCAAATCCTGGCAGTAAACATTTATCTATATCTTGCTCCTCTGTCTATTCATATACTATATAACTCAAATATGACGATTTACGATCACATTGTTATAAGTTTCTTTAGAGTTTAGATATGTTTAAGATGGTTAAAAGTAATTACCCCGACCTTGACGATAGTATGGTAAATGAACTTGTGTTAATTCAAGGTGGTAAGCTCAACCAGAACTACACCTGAAGTTACTTGGTCGGTCTAATTCTAGGATTGCCATTGAGTGGCCAATATTCAACTAGTTGCTACATTGTTTTCAATTGCAGAAAATGTAGAATGGTTCTATTACATGCTACCCTACTTATTTATAATACATTTAAACTTGACTCCTGCATCAGTTCCTGTTTGGTAATATAAATGTTTAGACAAAACCTATTATAAATAGAGCATCTAGTCTTTAGAAGTTCAATATTCAAGTGCTAGTTTGGGGAGGATACCTCCTGTTTTGGATCCCCAACAGTGGCTGGCTGGCATTATGCATGACAACCTAGGATAATCTGTTCTCCATCATAGTTTCTAACTTTAAAGTTCAGAAAATAGCTTCCTTGATTTAATGGTGTGATTGATATTTAGCATAGATGATTGATTAAAGCTCCTCTTAAAAACGTACTGTAGATACTATTGTCTAAGTTCTTAGTTAGTATTGCCAAAATATTTTCAGCTCATAGTAGATCTTACGCCACCCTGAGTAATAATATTTCACATCTACTTGTTAGGTTAATGAATTTCTTGCTGGTGCTGGAACGGATGCTCCTGATGTTGACGAGGAAAACATCATCTCTAGGCCATCAGTTAGTTATGATGATATGTGGGCAAAGACACTTTTAGAGACTTCAGAACTGGAGGTATGCTTTTATTGGCATTCATTAGTTGCCACTTTATGCAATAGAGACGGAGTAGAAACCTATCTGAAAGGGTTGTAACTAATTGTAGTCAATTAATTTGCAGGAAGAGGATGTGAGGTCATCCGGGTCATCTTCCCCTGAATCAACAGGCTCGGTTGAAACCTCCATATCATCCCATTTTGGGGGAATGAATTACCCTTCACTTTTCAGTTCACGGCCGGTATGAGATGCATTTATTATTTTTTCGTTTTCTACACTTTCTGTTCACATGCTTCTGATTTTTCTGTTCACATGCTTCTGATGGCTTTATTATTTAGGCTCTAAAACGTTAATACTGTAATTAGTTCTTAGGTGGTGTTACTCTATTACGTAGCAACAACTAGCCCTCTATAATTGCAGTTCCTCATCTAGGTATGCGTATGGCCCAGCCGTTGAATTGATTTGACAGGCTTTTTTTAAAGGGGAACTGAAGAACCCGTGGATATAATCATACACGACCTCTCTCAACCAATCGTGAGATGATCCATCGATCGCTCATTACAAATTGATGCTCAACTCATGCCCCAAACTAGGGAAAGAACTAAATAAAGTCCAAAGACTAAAATCCATAGAGTGACTAAAACGACATAACCCTATATTGAAGGACTACCCCGATTACACAGTCGCGTTAGAACCATTGGTGTACGGCGCAATAACTCAAGCCGCTACCCTAAAAAAATATGCTCATGATGAATGCAGCCCACATACAAGCCCGCTAAGAATCCAGCCCAACACCAGCCCAAACCAAAGAAAGGAGGGAAAGTGGGCCAGCCAGCCCAACTCCCACTACCCTTGCTCTGCGATTAAGGCAGACGTGAAAACAGAACCATAGCAAACTCCCCGGAGCCTCCACCACCACTGAATCAATCCAGCTGCTCCCAGCTACAACGCCATGGCCGCTTGCTTTGCAACCTCAATCCGAGTCACCAACTGCTACCCAAACATCGACCCGCCCACAAAGCCTGAACGTTGCTGCCAAACCAAATTCAACCCCTCTTACTGGCTCCTACAGCTATCCACTACCACACCGCTGATCTCCACACAAGAACCAAAGTCGTTGCTGACACACGCTGAATTGGCGATTCCTGCACAACAACGCCGATCTCAAGGAGGTACTGCCACCCTCCTCCTTCACTCGCCCAAGTGAACCAGCCCCGAGACGCCCTGCAGCGGTCTGGCAAACCTCCCAAGTGCCGCTAAATTTCACGAAACCTAAGGTTTTTTTTACAGTTGGGACTCTTAAGAGGGGCTGATACCGTTAAATTAATTTTTAAAGACGGGGAATCTTTGAAGTCAAAAGATGTATGGATAGCCTTGATTTGAAGTAGAAGAAATGTATCACATAATGATCTGAGAAATTTGGTTTTGGTTTTGTTTGAATAAGAACAGCAGCCTGTGTTATGCTTATGAATGTGTATTTTTGTTTAAAGAGTCGCTATGGATCAAAGTTTTAGGGTTAAATCTTTAAAGTTCATTTTGTTGGCACATTCTCTAAGCGTAACCTGTCTTGCAAAGGGTCAAGTAGTAGTTCTGATACTCGTTGACTTATTGATCCTTGAATAATACTGGTTGCTAATGGACTTTTCCTTGTATACAGCATCTGCAATTTAGAATTTAATGTCTGGTTAATTAATTACTTGTAACAGGAGAGGTCTGGAGGAAGCAGATATGGCAATCCATCTGTGGGGGGTCCCTCATTCAGCGAGGGTTTAGGATCTCCAGTTAGTTCTCATTGTCTCTCACAAATCTAGTTCCTTATCCTGATTCTGTCAAAATTCTGATTCTTCCAACTCTTACCAGATTAGAGAAGAGCCTCCACCGTACTCGTCACCTGCCACACAAAGATTTGAGTCATTTGAGAATCCCCTAGCTGGATCCCAGAGTTTTGGATCCCAAGATGAAGAACGTGTTTCTTCTGGAAATCCTCAACATGGAACAGCACTGTATGACTTTACTGCTGGTGGAGATGATGAGGTAATAACTCCTAATGATTCACTCTGGCCTTAAATGTTTCAATTTATGATCCAAGGGTGTCTCGTTTTGGGACCTGTGAGCAGGTATATATATTTTTATAGAGGAATGATCCTTTGAAACAAAATCTTACTGGTCCTCTGCCTTCTCTGCTTCTCATATGACAGAAATGTTGCCGTCTTTTCTCAGTCAAATTAGTAGGCCAATTTACTGCAAACATGAAGGTGGTTAATATGGTTATTATTTGTCCATGCAGTTAAATTTAACAGCTGGAGAGGAGGTTGATATCGAGTATGAAGTGGATGGCTGGTTTTATGTAAGTATACAGGGTGCATGGGATTAGAAAATATTTGTGGCTTGTCAGTGCTCCTATATCTAGAAAGCTAGATTTCATCAATTTGTCCCCTTTTTTCTTTTGTTTTATTTTAATTATTATCATTTTTTTTGGCAGTCTGATTATTTGATTTGCTCACTAGCTATAGGTCCAGAAACATAAAATTGTCTTTTATTCATTCTATGTATGATGTTGTCTATTGGACAACGAAAAAAATTGATATTCAACCTAACCAAAAAATCTGTCCCAAAATTAAGTTGTTCACCTGGACCCGGGCAGTAAAAAGTTTCTACACCCTGAATTGCATCTGTTCAGTTTTTTTATACGTTTTTTTTTTTTTAAGTATATATGTGGTTAATTACCATTTTGACGCTGTTTCTACTTGAGGCAACAATTGGTGCTAATATGTTGGGCCATGCTTTACAGGTAAAGAAAAAACGCCCTGGGAGGGATGGTAAAATGGCTGGTCTGGTCCCAGTCCTCTATGTTAGTCAATCTTGATATGCAGATTGACATGATATTCTTGGTCTTGCACTGTCCTATGGTAGGCTGTGGGATTGCCTGCACTACCTGTGAGTTTGAATCTACAATTTGGTGCCCACATAATCGAATCTCCAGTTTGGTGCCACATTATTGAATCTCTTAGTACATCCACATTTTTTTAGCAGTGGGAGTTCCGTGAGCATCAGCCAGGGTGTTGGTCATTGTTTATAGTTGTATTTATAGTTCATATTGTTCATAGCTCTTGGTTTTATATATTCACGTTGCTATATTTCAATTGTACTTTTGATTTTGTAACTACAAAAGCTGTAGACCCTTTGAGTGATTGCCCGGTCAATAGTCTTGCTCATCTATAGTCTATTCTATTATTAAAGAAATCTGCTTTGATTAATAAGTGCCTTTATTGATTACTATGAAACACGGATACGTTCTCCAGCTCGCGTATAGAGCGTATTGGACACGGACACGCATACACGCCAGAATACGCACGGACATGCATACTGCATTTCAGACGCGGCTTGGACGTGCGTGTCCATGAAACTTTTGCATTTTAGAAAGGGGGTTTGGGCATAATCAAAACCCTAGAATTTCAATTCGAAAATTCTCCTTCCTTGGATCAAAGTAGATCAATTCCTTTCATGGAATTGCTATACAAGCCGAGACCTTTGATTCCTGACCGGAATCGGGTTGATTGGTGGCCGAAGGAGGGAGTTCCGGTTCGACACAGTCGAACGTTCTCGATCTTCGTATGTCTAAACGACGGCGATTCGCCTTGAATCAGCGCTGCAGGCGTGACGAGGGAGGAGAGACGAGGCGAACGGCACCGGAGGCGAGCCAAACGGTGGCCGGATGGCGGAGCTAGCTTGAGGCGGCGACTGTGTCGGGGAGAGAGAGAGAAAGAAAGAGGAAGAGGAAGGAATATATATATATATTAAAAATACGTGTCCGTGTTCGAAAAAATTTCATTTTGTTGTGTCTGAGTATCGTATCGTGTCCGTATTGGACACTCGTGTCTGTGTCCGTATTTTATAGATATATTACAATGTCCGTTTTAAGTAGGTCACTACCAGAAAAAAAGTTTTTCCCGACGAAAAAAAAAAACGGCCGACGTCTAAAAATTTCGTCGGTAATTTCATAGAATAGCCGACGATTTTATTTTTCGTCGGTAGAAAAACAAAATCGTCGGCCATAGTTTGGGAATAGTCAACGATCCTTTTTTTTCGTTGTTATAAACAAAAATCGTCGGCTATATTCAGATTTCAGGCGACGATTTGGATTTTCGTCGGCCTTTCTCTGAAACATTAGCCGACGAAAAATTTTGAAATTTTGGCCGACAAAATTGACATTTTCGTCGGCTATAAGTCTATATTTTCAGATCTAGACAGCAGCTGCTCATTTAAAAAAAAAAACTAAAAAAAACGGGAGAAAGAGTGAAAAATCTGTGGGTATTGTTGAAATCCGTCCTCTCGTACATTGTGGAGCTATATATAGGTACGTATATGTGTATATATGTTGATTTTGAGTTTTAGTTGAGTTGATTTTGAGTTTTAGTGATTTTGATTTAGTAAGTGATTTTTTGTTTTGTTGTAGTTGAGTTGATTTTAAGTTAGAGTTTAATTATGTGTTTTAATTTGATGTTATTTTAATTAGGAGATAAAATATATATATATATATATATATATATATATATATGTTTGTGTGGAGTTTAATTATATATATATATATATATATATATATGTTAATTAATGGTTGTTGATAGTGTACTTAACTTAAATAATGATTGATATATAGTGTAACTTAAATAATGGTTGTTAATGGTATATATATATGGGCTGATGATAAAAAAGTCAAATTTAATATAGCTAATGATAAAAAGGTCAATAACTGTTTCATAATGATAATTAGGTCAGTTAACTAAACTTCTTAAACCGTTGCCCCCAAAGTTGTAATTATTTACAACTTGTGCCACTGTGTAAATAATGAACTGCACGATATATTGCTCCGAATCCAAATTTCATACAACGTCTCTTTTAATTAATGAACTCAGTTTTGATTTCAGTAGCTGCCATTCCATAATTATCGTTCCCCAGCGCCGGCGTCGTCTTCGAGGTGTAGCATCATCGTCGCCAAACCCGACGTCAAGGTCTCGAATCTCCGATCTCTAATACTGCGACGGGACAAACTCACTGTCCTTCGCAGACCGTGTCCAAGCCAAGCCGGAATCCAACGACGCCAATCTCATCATCCTTCTCGGCCGCGTCAAAACCAAGCCCGAATCCAACACCGACGTCCTCAAGTCCAGCAAGTGAGTTTGATTTCATTCTTTAGGGATTTCTAAGGTTTGAATTCAATTTACGGATTCACTTTAGGTTTTGATTTGGTGAATTTCGGTTACATTAGGTTCGAATTTAATTTTGAATGTGAATTTCGGTTTGTTTTGTATCTGATTTGGTGAGATTTGGTGCATATGAATTTCGTTTGTTTTCAAATTGAATTTCCACTTCAATTTGTTTATGAAACATTCAGATTTTGGCATGGCTCATACAATGTGGAAGGTTTGTTTACGAATTTATGCAGTTGTGGAACTAAAATGTCATATTATATATGATAGTTTTTGATTCAGTGTGAAGTTGTATCATTTTTGTTGAGAAACTGTGTGTTACTTTGCTAAGGTCATGTAGTCGTATTGGAGATTCCCCCTCTTTCAAAAATATTATCCTGTGGTTTGCTTCATATGTATTCATGCCATCTGTGGATCAGTGTTCTGCGATTGTTGCGATCGAATTGTTTGATTTGTTTCCCGGTCATATTAGGAAGGTGGACCCCTAAACTGCATTCTGTTCTGTTTTCCTGATTAGTATACATTACTGAAAGAGACATTTCTGCTGCATTTTCAAAAGGACCGAGTTTGTTTTTGTAACTACTAGTGTAACTACTGGTGTAACTACTAGTGTAACTACATGTCAAATAACTGTTTTTGTAACTACTAGTATAACTACTGGTGTAACTACATGTCAAATAACAGTTTTTGTAACTACTAGTGTAACTACATATAAAGTAACTGTTTTTGTAACTACTAGTGTAACTACTGGTGTAACTACATGTCAAATAACAGTTTTTGTAACTACTAGTGTAACTACTGGTGTAACTACTAGTGTAACTACATATAAAGTAACTGTTTTTGTAACTACTAGTGTAACTACTGGTGTAACTACTAGTGTAGCTACATGTCAAGAAACTGTTTTTGTAACTACTAGTGTAACTACTGGTGTAACTACTAGTGTAACTACATATAAAGTAACTGTTTTTGTAACTACTAGTGTAACTACTGGTGTAACTACTAGTGTAGCTACATGTCAAGAAACTGTTTTTGTAACTACTACTGTAACTACTGGTGTAACTACTAGTGTAACTACATGTCAAGAAACTGTTTTTGTAACTACTGGTGTAACTACTGGTGTAACTACATGTCAAATAACTGTTTTTGTAACTACTAGTGTAACTACTAGTGTAACTACATGTCAAGAAACTGTTTTTGTAACTACTAGTGTAACTACTGATGTAACTACTGGTGTAACTACATGTCAAATAGCTGTTTTTGTAACTACTGATGTAATCTCTATTTGATCTTGTTGTTCAGTTTGTTTGTGATTAACAACTGTTGTGCTTTTTGATTATTCTCTTTTGCTGGACATATAATTCTTAGTGTACCTATCGTTGTAACTATTATTTGCTTTTTGTACTATTCAGGAACGCAATGACAGAAACAAAAGGTAAAAACATTGAATCCGATGACGACACGGACTACGAAAATAGAACCAAAAAGAAGAATGATTCCAGAACCAGAAAATCACCAAGGATATTGCAATTAAAGAAAAAATCAGTTGCTGATACAAGAAAAAGAAAAGTTGCAGAATATGGTAGTGATGGAGAAGATGCTGAAAATCAACAGAAAAAGAAGAAGAAGATGAACAAGAAAGGATCTGAGGAAGAAACAAAAGAAGAGAGTACTGAGGATGAGCAAGAAGATGAAATGGAAGACAAAAAAGTGGGGAAAATAGAAAGCATACAGTACCGCTGTCGTCTACCAAACTTTGCAGCTTTCAAAAACGGAATAAATGAAAAGGTGGTTGAAGAATTAAGGAAAGGGCCTTTTTATAAGTTGTTTGAAGCCTTTCATGAACAAAAAGTAAGCAGCAAAGTGGTTGGTAAAGTCGACAGGCAAGTGTGGCTGATTTTGGAAGCATTTGACCCCAAAGAAGAGGTGTTTCTATTTGGAGGAAAGAAGTACAGAATTACTGACAGCATTACATCTGAAATTCTTGGATTGCCAAAGAATGGAGATCGGGTAGAAACTGCTGAATTGGACCAAGAAGCTGAGGATATGTTGGTTCAGTTATTTGGTGAGAGGAAGAAAAAAGAAGATAGAGTTCAAAGAGACATGGTTCAAAGAGCTATTCAGAAACTACATGATCAGCAGCCGGAAAGTGAAGAAGATAGAAAGAGAAAGATTAAGAATCTGGCCAGACTTGTGGTTTTGGAGATATGCATTGAATTTCTTTTCCCTAATGTTTCTGGATTTCTTTCATGGAAATTCGTGAGAGCTATTTGGGGTGACTATGGAAACTTCGCATGGGCTGTTGAAGTTGGAGCTTTTTTAAAAAAGACCATCTTACGACAGAAAAACAAGCGTGTGATAACAAAAAGCATCAACTCTGGAGGATGTGTCTTCCTGATTCTGGTAATTTTTTTCAATTCTGTAAACTTCTTTATGTTTGTAACTATAAATGTAACTGCCACATATTGACTACTAACAAATGTTTTTAATTTACTTTCTAGTATTGGCTATGCGAGAAGACAAAAGTTGTGGCGCCAATTGAGGGAAGAGAACAGGAAACACACTTGATGAGGAAATGGGACCTTAGAGCATTGGCAAAAAAGTTAATGAACTATGATCTCAAAGCATACACAGTAAGTGTTCTTTTACTCTCTATCAAGTAAATATAAATGTACCTAGGATTGTAACTAGTGCACGTAACTATCATGGGTATTAAGAAAATATAAATGTAACTAGCAATGTAACTAGCAATGTAACTGTGTATGTAACTATCCTGTGTATGAAGAAACTATAAATGTAACTGTGTATGTAACTAGCATTGTAACTAGCAATGTAACTGTGTATGTAACTATCCTATGTATCAAATACCTATAAATGTAACTAACATTGTAACTAGTGTGGTAACCGTGCATGTAACTATATTGGGTATTAAGTAACTATAAATGTAACTAGCATTGTAACTACCCTGATAACTACAATTCCTGCAAACTAACTGCTTGCTGCAATTTTTTTCAGAGATTGTTTACCAATGCCAAACCAGATCCTAAAGACAGCGATGATGAAAATGAAGAGCCAAATCCCGGATCAAAGTTGAATGAGGATTTGACCGTTAAGGATGCAGAGCTGCGAAAAAAGGATAAGATTATTCAAGAAATACTTCTCGCCAACCAAAACTTGGAGAAAGACTGGATAGAAAATAAGACAAAGATTGAAGAGTTGGTTGCGCAAAATGAGAAGTTGTGGTTGGAAAATAGGAGTCTGAATGAGATTACATTGGGGATGTGCAACAAAGAAATTCAAGAACAGATGATGAAGCAAAAGGAAGAGATCAGGAAGCTGAAAGAGGACAAAGAAGAGATGAGCAGAACAAAGGAAGATATGTTGAGAGAAATTGAAAAGAAGAATGAAGAAATAAAAAACTTACACAAAATTATTGATGCACTGTCCAGCTCTCAAAACTCACAACAAGCCGAAGAAATTGAAGCGCAAAAGGATGAGGAACCTAAGAAAAAGGGTAATTTCTGATCTAAGACGTACCAAAGGAGAAAACGGAAACAAATTGAATAGATTGTTTAGATTATGTGTTCTTTTTCTATTTTTATTTAGAGTTGTATTTAGACAAATTTCTGGTTTGGTAATTTAATTAACTTTTTAATCAAGTATAAAGTATTGAAATCTACTTTAAATCAAGTATTATATGTAACTGTACTTTGACGCATATGTAACTATTTATGTTAAGTGAGTGTATATTTGATATGTAATTGGCAATTGTCCAGGTGATTGTATTCAGAAAGGAACTGAGGAAAATGTTGAACAAGATGGTCAGAAAGAGGCAGAGGAGGAGGGTAATCTCAAATTTCTAATTTTGTAACTAGAGTTGTAGCTGTCAAGTGTAACTAGAGTTGTAACTGTCAGTGTAACTAGAGTTGTAACTATATCAGTAACTGTCAATATTCCTTAATTTGCAGGTTACACGATGGATGAAGATCTAGAGGAAACTGTTGAACAAGATGGTCAGAAAGAGGCAGAGGAGGAGGGTAATCTCAAAACTTTTTTGTTATTGTTGGGATTATCTTTCTAATTTTGTAACTAGAGTTGTAACTGTCAGTGTAACTAGAGTTGTAACTTCAATATTCCTTAATTTGCAGGTTACACAATGGATGAAGATCTAGAGGAAAATGTTGAACAAGATGGACAGCAAAAGGCAGAGGAAGAGGGTAATCTCAAAACTTTTTTGTTATTGTTGGGATTATTTTTCTAATTTTGTAACTAGAGTTGTAACTAGATTTGTAACTGTCAGTGTAACTAGATTGTAACTCTATCCGTAACTGTCAATATTCCTTAATTTGCAGGTTACTCAAGGGATGAAGATCTAGAGGAAACTTTTGAACAAGATGGACAGAAAAAGGCAGAGGAGGAGGGTAATCTCAAATTTTTTTTGTTATTGTTGGGATTATCTTTCTAATTTTGTAACTAGAGTTGTAACTAGAGTTGTAACTGTTAAGTGTAACTAGAGTTGTAACTGTCAGTGTAACTAGAGTTGTAACTCTATTAGTAACTGTCAATATTCCTTAATTTGCAGGTTACTCGATGGATGAAGATCTAGAAAGAGAGGTGTTGGAGTTTATGGAAGAAATCGAGCGGGATCATATGGAAAAGGCAGCACAGCGAGAAACTGAGAATGGTATGTAATTAATCAAATCTACCATGCTAAATTATGTAATTATCTATGAAAAAAAAAAATTGTGATTTGCATCTGTGTGAAGAAGGCATGGAACTGTAGGTGTTGGTCTATCTCTATTTATGTAACTCACAGTGTAATTGGTCATATTATGTCTGTTTAATATGTAACTATATTAGTAACTGTTGGTGTTCCTTACTCTGCAGATTACACGACAACAGAAAAAATAGATACGCTGATTTCTGAGGTTGTCAAAAGTATTGAACAAGAGGCACAGGAAAAAGGTGTTTGCTTGTTCTTAATATTTTTAATATAGTACTCTATTATGAGTTAATTAACTTGTTTTATCTCTGTGACTTTTTTGTAACTGACTTGTACTGTTAGCGTAACTGTTGGTGTAACTGGACTGTTAATTTAATAACTCTAGTTTTATGTAACTGTTGTTGTAACTGACAGTGTTCCGTACTTTGCACAGGGGAAAATATGAAATCACAAGTACAATCTCCACCTCAATCAATTCCCAAAGAAGCTAGATGGTCACCGAAAACACCAGTGACCGAAATGCCGACATTTGATCTCATGCCAGGCATTATCTCTCCTTGGGCATCTTGGAAAACCCCACCAGCACCTGAAATCAGCAACATGGAGGCTCAGCCGCAATGGAAAAACCCACAAGCACCTGAAATCAGCAACATGGATGCTCAGCCGCAATGGAAAACCCCACAAGCGCCTGAAATCAGCAACATGGAGGCTCAGCCGCAAAATTACCAAATAGTTGCAACACCATCTCCTATCAGCTATATGTATCCTGAGGAAGTGGTACCGAAGAAGAAAGAAGAGATCCGTTTGAAGATAATAGATGAAGTATCTGGCAAGACTGCAGAGTCGATGGGATTGTACTCATACTCATATATAGCACGGATTAAGAGCAGAAAAAGGGTGAAGACAAGGGATACAAAAAAAATATATTGGTGGGGAGAGGTGAAGAAAGACAGAGAGAAGAAAGCAAAGAACAGAGAAGAACTCCAAAAGAAGATGAAACAGCAAATAGAGAAACAAGAGGGAGAAGTGAAGGGAAAAGGAGGCAAGGATATTAATGAAAAGAAGTATGAAATCAATGAAAAAGGAGATATAATAGAAGTTATCAGCGACAGTGAGGTTGAAATCCCTAAGCCTAGACACATAGAAATTGAGGACTGGACGAGATATACAGTTTTTAATCTCATGGATGATAGCACAAAGAGGAAATGGACAAGATTATGGAACACTATTCCAGATGGGTAAAAACTTGAAGTCTCGGTTTAAACTTTTTTTTTTACTCGCAATGAAACTGTCCTTTCTAATATTTACTATAATTCGTCTCTGTAGGGAATTCGTTTGGAAAGGGACGATGCCTGGGTTGGAAATTTCAAAACATGATCTGAAAGAGTTGTTGATAGAGAATGGAGCAATTGGAATGAACGTGATAGACGGCTATGGAGGTGTTTTAAACGACGAATATTATGTACATGATTCTTCAGGTCACCCTACACCAAGGTGTATGCCAAGCTTGTCATGGGTAAGGCCCTGGAAACACCTAACTACATGTAACTGCTGTTGTAACTACTGGTGTAACTAGTAATGTAACTGAAAAATGTAACTACAAGCAAAAAAGAATAATATTGTAACTAGAAATGTACCAATATAAAACAAACTGTGTAATTAGTGTTGTACCTATTACCGACTTTAAAAACCTAACTACATGTAACTAGTAATGTACCTAAAAAATGTAACTGCTGTTGTAACTACTGGTGTAACTACAAGTAATAAATAATGTAACTAGTAATGTACCTATAAAAAGTAAGTGTTTTTGTAACTAGTAATGTACATGTTGCTGACTATACTTTTGTGTAACTGTTTTGCTTGAATTAGCATTCGGTGGAGAATCTACATACGAGGAACCTTCACTATTACATGTGCGAGAAGCTGTTTGAACATTTAGGAGAATCAACAATGTTGTTTTTCCCGATGACACATCAGAATCAATTTCACCACACATTATTAATGTTTCAAACGGATCCGCCCCAATTTTTCCACCTCGACTCATTGCAGCCAAGAAGAATAAATCGTGACAACACTTGGAGAGATGCAAAAAAAATGGTAAGCAGATTTTGACCAAGTCTAATATGTACTGCATGCAACGAGAAAGTATTTTCTTTAGTTTTCTCATGGTTGTTTTATGACACTTAAATTGCAGGCAAAAATGATTGAAATTTGGATTATGGCAGTAAAAGATCAAGCAGAGGAAATGCTTAACGAGGGTTCTAGGATGAAGTATCACAATTCAAGCACCCATGAAGAATTGATATTGAAGAAAAAGAAGCTCACTGCAAAAGATGTGAATACAATCAGATACATCCAAGCAAATATTGAAGAGAGCAACATCAGTATCCATAAGTTCAAAACAATAAAAATATAACTATAAAGTGTAACTAGTAATGTATCTATAAAATGTAACTGCTTCTGTAACTACAAGCAACCAGGAATAATAATATAAATAGTAGTGTACCTATAAAAAGTAATTGTGCATGGTATATTGCTTTTGTAATTGCTTTTGTAAATGTAACTATAAATGTAACTAGCAGTAACTATCCTTGAGAAATACATTCACCAAATGAACATTACAAGATTTCTAGAGTTTATATATTTCATATATTTCCTTTCAATTTTGCAGCGTGCCGCTGCACCGCAAGGGCAGCGTGCCGCTGAACAATGAAATTATATTAAGTAGATACCTACAATGTAACTAGCAGTGTAACTGGAGTGCTAACTGTGCACATAACTATCCTAGGTACAAAGTAACTATAAATGTAACTAGCAATGTAACTATTGTTGTAACAGTACATGTAACTATATTGGGTATAGAGTAAATAGCAATGTAACTATAAATGTAACTAGCAGTAACTATCCTTGACAAATCCATTCACCACATGAACATTATAAGATTTCTAGAGTTTATATATTTCATATATTTTTTTTAAACTTTGCAGCGTGCCGCTGCACCGCAATGGCAACGTTCCGCTGCACAATGAATATATGTAGAAAAAAACTTCTTAAGGAAAAGTAACTGGAAATGAAAAAAAATGCTGATATAATGTAACTAGTAATGTACCTTTAAAAAATAACTATAAACACCTAATGTCATGTAACTAGTAATGTACCTATAAAATGTAACTGCTTATGTAACTAATGGTGTAACTACAAGCAAATAGGAAAGAATTATGTAACTAGTAATGTACCTATAAAAAGTAATTCTATAACTACTGATGTAATGTAACTAGTAATGTACCTATAAAAAGTAACTATAAACACCTAATTTCATGTAACTAGTAATGTAACTAGTAATGTACCTATAAAATGTAACTGCTTATGTAACTAATGGTGTAACTATAAGCAAATAAGAAAGAATTATGTAACTAGTAAAGTACCTATAAAAAGTAATTCTGTAACTACTGATGTACCTGTTGCTGACTATAAACATCATACTGAAAACGTAGATCTATTTTGTTATATTTATACGAATTCTGTATCACTGAAAAAGATCATATAATGTATATACCAATTCTATTCAGTAGTGCTGCGAATCTTCATCGAAGTTTGCAGCGGTTTAATTAGGCATGCAAGAAACGAGAGAGAGAGAGAGAGAAAGAGAGAGAGATAAGAAAAATGAGGAAACTGACCTAGTCGATGAAGGCGACGAAGAACCGGAGAACGTCAGGGGAAATAGCTAGAGGAAAAGGCGACAAATGAAATCGATTTCGGCAATCGTCGGGGAGGACAGCGCAGATGAAATCAAAGTTGATGAAATCAAAATCGACAAATGAAATAAAAAACGACAAGTGCGGCAACAAATGAAATCAAAATCCAGATCAGGCGAGGACGCGCAGATGAGGAGGATTTGTCGACGGTGGAGATAATTGAGCACTGGTAGTGATGGCGCAAGAGCAGGAAGAGGCAGCGGAGATAATTGAGATCGGGACGAACGCAAATTCAGAATTCAAATAGGAAAGAAAGAATATAGCGTGGGAGCCAAGAAAGGAAAATAGCGTGAGATCGGGTTGTTAGAGAAAAGAGTGGAGCTGTTATAACCAGGGGTAAAAAAGTCATACAAAAAACTAAATTCTGACCATTTTATCATTTGATATAAAATAATTAGACAATTTTATCATTTGATATAAATAGAGCTGACTTTTTTAACATTTCAAAAAAAGGAGTGATGTAATTATCATTAGTGAGTGTAAATGGTTTTTTTTTGTCATTTGTTGATGTTGATAATAATATATATTGTAATGTAATTAATTATTAAGAATTTATATATATATATATATATATGTATGTGTTAATTAATTTCTTATTAATTAAAGTTATATATATATATATATATATTATTTTTAGGCTATATATGGATCCGGATAAGAGTTGGATTTCGCTTCCAAGGCATGACCGACGATACACTACAGGAGTTGTGAATTTTTTGCAGTTCGTCGAGGAAAATGCAAACGGGAATGAATACCATTCTTGCCCGTGCAATAAATGTAGGTGTCGCAGTGATATGTGTCGATTTCCGATTAGGACAGTATGGGAGCACCTGAAGGATGTACAGCTGAAGCATATATTGCGCACGAGTGCGTCACCTACATGAAGTTGTATTTGAGAGCGTTACAGGAAAGCATATCGGAAGATGTACCTTCACAGTTCAATATTTCCATACTCTCTGACGATGTTGTACTCGGTGGAAAAATGCCAGTTTCCTACAAGTTGAAAGATTATGAGGTAGCCATTGCACATTGGTGGGTACTAATTAGCTGTTTAGAAGTTCAGTTTTGGAAGAACATGCATCTAAACTATGAACAAGTAGGAGGTGATCTCGATTACCACAACCAGACATTCGCAGAGTATTTCGGCCGCTGGGTACGTAACTTTAACATTATTCTATACGTATTTATATATTATTGTGTATAATTATTCATATTTATAGTTGATTCTGATGGTTGCAGATGGACCTTATTAAAAATGATAATCACCCAAATTGGTCGCACGAACTCAGAGTTCTAGCGATGAAGCCAGTCTATTCAAAAGTTTATGCGACGTGCAAGGTAAATGGTGTGTTATTTCGATGTGAAGAGAGAGACATCAGACTGAAAACACAAAATTCAGGGGTTATGGCACATGGTGGGGATGATGGAGTTGACTATTACGGTGTTCTCCATTCAGTTGTGGAACTGCATTATGAGGAAGGCATGAAAGTGCACCTTTTCAAGTGTAGATGGTTTGACACACGGCCGTAGAGCATGAAAACCGATCAATACGGCATAACTTCTGTGAACACTAGTACATCATGGTATGAGAATGGCCCGTTCGTTTTAGCCACATGGGTGAAACAAGTGTTTTATCTTGATGATCTCGCCAAGGGTGACCCGTGGAAAGTAGTCAACACTATCCACCATCGCAACATTTACCGGGCATCTACACTTGGAGTGGCTGAAGAGAACGAGGAAGGTGGCACCGCGTATCAAGAGCCCAACTCAAACGGTATTCCTGACTGCTCTTTTATTCGCCTAGACACGCCGGTACGAATTCGACGTGAAGAGCCACTACTTGTTGATGTTGATCCAAATGAAGAAACTAACGAGGACTCCAGTGGTGAGGAAAGACATAGATTACCCCTATCGAGCAATTCAGAAACCGAAGAAGACTCATCCGACGATTCCGATTACAATCCGACGGATTAAGTAATTTAGATTATGTAATCCTTTCATTTGTAATCCATGTAATATATTTCTTTCTGTTGACTGCTGGGTTTCTGTTTTCTTGATGTTCAATTTTGGTTATATATGAACAGGAAATAGGAATACGAGAGGTGTAAAACTATAGATTTTTTTTACCTTTTTCATATAATAGCCGACGAAAAACACGTTATTTCGTCGGCTATACTCATAATAGCCGAAGAAAAATGCATTATTTCGTCGGCTATAACTATATTGAAAAATAAATATTTTATTTTAAACAGAAAACGACAAAAGAATAGCCGACGAGTACGAGTCTCTCGTCGGCTATGATTTAAAAAAAAAAAACAAAACATGACCATATTCCATTTTCTATCACTAACGATAAACCATTGCTTCATCCTTCAAATGCAAAAATGTTGTGAAATAAGATATGACCGAAATAATGAAATACATTCAGGGGTTGAAAAATGACAAGATTCTGATAAAATCTGAGTGTCGAATGCAACATTTAACTTTTGCCATTTGAGTCATCCATTTTTTCATTTGAGTCAGAGGGTTTCCAGTCCTTCGAGACAGAGTACAGTTTTCGGTGCAAATAAACAGCACTGCCAACTGAACTGTGCTTGGACTTCCTTGCCAACTGTTTTTTTTTTTTTTTTCATATAATAGCCGACGAAAATTTGTTATTTCGTCGACTATACTCATAATAGCCGACGAAAAATTCATTATTTCGTTGGCTATAACTATATTGAAAAATACATATTTTATTTTAGACAGAAAACGACAAAAGAATAGCCGACGAAAACGAGTCTCTCGTCGGCTATGATTTAGAAAAATAAAAAATAAAAAATGACCATATTCCATTTTCTATCACTAACGATGAACCATTTCTTCATCCTTCAAATGCAAAAATGTTGTGAAATAAGATATGACCGAAATAATGAAATACGTCTACGGTTGAAAAACGACAAGATTCTGATAAAATCTGAGTGTCGAAAGATGCGGTCAAAGGTTTTATTCCTTCGTTTCCTTAAGGGTAGCGTTACCTTCGGTAAATATTTTGAGGAAAATTTTTATACGATTAGTTGCATCTCATCGATTTGAAACTATTATCTGTTGAATGTCAGGCCAAAAAACGTCATTTAGGCAGTCCAATTACCATTTCTAAGCTTTTAGAGGTTTGACTCACCCGATTGACCGTTCCGATCGAGCCTTTAACGTTGTCAGCTGAAGATGGATTTTTTTCCATACATGTATTTAATCTTAACGGTGATATCTGACGGTTGGAATAGATTTTCTAAATTTTTAGATTCAAAATCAGAACATGTGCACTAATGTTACTTAACTTGTTTACTAAGTGTTTAAGTGAATGTATAGTTTCAAATAGTTACTATACGTAGACTCTTCAAATGAAAAAATGTTGTGAAATAAGATATGACCGAAATAATGAAATACGTCTACGGTTGAAAAATGACAAGATTCCGATAAACTCTGTGTGCCGAAAGTTGCGGTTAACTGTTTTTTACTTTCGTTTTCCTATGGGTAGCCTGACGTTCGATAAATCAATTTTGTAAAAATTTTATACGATTAGTTGCGTCTCATTGATTTGAAACTATTATATGTTGAAGGTGAGGCCAGAAACCGTCGTTTAACTAGACTAACTTCCGTTTTTAAGCGTTTAGAGGTTTGACTTAGTGGTTTGACCTACAGTTTAGCCGACGAAAATTATATGTCGTCGGCTAAACTCTTGCGGTCCGCGCCTTTTTATTGTCCGCCTTTGGATGACTCAGATCCAACGGCTGTTGATTTTCCAAAGCATAGCCGACGAAATATTTTAAATCGTCGGCTATTCTCTCAGTTTAGCCGACGAAAATTATATGTCGTCGGCTAAACTCTTGCGATCCGCGCCATTTTATTGTCCTATGTTGGATGGTTCAGATCAGACGGCTGCTGATCTTCCAAAGTATAGCCGACGATGTTCATAGAATAGCCGACGACATTCAAAGAATAGCCGACAAAATCTTTTAATTGGTCGGCTATTCTGGTCGGCTATTCTTTCTGCTATAAAAGCAGACAGCCGCAGCAGCCCGACTTTTTCAACCCTAAATCCGCAAAAACTCCTCCTCCGCTCCTCAAATCGGCCGTGCGTCTCCTCTAAGACCATTGCTCGTCCTCCTCCTCCTCAAATCGGCGCCGAATCCGCAAAAACTCCTCCTCCTAGCTCCTAACCCTAGACCCGAAATCCGGCCTCCTCCTCCTCCGGCCACCTCCTCCTCCTTCCCCTTCTCTTCCTCCGTCAAAACAGATCCGAAGGTTTTTTTTTGTTTTTTTTTTTTTCAATTTATTTTAATTTTATAATTTAGGTATATAATTTAGATATTTAAGTGTGTGTTAAATTGTTATATATATTGGTTATATGTATAAATTGTTAGATTAATTATATATATAAATTTGTAGATTAATTATATAAATTGTTATATATTTGTTAATATTGGTTATATGTTAATGTATATTTTAATTGTTATATATAAATTGTTAAATTAATTATATATATAAATTGGTAGCTGTTCAAGGAAGGTTAACTCCGTAACTTCCGTGGTGTGTCTTGCCCTAATAAGACTAGAAGTCTAGATACTCTATTAGATAGGGAATCCCTGTTCGCCAGGGATACTTGATGTAATGCCTATATAAAGGCCTCCTTATCAATGAATAAAGACAGAGAGATTTATCAATCTATTTCTCCTACAACACGTTATCAGCACATTGCTCTAGCCTCCCGTCTAATAAACCCTAGAAACCCTAATTCCGAATTTTTTTTCGAAACCCTAACCTACCGTCGGCCGCCGATTCTTCCCTTCGGCACCGTCGGCCTCTTCTCAGCAGCATCTGCGCTGCTCGCCTGCCGCTTTGTACCTTCGCGTACTACTCCTCCTCTACCTCTAGGTAGACAACCCGCTCGCCAGCAGCTCTCCCTTGCGTGCTACTTTTTGCACGCATCTGCCAGAAGATCAAAATTGCTCGCAAGCCAAGCAAGCGATCCGCGAACCCTTATTCGTGGTTGAGAAGAAATCAAGAAAAATCGAAGAAAACAAGCTTCCCCAAGAGTCAAGTTTCGTTTGATCAAGCTTCTCTTGAAGAGGTAAATATTTTTATAAACGTTCCCGCTTATGAAAATTTCAATAGTTGGGTTTTGTTTTCTTCCGGGACCTTTCCGTGTCCCTGCTTCTTCATCCCGATTCTATCGCTTCTCGGGACGGCATACGGGGATTTAGTCACCCCGGTGCCAACGTTTATTGGGGTAACTGTGATGTTACCGGCCACCGTTATGCTTGTGACTGTGATGTCACTGTGAACCATAACGTATTATTCTTTTTTGGAAAGAAAACAAAGGGAAGATATCGATTGTGACTTGAAGTCACGTTAAGCATCGATTTATGTGACCATGATATATCTTGGCACTGTTCTAAAAGAACAATCAAACTTGATTAGTATTCAAATATACTAACGTCTCCCTGTTTGTGTTCTGTAGATGGCTGACACTCAGCGTCCAGAATTTGACATCTTGGATGTCCAAGGCAAGGAATACAAGAGGTGGGTCTCAGATGTTGAGAACACTTTCATTGGTAAAAGATTTACTGCCACCATCAACCCTCCTGAGGATGAAAGCTTATACGCTTCTCCTGAACAGAAAGCACAAGCCCTGATGTTTCTCAGGCGCCATATCCATCCAACGCTCAAGAAGCAATACCTGAGGAAAACTGATCCCAAAGAGCTATGGGATATCCTCAAGGACCGCTTCGACAATGTGCATGACGCACAACTCCCAGACCTCATGTCTGATTGGGAGCAAATCCGCTTACTGGATTTTGATTCCGTCCAGGAATATCATCAGACTATGCTAAACTTGCAATCTGATTTGAGCTTTTGTGGGGTCGAAAAGACCGATGATGATATGATGGAGAAGACTTTCACGACGTTCCCAGAATCTGCGTCCATGTTGTCGCATCAGTACCGCGATCTCCGCGAGAAAGGCACTATCAAAACCTTCAGTGATTTGATGAATGTCCTTCAGAGAAAGGAGAGGTACCATGAGTTGATTCTTACCACCAATAAGAGGCCTCGAGGACCGAAATTCATTGCGGAATCTCATCAAGCCCGTGGTAAAGCTTTTAAGCAGAAGCATCAACCTCATGAACGTCAAGCACCGCCACCACGTACGCCAAGAGCAATACGTGGCGGACGAGGAGGGAGAAGAGGCGTCGGCCGTGGCCGACCGCTTTCTTGGACAAGGGATGATGGCAGAGCCGCCGCTCCCAGAGGGAGGAACAGTTTTAGTTCCGGTCCCAGGCGTGGTGGCCATACGCCGAACAATGCTTCGGCTCCTTGCTTCAAATGTGGTTCTATGAATCATCTCCAACGCGATTGCATAGCAAGCAGAGATATTCAAGCCGCTTACAAGAAACACAAACAATACATAGAACAAGAAGCACACTATGTAGGAGACTTTGAGGAAGAAGTATACGATGAGGAAAATACGAACTTCGCCATCGATGACTTCCAACCTACCAAGAAACGTAGGACTCAGGAGTATGATACTCCAGACTATGAATAAGTATTTGACTTAGGTCATGAGATACATGTTCAAGTTTGATTTTGATTGTTATTTTGACAAAATAGTCAATAAATCACGACTTTGTTCGATAAGTCGTTCTATTTAGAACAACCTTGATATATTTTTGAGTTGTCATCAATAAAATCTATCTTATTCTACGAATGATTTGAGATTTTTACATCCCTGAAAGCAAAATTGGTTCAATGCGTCCAATTCTCAATGGCATAATCATTTTGAGTTCACCAAAATTCTGGTGATGTTAACTCATATCCGAAAAATCACAAAGACAAAAGGAGAGATCCGCGATACGCCATCCGCGATCCGCGATACGCCATCCGCGAGCCGCGATACACGATCCGCGATCCGAGATCCGCGATCCGCTATCCGCCAACTTGGTCGCGATCCGCCAGGACTCGCTCGCCATGGCTATTCGCCAACTAATCCGCGATCCGCGATCAGCGATCCGCCAACTTGGCTGCGATCCGCCATGCCTCGCTCGCCAAAGCCCATAAGCGCTTGGCCGCGACTCGCTAGGCCTCACTCGCCATGGCCATTCGCCAGCTTGGCTCAGCACCGAATCCGGTTTTTGAAACCAACAATCGATAGCCTATCGAACAAATGCAACTTTTGCATCAATGGCTCGGCAACGAAGTGCCTTCGGACTCGCCATGCTTCGGATTTAGCTCAACCGTCGCATCGCATTGCCTCAATGCCTGACCGATTCTCACCACTCGCCTTGCTTCGGCTCGGCCTCTGGGTCGCTTTGGCCTTACCACAGCTTCGGCTTTTGCCTTGGCCTCGGTCTTGGCTCGGCCACGCCACCTACGACGGTGTCCGGTCTCAATCTCTGAACTAGGCTATGATTATCAATGGTGATACTCGGTGATTAAAATGCGGCTTATATCTTTCTCTCAAGTTTTGTCGTTGCCATGGCTATGTAATTGGCCTTAATGCACTTCATTTTGTGATGATATATTGTTTCAGTACACTTACTTTAAAGTGTTCGCCAAAGTCTAAAGTAGACTATTGATTCAAGTTACATTGTTTTTTGT
This sequence comes from Potentilla sterilis, assembly GCA_963682095.1. Lineage (NCBI taxonomy): Eukaryota > Viridiplantae > Streptophyta > Magnoliopsida > Rosales > Rosaceae > Potentilla > Potentilla sterilis. The sequence continues at coordinate 34,728,006 of OY821767.1, read as the reverse complement.
AGATGTATCAAGGCGAGATTGAGTGTTTGTTGGATTGTGCAACAACTCACACGATTCTGAGAAATCGGCAATTGTTTTCGGATTTTACGCCAAGAGAATCGTCGTTATCTACGATGACAGGAACTGGACCCGTAATTAAGGGTCGTGGCACTGCTCAATTCTTACTGCCAAATGGCACTGAGATTCGGGTAGAGGACGCCCTATATGCGCCTAAGGCGCCAAGAACCTTGCTAGCTTTCAAGGATGTGCGTGACAATGACTATCACCTCAGCACTTATGTTGAAGATGGAACTGAATATCTGTTGATCACCTCCACTCAATCTATGCGCACTCGCATTGTGGAGAAGTGTAAGCGAGTTCGCAATGGCATGTATTTCACAACCATTCGAGCCAACGAATCTCATGTTGTTATATTATGTGATTCTGATGCTTATAAGCTTTGGCATGATAGACTCGGTCATCCGGGTCGTGATCTGATGATCCGTATTTTGAAATGCTCCCACGGTCATCCATTTTTCCGATCACAAAAGCACAGAGGGCGCCTCGGCCTCGGTTCGGCCGTGCCGTCGATAGCCGCCTCTCGGTTCCAAGGAGAGGTTCGGTCCCCTCCTGCTTCTCATGCTTCTGTAGCGATGTCTAATGCTCATCGTTCGTTTTGTAAAGCTTGTTCACTAGCGAAACTTCAAGCAAGACCATCTTTTGCTATTGATAATAAACAGAATATTCCGTTTCTACAACGAATACAAGGTGATATTTGTGGACCTATAACACCAGAATGCGGACCATTTCGATATTTCATGGTTCTGGTTGATGCATCAACGCGTTGGTCACACGTAGCGTTGTTGTCCACGAGGAATGCTGCATTCGCTAAACTCCTAGCTCAGATTATTAAGCTTCGGGCTCACCACCCGGACAATCCGATTAAGTCCATCAGACTGGATAATGCTGGAGAGTTTACCTCAAAGTGTTTTGATGACTATTGCATGTCAGTTGGGATTGAAGTTGAACATCCCGTACCCCACGTTCATTCTCAGAACGGTCTTGCAGAAGCCGCTATCAAGAGACTACAGCTTGTAGCTAGGTCCCTTGTCATGGCCACAAACTTGCCAGTTTCGGCATGGGGATATGCAATATTACATGCAGCTATGCTTATTCGTCTACGACCCACAGATAGCCAACCATTTAGTGCGTACCAGTTGGTAACTGGTTACGAGCCTGATATTTCGCATCTGCGTACTTTTGGTTGTGCCGTATATGTGCCTATCACGCCTCCACTGCGTACCAAGATGGGTCCACAACGACGATCAGCTATTTATGTTGGATATGAAGCACCAACTATTGTCCGCTATATAGAGCCTATGACAGGTGATCTGTTTACTGCAAGATTTGCAGATTGTCACTTTGATGAGACATCCTTCCCGCCGTTAGGGGGAGATGGGGCCGCATCCGTCCCAAATGAACGTCAGGAATTGACGTGGTTCTCTCCCACTATGTCTCATTATGATCCCCGTACGTCTCAGTGTGAGACTGAAATACAACGCATATTAGAACTACAAAAGGTGGCGGATACGATGCCCGACTCCTTTACTGATATTGCGAAAGTGACAAGATCAACCATACCTGCTGCGAATGTACCTGCAAGGCTTAACATTCCTCGCCATGCGCGAGCACGCGCCGCCGGTCTCGGACCCGCAGCCCTAGGTGCCATCGGCAGCCTAGGCTCGGCACCTCCAAGTGGAGAGCCGGCGTCGACTTCGGATCCTCCTAGAAAGAGGGGGAGACCAATCGGTTCCAAAGACAATGTACCTAGAAAGAGGGCATGTGTCCAGGCACAAAGCGATCCGTTCATCATTGATACTGTGACGCCGTCACACGAGATTGTCTCCGACTATACCTATGTCCAAGAATCAACTCTGAATCATCTGGGGGACGCCTCAGACTCACTGTTGATGTTGGAGAACAAGGAAATCTCACTAAACTACTTATGCATGCACAATCTGATGGAAAGAAATTCCATGTATATCGATGATGCATTCGCCTACGCCGTTGCTCAAGAAGTTATTGACGACGACGATATGGAACCCCGCACTGTTGATGAATGTCAACGTAGGGCGGATTGGCCGAAGTGGGAAGAAGCAATCCAGGCTGAACTAGACTCTCTAAAGAAAAGGCAAGTTTTCGGACCGGTTGTGCCTACACCGCCGAACGTGAAGCCTGTTGGACATAAATGGGTCTTTGTCAGAAAGCGCAATGAGAATGGCGAAGTCCAGCGATATAAAGCTCGACTCGTGGCGCAAGGTTTTTCTCAACGCCCTGGAATTGATTATGAGGAGACGTATTCTCCTGTCATGGATACTATTACCTTCCGATACTTAATAAGTTTGGTAGTCTCAGAGAGACTCAATATGCAGCTTATGGATGTTGTAACTGCGTATCTTTATGGGGACCTAGATACGGAGATGTACATGAAAGTGCCAGAAGGACTTTCGTTACCCAAGTCAAGTGAGCAAAAACCACGAAGTTCATTTGCTATCAGGTTGAGACGATCTCTATATGGACTCCGACAATCTGGTAGGATGTGGTACACACGGTTAAGTGATTACTTGATTGGGAAAGGATACAAGAATGATGAGTTGTGCCCTTGTGTGTTCATAAAGAGAACAAGTTCAGGATTTGCCATTATAGCCGTCTATGTCGATGATATGAACATCATTGGAACTCTGAATGAGATCAATGAGACAGCTAGCTATTTGAAATCCGAATTCGAGATGAAAGATCTGGGAAGGACTCGGTTTTGCCTAGGCTTAGAACTAGAGCACCGAAGTGGTGGAATTTTTATACACCAGTCTGCATATGTCCGAAAGATGCTCAGGCGATTTAACATGGACAAAGTTATGCATCCTACAGGCACTCCCATGGTCGTTAGAAGTCTGGATATCAACAAAGATCCCTTTCGTCCGAAAGAAGATGACGAAGAAATCTTGGGAGCCGAATATCCATATCTTAGTGCGATTGGAGCTTTGTTATACTTAGCTCAGTGTACTAGACCAGACATCGCTTTCTCTGTGAACTTGTTAGCTAGATTTAGCTCTGCGCCAACACAACGTCATTGGGTTGGAATCAAGAACATCTTCCGATACCTTAAAGGAACCCTTGACATGGGCTTGTACTATCGATACACTCATCAGGATTCGACACCTAGTCGATCTCTTGCATCTAACAGCACAAACCATGGCTCGGATCGCCATCCGCCAGCCATATCCGCCAAGACTGGCTTTGGTTCATCCATCCGCCATCTTGCAGACATATCCGCCAACTTATCCGGACCCGCGGATGCTAAGTCGTGGTCCCGATACGGCTTTGGCGATACCCCCTCCTACTCAGATACACCAAATGATGTGATGGTAGGATTTGCTGATGCTGGATATTTGTCAGATCCACACAAAGGACGTTCCCAAACAGGTTATGTTTTTACCATTGGGAATACGGCGATATCTTGGAGATCAACCAAGCAAACCCTTGTTGCTACCTCCTCGAACCATGCTGAGATTATTGCACTACATGAAGCAGTCAAAGAATGTATTTGGCTTCGCTCAGTTATATCTCACATTCGAGAGTCTAGTGGACTTGAGTCTACTACGATGGGACCAACTTGCATATTTGAAGATAATGCAGCATGCATTGAGCAGATGAAGTTGGGATACATTAAGGGTGACAATACTAAACACATTTCGCCTAAGTTCTTCTACAATCAGCAGCAGCAAGAGACTTTGAATATTCAAGTGAAGCAAGTCAGCTCAGAAGAAAATGCAGCGGATCTGTTCACCAAGTCTCTACCTAAATCTACATTTATGAAGCATGTAAAGCGCATTGGAATGTGTCGCTTATCCGAACTCAAAGACTGAATGACTATCAGGGGGAGTTCTCATCTAGACTTCAGGGGGAGCCTAGTTATGCATGTCTCACATACTTGTAGTTGGTGCGTTGTACTCTTTTTCCTTAGACCATGCTTTTATTTTTGCCCAAGAGGTTTTTGTTTGCTGGCAAAGGTTTTAACGAGGCAACAGCTCATGCACCATTGAGGACGCGACACAAGGGGGAGTGTTCAAGGAAGGTTAACTCCGTAACTTCCGTGGTGTGTCTTGCCCTAATAAGACTAGAAGTCTAGATACTCTATTAGATAGGGAATCCCTGTTCGCCAGGGATACTTGATGTAATGCCTATATAAAGGCCTCCTTATCAATGAATAAAGACAGAGAGATTTATCAATCTATTTCTCCTACAACAGTAGCCTAATTATATAAATGGTTATATTTTTGTTAATATATAAATGGTTATTTGTATGTATATATATGTTAATAATGAAATATAGTTTTATTTGTATATAAATGGTTATATTTAGGTTAATGGTTAGTATTATTTAAAATTAGTTAAAATTTAAATATTAATTTGTTAGTATGTTTTAAAATATGTTAGTATTATTTGTTATTATATTAATTAGAATTTGTTATTTAATGTAATATAATTTAATATTAATTAATGTATTAATGCCTCAAGCTCCAGATGGCCGATGCACTCAGACAGTTATTCGGAGACCGTCGTTCTTCCAGATCTAGGGGTTCTGGAAGTTCTGCCGGTTCCGGAGACTCCGAGAGGACCCTTAGCCAGCCTGAGAGGACCACCAGCTAGCCGCGGAGGAGTGTGGATTCATCCCAGCCGCGGAGGACTGTGGATTCATCCCAGCCGCGGAGGAGTGTGAGTTCTCGGCACCAGACCCTTCTCCAGGCGGGGCGCCCGTCGAGCAGATCACGTCCCCCTCTCGGGCCAGATGCTCCGAGGTCCAGTAGGCAGCTATTTCAGGACGAGATAGCTCCAGACGTTCCTCAGGTCAGTATGCCTGAGGTTCATCTGGAGCCGATGACGAGTCCGGCGCCGTCTGCTGCTGACTCGACTGAGGGGCCTACTCTCCCAAATCAGCTCTACCTCCCGTACAACATTCCTGCGATACCCGAGGTCGACTTTCGTGGTGTGCCCATATGGCCTGATATGCCTCAGTACGTGAGTGTTGCGGAGGCATACCATCAGCAGCCATTTGAGAGACCTGAGCTCCTGATTTCGGCAAGGAGAAAAGGAAAGTCGACAGACGGGTCATCGAGTTCAGGTAACATTTGATTTTATTAATTAAATGTTTTATTAAAATTAACGCACTAATATTTAATTTTATTAACCAATCGTCGTTTATGTGATAGGGACAGCAACTAGCAGTTCAATGCCGAATACGAGAGGTGTCATATGTTTTGACACGCTCAGGAGAACTGTTCAGAGCATGGGGAGGATCCAGATCAACGAACCCCCTAATCAGGAGGTTGAGGGGAAAAAACGCCGCGATTACGCGGGTTGCGTGGGGGCATTAATTAGGGATAGAGTCCCTATGTTGTGGACACGGTGGGCTGATGTGCCGGAAGAGATTAAGAGGGAGGTCAACAACGCGGCGTCGGTGAGTAATTTAAAAAACTTAATTTCTTTATCGTAATATTTAATAATTTTCGGTATTGTTATAATTGTAAAACTAATAAAATATTATCTTTCATACATACTTCGAGATTGTCGAACACAAGCAGAATTGGGCGGATGCGATGCATAACTTGAGGTACGTTGGGAATTCCTCATCTTATAATTTGAAATATTTTATGATATTAATCATATTTCTAATGCACTTTTGTTTTTTCCGTAGGTTCAAAGAGTGGAAGAAAGAGCTCCGTACCCACTTTGCCGAATATGACAGACATGGTCGTATGGGTACTCCAAGAGAGTTCCTGTTCAGGGAGTACGAGTGGCGTTAGTTGAAGACAGTAGACTTCAACAACCCACTTATGCAGGTAAATACTAAACTTAACTATAAATGTTTATTTTGTTAATATTTTAATTATTAGTTTAATTATTTTATAATTATTACACTAATATTTTTTTATACATTTTTCTAATATTTTATTATTTGTTTGAAGGAACGGTCTAGGATAAACTCTGCGAACCGCCGCCGTAACACAACCCCCCATCATGCTGGTTCTAGGCCATTTTCACAATATCAGGAGGAGGCGCTTAGAGATCATCCTGATAGCAACCCGTACGTGGAGACGTTCAAGAAGGCTTATCCACAAGCGACAGAACAGCTCGTAAGTCGTTGATTACGATTTTAAAATTCTAATTATTAATTTTACTTAATTATATATTTGTTAGAATATTAATTATTTTTTTTCCCGTTCAATTAGGAGAGGGTGAACCGGGCCGAAGAAGAAGTGTTGCAGGAAGTAGTTCGAGAGACACAACCGAACATTTCAGAGACAGATCTGCAAGAAGCCCTGCGCCAGGTCAACAGATCGAATGTCCAAAAGGCAGCGAGGATGTTCGACGCAGCCTTCCCAGACCGGTCAAACTAATACTACTGCCAGGGTTTGGGAAGTTCTGGAATAGGGCTCCTCAAGACCACTAAGGGAGCTCAAAAGAAGGGAGGCGGGGACAGCCAACAGATGAGGGGGGGAAATGCCGAGATTGGCAGAAGAAAATGCAAGATTGACGGCCGAGTTCCAGAGATCACAGGAGCAACACCGCAGAACACAGCAGTATCATTTGGATATGTCCAGTTGGCATGCTGAATGCGAGAGAATTCGGCGACACAACTACGCCGGCCAACAAGACTGGTGGTATGCTATGTTCGCGGCACAACAACAAGGCCTTGAACCCCCGCCCCGTTTCAGCCTTTAGTTGAACCTCCAATGCCTCAACCTCCTGAGTTCGTTCAGCAGGATGACGAGCATGATGGACAGCAGGATGCTGGGGATGACGTGGTGGACTTTAGTGCTTTAGGTGATGATTAGGGTTATATTTTATGTATATTGGAATAAATTAAATAATAAGTCATTTAGACGTGTTTCTTGTTGGTGTAAATGCATGGATTGTCATTGTGTATTGTAGGTTGCTTAGAATGGTAATTTAGAAATTAATTTAATTTTTTTTCCCAAAATGTAAGAATAGCCGACGATATTGGCATTATTTCGTCGGCTATAAGTGCTATAGCCGACGATTTTTACCAAATTTCGTCGGCTATAAACGTTATAGCCGACGAAAATGACATTATTTCGTCGTCTATAACTAATTAATGCCTATTAAAATATTAATATATTCTGACGAAATAACCGACGAAATAGATAAAATCGTCGGCTATATTTCAGAACAAATAGCCGATGAATTTCGTCGGCTATAGTTTACGATATCGTCGGCCATACTCGAAAATATCCGATGAATTTCGTCGGATATTTTGTCAAGGTTTGGTCGACAAAATTAATTTTCGTCGATAATATCGTCGGCCATACTCGAAAATAGCCGACGATTTCATTATTTTCGTCGGCCATTAGTTTTACCGACACCCTTTTACCGGCTAATTATAGCCGACGAAAGTTTCGTCGGTAGAAGGAATAGCCGACGAAAATTCGGAATAGTAGACGAAATTTTTTTCGTCGGCTATTCTGTCCGATCTGGTAGTGGGTAGTAGAAAACCTATATCTATACAAAATAGTAAAAATAATACTACATGAAACTATTGTTCATATTCTTATACGAACTAGACCAAGACACACACATGCGAGATTTCCTTGAACACATTTATAATTATCAGTTGTGAGGTCTTTCTCGTTTTAATTAAAGAATTATTTTGTAAAATTATCAGTTGTGAGATGCCCACTTATTGTTGGTCGAATATCACTTGAGAAATGAACTGTGATTTTCCTAATAAAAGCATCCCACAACGGGGCAAGGGGACATATATTTGCTATATAACTTAAACTCGAAATGTGGTGATGCTTTTATTTTTAGCCTATAGTTTTGTTTTTAGCATGTATGTAGTTTAACGATCTAAATACCATTTAATGTCTTAATGATTAATTATATCGTACATCAAATCTACACTGTTGAAATATCTCACCCATAAATATTCAATTAGAAAAATGAAATTTGACAAAAAGAAATATGTATATATGAGCATCTCCAACAACTTTACTCAAAACTCATATTCAAACTCATTTTTTGACTCACCCAAACCTATTACTATTCAAACTCATATTTTATCTCCAACAATTTTGTCAAAACTCATACCCATACCCAAATTTTAATATAGTTTTTTTTTTTGTCCTTGGACCAATCTGGGCCGTCGGATGAAGGGAAAGCCCACAACGGCTAGTGGCTGGAGGGGTTATGCTGTGGCTGTTGTGGCGCGGGTCCCGTCAATAAGAAATGGGTTTCCTTCTTGAAAAGGTTCCAGAAATGGGTTGGGTTTGGGGAAGGATTGTTGGAGATGGGTTTTCATTGTTGGAGATGGATTTTTATAGGGTTTAGGTTTAGGTATGAGTTTTAAAGTCATTGTTGGAGATGCCCAAACTAAGGGGTTTTGATGACATACTGCTGGGCTATAAGTCATTTATTTACCAAGTGGATGTATTAACCAAGTGGATCCTATTATCAAAATAAAATTATTAATACTTTAAGTAACCCTATCATTTTCAGTGGAAGCAGATTGCTCTAAGGATAATATACATTGATGGTTCTCACTGATCTCGTGACCAGTTCTGGACATTAAACTAGTAAACCATATACTGATATACACATGACCAGCATGTATAATTATATTGTACTCGCATCACATGACAGACACTCAGACAGTGATATATATGTATAGAAATAGGTTCGTTAACAGTGTATATTTATTGGTAATTTGTGATCCATTATACATTTTTAATGTTCTTAAACTCCAAGTGCATGGCACGTACAAACACAAGTCCAGATTTTGAATTGGTTACACAAGTACGCAGATGCCATAAATTTAAAACAAAACATGAAGAACAAATAATTGACCCAATACGAGAAAAAGAAGATTAAGGGAAAGCCTCGACATGCATGATGGAGCAGGTGGTACTTGGATGGTCTTCTGTATAAGAGTAAACTAGCAGCAGTAGGTAATGAATAAATTAAGCCTTTTTGTGAGGGAAAAGGCGGACGGGAAGTCCCTTGGCGGGCATGGGCAAGGGGTCGACCACAATCTTCTCATCGGGAATAACTGCCTGCCACTTGAACCTCTTGACAAGGTTGTGCATGAACACTAGAATTTCCAATCGGGCGTACTCTTTTCCGGGGCACATTCTCGGGCCTCCTCCAAAGGGAACGAATGTGTATGGGGCAGGTCCATTTCCTTCGAATCTTGTAGGATCAAACTTCTGGGGTTCGGGGAAGTAAGTAGCACTCTTGTGCGTCGAGTTTGCGCTCCAATACAACTTCCAGCCTTTAGGGATGGTGAAGCCGTTGAAGACGAAGTCTTGCAACGCTTCCCTAAAGGCTCCTTGAAGTGGTGGTGCCACTCTCAACACTTCTTGTGCCACATTCCATGAGTACTTCATCTTCTGAAGATCATCCCAGTTCAACAACTCCCCTGGTGCTTTTGAGTTGGCAATTGCCATTTGCTCTGTTATTCAATAGATTAAGACAGAATTAGTATTGGTATTACTGGTCAATGAAAGAAACTAAAAATATTAATTAAATTGCTAAGGCCGCTGCCTTTGTTTGACCATTATTTTCAGCTACCAACTTTTGGAAAACTACAAGAAATACAGCTCTAGGTTATTCAAACGACCGACATAGTGATTAACAAATATCTTGTATGGATTATCACTCTTATCTCTAATCAACTGGATTGATAGATCGATGGGAAGAAGAAAGAAAAAAAATTATTGAGAAGTGGTTTGTAATTTCTATGTGACGCATATCACATAATACAAAAATAACAGACCTCGGATTAAATAATTGTACTCAAATAATTGATGATAGTGGAATTATCTGGCATGTAAATCAAAATGGGATGATTGAAAATGACTGGTGAACGAGGTCGAAGGTATATCATTAATATTGCTACGGTTGATCTACAGCCTCTGTCAAATTTTCTACTTGTACTTCTCACCTGGGTCTTGATCATTTGACTGGCTAGCTAGTAAGGTAAAATCTACATCGAAATTGAAACTCAAGTTAAGTTGACTGAAGAAAAAAGTAATTACGTACCCTTGTAAACTGCATCATAGATATGGGGGAGCTCTCCAAGGTACTTGACAAGGAAAGTGCAGGTGGCGCTGGCGGTGTCATGGCCTCCGATCAACAATCCGAGAATCTTATCGGCGATGTCCATCTCCTTCATGTAGATTCCATCCTCGTTGCAAGTCAAGAGCATGTGGGACAATATGTCTTGGGTGGGTGAGGCCTTGCCCTCGGCCAAATCGATCTTCCTCTGCTTGATGATCTTGTACAGTTCCTCCCTGATCCAGTTGGAGGCTTTGATGGCTTTGTTGAACGGTGTTCCGGGTAAGTCAATAGGCATCGACAGGATTCCGGAGGCCAACAGTTGGAAGGGGTCACCGAATTTGTCAACGTCCTTTGGGTCCTCAAGGCTAACGAACAATCGTGCAGCCAGCCAGAATGTGTAGCTGAAAATCATCCCAGACATACGTACAGTTCGTTAATATATTAAAACTAAAACAACCAGAATCAAGATCATCGATCATATATTAGATCGAAATATATATATATATATATATATATATATATATATATATATATATATATATAGTACTTACTTCTTGGCAAGGGGGAAGACCTCGACTTCGGTCTTGTTTTCCCAGCCGAGAGCAAAGTGCCGTTGGGCGATGGTGTCCATGATTCCGATGTAGCGTTGAAGAGACTGAGGGTTCATGAAGTTGGGGAGCATCTTCCTCATCTTCTTGGCCTCCTCTTTGGCGCTACTATTGTCCTCTACGGAAGAAGGAAAGACCTTGTTGACGGAGCTAGGCCACCAGGCAGTGACGAGCTTGTTCTCGTTGGAGAACAAGAACTTGTTGCAGGCGGCCCCGGCAAAGATGCAAGCCTTCTCTCCGAAGAGGGAGGTCTTGAAGACTTCGGAAGAGAACTTGGTCATGCGGTCGAAAATGAACTTCTCGGGGTGACCTTTCCATCCTGTATTAAGGAACTCGTAGCTCTCTCCGATCACAGGGTAGCCGACTGTCCCCGGAGGGAGGTTGTTGCCAGTGAACTGAGATTTATGCCTGTAGAAGAGGAAGAAGAGGGAGAAGGTGATGAAGGAAACAAATCCCAACAGGAGGGTAAGGTAGAAGTTAAGCTCCATGACTAATCAGCTTTCTTGAGTGTCCGATCCTGCAGGTAAGAAATGTGCTTTGAGTATTTCCTGGATGATTTGTTGGAACAGATATGAGGAGGTTTATATAGGCCTTCCTGTGCGTGCTAGCGAGTACTGGTTGAACTTTTTGGTGTGCGACAGTGAAGACTGAGTGGATGGTAATATCAAAGTCAAAATAAGCTCGCTCTTACTTTTGTTGAATATTGTTTTGGTGAGCTATTTCTTCCTTGTTGTGTATAAACATGTGAAGTCACACCACTGCCCATCATTATTTTATCAAAACCAACATATGTGTAGTTGTGTACCATGTCAATTGCCCATTCTGTTTCCTTTCCTCAATTATTGCCTAGTAATATTTCTCCACAATTAAAACCCATTAATCATCTACTTATACGAACACGTACTAATTTAACAACCATAATTGGTTGACAATTTTCTTCAAGTAATGTCCAGTTCATTAAATCAACAGCCAAAGCACAATATATTGGCGGGTGAATAACCAAAATAAACTTTCATCTTAATTAATTAGGCTTTGCATCTAATTAATACAACTACTCAAATCGCATAATATATAACAAGTCTAATGCAAACTAACATAATTACACAAAGTACACCTAAATATCTTAACAAAATTTGTTATGAGATTTTAACACTCAATTAAATACATGCATTTATAATTATCACTATTTCAAAACTAAGGTTGGCTATTAAAATATTGCAAAGCTCCTAGAGCATCTAAAATTTAAAAAATCTGAACCAAAAGCAAGTAGCTAGGCTGTGTGCAGAATGAATTAATTATTTAGCTGAATATATATAATTATTACACATTTTATTCCTTTTTCTTTCTGTTTGTTGTCGTTGTTATAAGTAAAACAATGAATGTTTTGATGAATTTTGTTGACATGCCATCATTGCTTGATCGGGTGGGTAACTTGGTACGAATCAGTGCATCTGAGTGTAGGAAAGTCTAAGATCGATTGCCAGTACTCTTGTTTTGAATGCATTTTAAACTAAGTCCATGCATCGGTCCCTATATATATATGAAGTAGTATAATGTATTTCAGTGAGTTAATTTGGATGAAAGAGATCGAGTTAATTTACTGGAGCTAGGGAATGAAGATGTGGGAAATAATTAAGCAGCTCAGATATATTCACCCGTGGAAGTCGTGTAATGCGTACTGAGCAAGTCAAGTACATAGCAGCATATGATTGACTTGTTAAATGAAATCATCATCGATCAGATCAATGAATAATAAAAGTATATATACTCAAATAATGTTTACACACTACTGCAACGCGTCCACAGCATGGCATCTTTAATTTCCACCAACTTCATTTACATATTCTGCCCGTTGGATTCATCACTAGCCAGCCAGCCAGTTTGAATATATATTCAATATATTCTTCCCATTGGATTCACTGACTTGAATAATTCTGATGAGGCGGGGTATCATGAGCTAGCTAGGGTTTCGTCGCAAGGCTAGGGTTTGGCTTCAGGAATAACCAAATGAGAAACTTGACATATACATATATATATATAGACCGAGACAGATCGACGGTGGTCGTTAGTCGACGTACAACATGATCGATGAATCCATGCAATCAAATATAGAGCAAGTGAATTATTGTCAACCTCGAGCGGTATTAGGTTTCTGATCGAACGATGATCTGATATATCAACACCGGCCAGTTGATAGATTAATTTAGGATCGATCGAGCGAGGTAGGTAATTAATTTAAAGTTTAAAGTGGTCTACTGTGGTGGCTGACTGGCCGAGTCTTCCACCTCCCAAGTCCCAAGCATTCTAAAATGGTGGGCTATATATATATATATCGCACGACAGCAAAATATCAATTTCTATTTCTAGCTGTGTCCTGATGCTCTTGGATCATAAAAGGCACTACTACCTTTTCTATTAAAGGGCACAGCTATTTTTCCGTGCCTATTGTACCAATTGAGGACTGATTCAGTGCCAAAACTGGTATGAGGACGAAATTTCTGTCCACCCCTAATTGTACAGTCTCCATTTGTGTTTTCTACAACTTGGACACGAAAAAATCTGTTTGTGGCACCTCGGGTACTACTTTTACCACAAACCCTCACGCGCCTAGTATTTGCTAAGCCAGGACTTGAATAATGTCCCAGATTTTTATATATTATAATTAGCCGATATAAGCCGATGAATAGTAATGATCCGTCCCCAAATTTAGCATCAAAAGTGGCACACTTCTTCCTCATCCGTGGCCAAATTGTACAAATTTCAGAAAAAAAAAATTATGAGAAATTTTCAATTAAATTTCTGTTTCTTATATAATATATTGTGCCATGTTTGCCCCATTGTGGATAGAAATTGGAACAAATTTACTAGGCTGTAATTTGTACAAACATCAAATATACTCTCTAAACATCAAATCCAAATACAATTCAACTTTCCAAATAAAATGAATCAATTGATCCTCAAATATAAATTGATAATGCTAGGTCTTCTATACATATTTGAACAGCCACTAACTTGCAAATATATCTAAAATGACAACAACTTCTAAGTTCTAAGTATTACCAGGATTTTCATGAAGCATATTATACACTACCGGATCGACCTGCAAGTCAAATTAAGCAAGAAAGTTAAAGGTTGTGCCTAATCTCAATTTCAAACATTAGTAATAGAATCACAATTACCTCTCTTGGAATAGAACCTTGCTAGGGTTTAGTTTGGCTTGACAGTAGGGAGGATACCAAGACAGCAAATCTTCTCTCCTAATTTTGAATTTGTTAAATGACTGATCGATGATCATGGTATGACTCATATATGACATAGATAATGAAATGACACATCAAATATATCTATCATACAACTGATTTCTGAAGCTAATTACCACTGGGAGTTGCAAAGGTTAAGTCCTGGCGCTGTACTACTATCCTGGCTATTAAGAGGATATTATATCAATCCTAAACAAAATCACTGAAGCTAATATATAACAAGATTACAGAAGGATGCAGTCAATCCAGTAAGATTCCAAATAAGGAAGTACAATAACTTGCTTCAAATGAAAGCACTTAGTCCTGAAATAAGAAGAGAGACAAGAAGAAACTAAATGATGGAGGAAAAAGAGAGACCCTGAAAGAAGCAACATATTCGATGCATAATAACTTTTAACATTTCCTCATTCACCATGAAACCTAGAATATCCAAGTTCTAGACATTGATTGCCGAAAGAGGTGCTTACTTGAATAAGTAGATGAGCTCTCTTTTTTGTAGGCAAATTCTTCAATGTCAGGTAGGAGATCAATCTGCAAAAAAAGGGAAGTGGGGTCATGGTATTTACAAGTTTGAATAACCAAGGGCTAAGCTTCAAGTTTACAGCATACACCTAGAAATCCATAAGAAGCTTAAATGAAAGCAGACTATTGAAACCACCAAAAACCCAAACCATACACCACATAATACAGAAATCACCAAGAAATGAAACCGGCCAGCACCATGCATGAATTTTTATTAGACGGTACTTCTTACAAATCTTACACAAACTACCATATATTAATTGAAACCCAGAAATAACTAAAGCAAAAGGATCCAAGGCATTCATTACTAAGAGACAGATTAAAAAAAATAAAGTGAGTACTAAATTCCCTGGCACTTTTAAGAATCACACACTGCCTAATTTACATCATATCTTGAACATAAAAAATTTTAAAAAGAAAAGAAAAAAGAGTGGGATAAAGAGTTTCGAGATTGAAACTTCAGATAAAGACTATCATAAAAGCAATCAGTTTTTCATAGTATTTATACTACCATAACATGTTAAGAAGGTTAGGAGTATACCTTGCCAAAAGTGAAAAACTTATCTACTTGCTTGTTATTTAGATTTTGCACAACAGTGACTTCTCTTTTTTGGTCATTACACGATACCACCGGCTGAACAGTCGACTTCTGCTCATCATCACTTAGAATCCTGAAAGAAAAAACAGCAATAAACTCATGAGATATTTCTCAACTTTCAGTTCTAGCAACTCATCAGAGATCATCAATCATTCGAGCATATTTCACAATTATGAGTACTTCTTGTAAGTTCTCTATATCTTTTAATAATAAGATACAAATTGAATAAGTATGTATTTGCTAAGTATACCTACTCATAGATTTACTGTAGGAAATACATTCTACTGATTGAATAAGACCACTAAATTATCTGTGAAAATCACAGAAGTTTCCCAGAACCTCCAACCTGTAATTATAGACACCAAAAACCACATAACACATAAGAATATAAACTCGCCTGCAATCTAATAAGCACATATCAACCTCATACAACATGCAAAATTCACAACAATTAAATTCTGTTTCTTTCATCGGAAAGGAAACTCCACAGCTAACAATAAAAGAAATAAAACTGCTCAGAGCTAATAAACACGTAAAACAAAACATAACCTGAGTTTACCTCAAACAGTAATCATCTTAGTTGCTGTTTCAAACCCAACCCATGAGATATAAATTAAAATCCAGAGGGCTTGTACAAAATATAAACCAACAGTCATTCCTTTGTCCTTCCCTAGCAATCGCAACTACGAATCTATTTAAATAAAATTGAATAAAGCAAGCATGCCAAATTTATATGATCAAAACATAGTGATTTCTTCAAGAAATCAATGAGATATAACCAAGGGAAGTATAGTAAAAAGAGATGTCATTCTAGCTTTCCATATGCACTTTACTCGACCATTCATTATTCCATATTCTTTAGATTTGAAGTAAACAATTTCAATTGTTGGTTGTGTTACCTGTAAAGAGCTTGATGCATATCATGATCGGGAAGATTAGAATTTGGATCGGTGACTGTTTTCTCATTTTCATAAAGAGCATGTGGAGTAAGCTGGAATTGGGAAATTTTCTGGGTTTTGCAGTTTTTTTGGGTTTTCTTAATTTTCAACAAAAATTAAAATCTAGGACACCAAATTCAGGACCCAATTGGCTCAATCGGAGATTGAAATTGAAATCGAAACCCTAGAAGAGTGAAAAGGACCAAAAATTAAACTAATCGAAAAAATTCTAGTGCGATAGAGAAGAGGGACTAAGGTTTGGGGGTGCGAATCTGACCTGCGCGGACTCAGGAGTCGAGCTCTTTGAGCTGGAGTAGCCTCTTGCGGTAGTCGGTGATGCCGCTGCGACGTCGTACGGCGTCCTCCGTCTTGGTTGACGTCATCACGGCGGTGCTGGGCTGTCGGAGAAATGAGGCAAAAAGGCTCTCGACGTTTTTGAGAGAAGAAAGAAGAAATCTGAGAGAGGGAGAGGGTTTGGAATTCAGGGTTTTCTGAGAGAGGTTTGGGAGAGGGCTTGGGATTTAGGGTTTTCTGAGAGAGGTTTCAGAGAGGGTTTTCTGGGTTTGGGAGAGGATTCGATGGATTCGAGAGAGAGAGAGAGAGAGAGTTTTTTTTGTCTAAGTGTTGGAAAAGAGACAGAAGAATACAGGGAAGTGGTTTATAGGAAAAGAGGAAGAAGAGGCACGAACGACATGTATTCCCAAACTGTAGGCGAGGTATTATCTTAATAAAAGTTGGAGACAGAAGTTAAAGGAAAAATTTCACACACAGTACCTGAACTTAGGTGGTCAGGTCAGTTTGATACCTCAACTTTTTTTCGTACGATAAACATACTCCAACTTATTTATCCGTACCGAATGTGTACCCACGTCACTGTTTTGATGACGTGGCCTTAGGTGGTCAGGTCAGTTTGATACCTGAACTTAGGTGGTCAGGTCAGTTTGATACCTAAACTTAGGTGCCACGTCATCAAAACAGTGACGTGGGTACACATTTGGTACGGATAAATAAGTTGGACTATGTTTATCGTACGAAAAAAAGTTGAGGTATCAAACTGACCTGACCACCTAAGTTCAGGTACTGTGTGTGAATTTTTTCCGAAGTTAAAATATCTGTGCCTAGTCTTAATATTTTTATGATAGAAGGCGACTCTGAAGACATTATTCATGTCCAAACTCAATATTATGAAGTATATGGGGTATTATCTTAATAAAAATTGGGGACGGAAGTTAAAATATCCGTGCCCAGTTTTAATATTTTTATGATGGAAGACGGAGTAAGACATCCGTACCCAAACTCAACATTATGAAATATATGAGGTATTATCTTAATAAAAATTGGGGACGGAAGTTGAAATATCCGTGCCCAGCCTTAATATTTTTATGATGAAAGATGGTCTCTGAAGACATCTGTGCCCAAAATCAACATTATGAAACATATAGGGACGGAAGCTCAAAAAATCCGTGTTAAAACTCTTATTTTCTCTTGAATGGGGACAGTCACTGTCACAATAACTTGAATGGGGACGGAAAAATTTCAGTCGTCTCTATTACATGAATAGAGCACGGATAAACACTCCGTCCCCAATAGGTCCGTGCCCTTTGATAGAAAAGCTAGTAGTGAGGGATTTCCTCTAACGCCCTCAGCTATACTCATATTCATTTCTCACCAAATTAAGAAGTACGTACCTAAGTGTGCATCGTGCATGTTGTTATTCTGTTCTCGTCTTTCGAATTGGGTTTGACGCCATGTTTTTGTTTATTTTAGCTTCATAATTAAATTGGATTTCCTGGCCCTATTAATTAAGCCTCACTACAGTCGACGATCTCATATTAACATGTATTTAGGAAATTCTTCAATAACATTCTGACCTAGCAGGTACGTACGTATGTATACGATGAATAATTATAAGTGTACGTATGTTCTGATCAAAGTGTACGTTTGCATGCAGTCTCAATATTACAGGTCAAGTTTAGTATCAAAATTCAAAAGCTAAATCAGTACGTGAACGGAACGAGTGAGAATTGGTTTGAAGCTCTTGTAACGAAGGAAGATATACGAAATGATGGAGCAGCTAGTGTTTGAATTAACTGAAAATCGATCTTGTATTGAGATCGAATTAAATATAGAGCATGTGGACAAACGTGGAACGCAGCTAATCAACTAAATTAGAAATAATAGCATTATTTTCCGTGGAGAAAATGGTTGTATATATAATCATCTGTCCACAGCACACCTCAACCCGAGGATGTTTAGTTTCCGTATGAAACGACTTCCCTTTAATTACTATATACAATCAAGAGAGTGGATAGTTTTCGCTGCAATTAATAAATTTTATCGAAATAGAAAGAATCGTCTGGCTCAGATCGATCTTCTTCAGTGGACAAACAACGTCGTATCATAACTCTAGTTGATTACGTACTCAGACAATCCGGCCAAATCTGTATTTGTTCCTTGTGTGCATGTCAAATTTCGATTCAAACCCTTAATTTAAATAACAGATGATAGTTTCAAAGTCTCCTGCAGGTCATCTTAGTTTTGACTTGGTATGTGTTTCTCAATTATATCTTCCCACTAGTTCATTTCACAAGTTAAAGAGAGGCCTCCTTTGAAACAAAGCTATTGAGGATATCTATAGTCATAACAAGCTTAACCATTGAAATTGTCACTATATATACTCTTCTTTTTCTGATAAGACCACAATACATATATATTTAATTCAGTAATTAGTAGTTCAGTTAAGAAATCAAAGATCTACATTAGCATTGTCATGATGTTTGATTACATTTTTATTTTTGAAATAGTGGACTTTATTTTAATGGAGTTCACGTCTAAAAGGATTCATATTCTAGCTAATTAAGTTAATCGATGTATTCTCTTCTTCTACTTTTCTTATTGTTTGGAAACTAACGACTATGTTTTCGTTTTCAGTCCTCAATCTTGTTGTTTGATATGTTTTAATCACGTCTAAAATATGATATGTAATGATAATAATTCGAGACTTCATTTCTTGAATTCAGCCCACCCATTCTAAAATCCTAGTTCTGCCAGTGTTCTTACTTGTTTTGTAATAGGCTTCGGTTGATTTAAATGAGTGGCATTTGCTTAGTTAGGACTTCGGCAGTTGCTTGCCGAATACCAATCAAGAAAGTCCAGATTAAAGTCCGCATAGCCGAGCCCAATCCACCAAATCAAACAAAATAATCTCTGATCCACGCCCGTGCTGCTCCCAAGTCTAGGAAGAACTAGATAGATAGGGCGTACGTACCATATTGCAATGGCATGGTAACGTCAAAACTTATGTTTAGTTAATCAGTCAATGCTTCCATCCCTAGCTCTTAGTAGTCTCGTTCGGCACGAACTGGATATTCTATTAAGAAAAGAAGCCACACGAAGAGTGCAATGTAGGTAATGTACAAAACGACACAAGAAAGGAGGGAGGCTAGACCCAAAGAGCATCAGTAAACCAACTACACAAATCCAGCTTCAAACTAGATCCAAGAACATGAAATATATATATAAGCCCGTTTCATTAAGTGATCTTTTATTTTATCCATTTTAAGGAATCGATCATTTAACATATTTTTCAATCACAGATTAACATTTCTATCTTTCAACTTTCATGTTTATATATAATGGATCATATCTGGAAATTTTTATTCATTTTGATAATCATTAGAGCATGAAAAATTGAAAATTATAAAAACATGAACGGTTCAGTTTTAACATATTTCATACGTCCATTGATTTCATCTAGTTAGATGTAGGGTTGCGTTCGGATCGGTCCGGGCCAGAAATCTTGAAACCCGGACCAAAACCCGAAAGTATCGGGCCGTGCCGGGTATTCTAATTGCCAAACCCGAAAATTTCGGGCTCAATTCGGTTCGGGCCGGTTTTCTGAGTTTTCGGATTTTGAGGGTTTTCGATTGATCTCTTCTTCTCCGATATTCTAGAGCAGTAGCAGAGGTCTTCGCAGGCCAAATCGACATCGTTGTCATCGGCGGTGACGATGACATCGTCTTTGTGACGTATCTTTCCAAAATGGAATCTTAGAGAGTATCGCCTGTTTGGGCCACAATTGGAATTTGTTTCAATTGGGCTTTTAACCCGAGGCCCAGAGGGGTTTAGGTTGAACCGAATCCAATATTTATACTCTCCTGTTTCGTTTAGGAAAGATTACTTGGGTGGAGAGTATCGATTTGTTACCTAATCGGATCGGGGTTATTTTTTAGTAATCCAATTACACAATATACGAATTACCTTAACGGATAATAAGGTGTAAACTCTGATTGGGATAACTAGGGATTGTTTCGGGTAGCAATCCATCCGAAAAGATATCTTTGCCGAATCAGTGATTGATTCGCTGTGGACTCGATTTGGCTTATCTCGGCTTTAATTGAATGGTGATCTTGACAATATTCGGGGGGGAGTGAGTTCCCTAAATCAAGAGGAAGTCTGATCTCATTTTATTCTTAGCCGATTTGATTGGAGGCAGAATAAGGAAGGACACTCCTGGTTGCTCTAAGAATCCGCCAGGCTGGATTTCCCAGCCCTAGGGTTTCGTGAACCATATAAATATAACTCTTTTACAACGAAGAAATGGTTCTCAACCAAACACAAACACACACAAGTTCTAGCGCACCGCTAACTTGCCAAAGCCTCTCCGGAGCAACTCACGCAATATGCCTCCACCTGCGATTGATCTAATCTCGTATTCGTGTCGAGCGGTTGCTGAGCCTATCGAGTCAGTCCGCTACTCCGGTAGCAATCGAGTCGTCACTCAGGTGACAAACACACCCGTGGTCTTGGTTTAGCTCTGCTTTGGTTCTCCGGATTAAAGTAAGATCCTCAATCCTTAGGGGGTTGGGAAGGAAATCCTGTTAGAGAGTTCTATTCAGGTCTTGTTCGAGCCCTGTACGCCGGCTTAGTCAGCGCCCGCGTAACAGTTGCTTGGTCAGGAAGTCAGAGTCAATTGGGAGCAGACGAGAAGACTCGTCAGGGGTCGCACGCAGTCGAGTGGCACCGCGCCAAGGGTGCTGGCACGCCTAAGCACACAGAAGACACGCGAGGAGCACGCATCCTCCGCCCCCAAGTGCTGACTGTTCGCCGGGTGCTGAATCTGCCACGAACATTTTGACACGCCCAGTGGGACGAGTGTCAAGATTGCGGGATCTACAACGGTAACCATGAACTGTTTGAAGAATTCCCACAAGGAGCTGATCAAGCATGGTACAGCTGAGTGTAGGGGATTAACTGACGCTGAAGCTAAGGAAGTGTTTGGCGGGGTTCTGAGGGATGAAGCAGCTATTGCTGCAGCCCTCAATGCCGTGCGAGACAAGAAGAATCAAACCCCAATTTCCGCGACACCAGTTGTGGCGACTGGGGGGGAGATAGTAGAGGTGACGGCTGCTTCTCAGGTTGACAACAGGTCTCTTGGCCTTAACAATCGGGCAGCCTCATTTGGTTTCTTGGAGGAGGGGTTCGCGGACGAGTCCTCGGATCCGCCTGCGTCACCTATGACACCATTTACTGGGGAGACTGCATCTCCCACAGTGGTGACGGACACTCTGAGGATGCTGATCGACAAATCTTGTCGTACTGATGAGGTTCTGAAGAAGACCAACAATGTGGTCGTTAATCTGAGTGAATCCATGAAGCGAATGGAGACTGAACAGGCGGGGTTCACTGCCAATTTCAAGTACCTCGCCGGACAGCAGAGTCGGCTGGGGGAAAACTTGACTGCCCATGTTAGGAACGCTGATAATTGCTGGCGACAGCAACAGGAGCAGTTGGCGTCTACCAACGCCACGCTCGAAAACATGAACACCTTGATGGGGCAGCTTTTTGATCGGATCGACCAGTCTGAGGGGTCGGACCGTACAAATCAGCCAAAAGATAGGCGGGGACGAGCAACTGGTCGTGGTGGGACCGGCGGACCCAATGCTGGGGGTGCTAACAATCAGACAGGTGGTAATCTCCCTCCTAATGGGCAAGC
Organism: Potentilla sterilis; assembly: GCA_963682095.1. Lineage (NCBI taxonomy): Eukaryota > Viridiplantae > Streptophyta > Magnoliopsida > Rosales > Rosaceae > Potentilla > Potentilla sterilis. The sequence goes on along the minus strand of OY821767.1, from coordinate 34,705,969 downwards.
TGGCAACAATCCGCCAGAACAGCCTGCAGGTCTCGTGGCCCAGTTGACCATGGAAGATATTAGCAGGGTTTTTGTAGAGAAGCTTAGGGAACTGCAGGGGTTGCCCGACGTACGAGAATCCACCGACTCCAGAGATCAATGCAATTCCGTTCCCAGCTGGATTCAAGCCAATCCGTTTCACTCCGTTTACTGGCCAGACGTCGGAGGATGCTGAGACGCACATCATGCGTTTCACCAATGAATCGGGTCAGTATGCTGAGGACCCAATCATGAAGTTGAAGCTCTTTCCTACATCTCTGGCGGGGGAAGCAGCCATCTGGTATAAGCGGTTGAAGCCAGGATCAATACTAGACTGGAAAACTATGGAGGTCCTTTTCAGAACCATGTTTGGTGTTGTGGAGGCGAAGATTGGGGTCAAGGACCTAGCAGAAACTGAGCAGAGGCCTGACGAATCTGCCACTGACTATTTGAGAAGGTTCAAGCTGGAGTTAACCCGCGCGAGATGGATATTCCAGAAGAGCATGCGGTAAGGATGGCGATTGATGGCCTGGTGGATGAAATCCGCCAAGGATTCAGGCAGGTGCATGTGACCACGATGGCGGACCTGACCAATAGGCTAGGTCAGGAGCAGCACTATGTGGATCGGTCCAAGAAGAGGAATGAGAGAAGGAAGGGGACTCCTGTGTCCTACTATCCGGGGACCTTAAAGCCCAAGACTCCACTGCCGACCGCTACTAAGACGGTGGCGACTATCCAGGCGGATGCTGTGCCTAGACCAATCCTGACATGGGTTGATGATGAGGATCTGGAGCACGAGGTGGCGGTTATAGAGCGGACTGATCAGAGACCTTTGCAGTCTAAAACCGCAAGGATGGTCAAGGAGACTGTGAAGATAGTAGCCCCACTTCCAACCAAGTCAGCTTTTGAAGCGTATACCTATAACGCCCACAAGGCTCAGGAGATTCTACAGGAGCTTTTCAACCAGGGGCGTTTGCACCATGATGGCGGATTTATTCCCAAGCCTGATTACATGGCAGGGAAGACGTACTGCAGCTACCACAACATGAACAATCACAACACCAAGGATTGTGTGAAGCTAAAGGATCAGCAGCAGACATGGATCAACGATAAGAAGCTAAGGCCATCCTCGGTCGCCTCTAGCTTGAAGGCTGCAGGTGCAGGTGCCAACAAGGCCATCCTCGGTCGCCTCTAGCGTGAAGGCTGACTCTGAAGTAGGAGACGCAGACCTCGACAAGGAGGACGAAATGGTCGACTACGAGGAGGAACCAGAAGCGGCAGATGAGGAGGAGATGCCTATGGAAGAAGAGCAAGCTGAGGATGAAGCTATGGTTCATCATTGCAACATGACATTTATACTCTCGTCGGCTTATGCTCTGCCTGAGCCTATGCCTACTGCTCATTTCATCGATAATGAGGAATCAACCAAGCCTGTGTATTCAGTACAGGAGCCCGAGGATGAGAGTGAGGCGTTGGCAGAGCCTGGGGTTTTCCAGTCCAACCATGAGTATCCTGATGGGGCTGGAGACTTTTTGAAGCAGTGTGTGATGTTCGCCAAGCCAACATTCAACATGTCCCAGCATATGAAGCCTTTGTATGTCACAGCAGAGGTGGAAGGGATTAAGGTTCGCAAGGTGTTGATAGACACTGGGGCCGCGGTGAACATAATCACCACTACCACCATGAAGCAGCTCAAGATTCCAAAGCAGAAGCTTATTCAGACTGTCTCCAAGGTGAAAGGGTTTTTAGGGAGTGTTACTCCGACTGCCGGGGTGGTCATGCTCAGGGTAAAGATAGGACCATCCGACGCTTATCAAGGTTTCTTTGTGGTTGAGGCCGACGCTCCCTATCATATGATCTTAGGGAGGGACTGGATCCATAAAGCACTAGCAGTTCCCTCGTCTCTTCATCAAGAGATGATTATGTGGGATCTAGTCATGGATTTACCAGTGCTCGTCAGGGCGGATGAGCGTCCGTATTCTATAGCGGCCGTCTAGTTGAAGGCCAACTATTATAACAGAAACATGAGACCTCTCAGAATCGAGGGGGTTGATCATAAGAGGCATCCAATCGGGGTGACCCAAAACGAATTGTCTCAATGGGGAATTGCCCAGGCTATGGCGGATTACAGCCGGCCAGTTTCCATTGAGCTTCTTCCCAATGTATCCAATGAGTGACGTCCTCTCACGAGAGGAGTTAGAGGCCTTTGTTCTTTTAATGCAACAATTGGCTATCTATAGATTGGAGCAAATGGCCTGGGAATGGGTTGCACTGATCGAGTGCATTGAGGAAGAAGATATTGAAGCTTTTACAGGGGTGGAAGTGATCCAGCCTGCTCCAGCAGCGTTGGATGACACTCCACCCAAGGTACGTGATCCCGTAGAGAAAGTTAACCTGGGAACAGAAGCTGAGCCCATGGAGGTAGGGATTAGTCAGTACCTTGAACCAGATTTGAGGCAGCAACTGATAGGGTTGCTGTAGGAGTTTAAAGATTGCTTTGTAGAAAAATACCAAGATATGCCGGGGTTATCAAAGGAGCTGGCTTGCCATCGCATTCCCATCAAAGAAGGATGCAGGCCAGTGAAACAAGAGCAACGGCAGATGAATGCTGAAACTGCAATGGCGGTCAAAAAGGAAGTTCAAAGCATGGTTGAAGCTGGGATAATCAGACCGACTCTATATCCGGAATGGTTATCCAACATTGTTCCTGTTAGGAAGAAGAATGGCAAGATTAGAGTATGCGTGGACTACAGAGACTTGAACGCTGCATCACCTAAGGATGTCTACCCTATGCCTATAGCGGATATGTTGGTGGATGCAGTAGCGGGGCATGAGTTGTTATCTTTTATGGATGGTACAGCAGGCTATCACCAGATTCCCATCTACGAGCCGGACATCCCTAAAACAGCTTTCCGCTGCCCTGGGTTCACAGGAGCATTTGAATATCTTAGTATGCCATTTGGTTTAACCAACGCAGGGGCTACATACCAACGTGTGATGAACGTGATCTTCAGCAAGATATTGGGGGACATCCTGGAGGTCTACATTGATGATGTGGTGGTAAAATCAAAGAAGAAGGAATACCACATTGATCATCTCCGAGGGGTGTTCACTATCATGAGAAAACACCAGCTTAAAATGAATCCAGCCAAATGTGTCTTTGGGGTTTGTGCTGGTGACTTTCTAGGGTTTGTAGTGCATGAGAGAGGCATCGAGGTGGCTGGCGATAAGGTACAGGCTGTGTTGGATGCACCAGCGCCAAGGAACAAGAAAGAGTTGCAAAGCTTGTTGGGAAAAATCAATTTCCTCAGAAGGTTTATATCCAACTCAGCAGGCAAGGTGGCACCTTTCTCTCCTCTGCTCAAGCTCAAACCAGGAGAAGTCTTTAAGTGGGGTCCTGAGCACCAAGATGCTTTCGACAGGATCAAGGAATACTTGGCTAGTCCGCCAGTCCTTCGGCCGCCTACGCCTGGTATTCCCCTCAAGTTATATATTTCTGCATCTGATATTTCCATTGCAGGACTGCTGGCTCAAGATGAGACTCTGGCGGATGGAAAGAAGATTGAGTACGCAGTTTCTTATATCAGCCGGACTCTGTTAGATGCAGAAACCAGGTATTCACCAATCGAGCGGCTATGTTTGGCCCTGTACTTTGCTGGTGTTAAGCTCCGCCACTATATGCTTTCATTCACAACAATAGTGGTGGCACAGACGGATTTGGTGAAGTATATGCTAACGAGACCTATCCTAAGGGGTAGGATTGGCAAATAGGTGTTGGCCCTTTCAGAATTTTCCCTGCAATATGCGCCGCTAAAGGCTATGACTGGGCAGGCTATAGCAGACTTTCTCTTACACCATCCTATCGAGGAGGAGTTCACCGAACCGCCAAAGTTTGCTACCATGATCCGGTACCAACCTTGGATTTTACACTTTGACGGTAGCAGTACCAGTAAATTGGCGGGTGCAGGGATTTGTATCCAGAATCCAGCAGGTACCAAGTATCTTTACTCTTTTCAGCTGGAGTGGACGTGCACCAATAACCAGGCAGAATACGAAGCACTTCTCATTGGGCTGGAATTACTGATAGACTTGGGGGCACAAGAAATTGAAGTCCTTGGAGACTCTATGCTAGTTATTAATCAACTTTTGGGGGTCTACAAGTGTGTTTCCTTCCATCTGCTGCATTACTACGAGCGGGCTATTGAGCTGCTGGACCGGTTCATTGATGTTTCCTTGGATTATATTCCCAGGGAGTTGAACTCTGCAGCTAATGAGTTGGCACAATTGGCCACGGGAATCAGCTTAGCCCATGGAGTTAAGGAAATAATTCTTAAGGTAGAACACATGACTCTACCATCTTTTGCTATCCGCCGGGAGGACCGCGGAGAGTGGTTGGTCGCTACAGTCGAGCCTATCGATACTGACTGGCGGATACCAATCATAGCATATTTGAAGGACCCATCGGCACCATCTGAACGAAGAATCAGATATCTTGCCACGAATTACCTTCTCAGGGGAGAAGAACTATTCCGGAGAGGGGAAGATGGGGTCTTATTAAGGTGTATCTTTGGCGTCGAGGCCAAGCGGATCATGAGAGAGGTACACTTAGGGGTCTGTGGTTCTCATCAGTCCGGACCCAAAATGCGGTGGCTTATTCGAAGATATGGATACCATTGGCCATCCATTTTGAAAGATTGTCATAGTTTTGCTCAAGGTTGTCAGGAATGCCAACAGCAGGGACTAGTTCAACGGATTCCTAACATTCCTCTACAACCCATCATCAAGCCTTGGCCTGGCAGGGGTTGGGCATTAGATTTCGTAGAAGAGATTAACCCACATTCATCCTCGCAGCACAAGTTTCTTTTGCTGGGTACTGATTTCTTTACTAAGTGGGTAGAAGCTATACTAACCAGGAACTGTGATGCAGACACCGTCATCCGCTTTGTGTTTCAAAATATCATCTGCCGATATGGCATTCCAGAATGCATAGTGGCGGACCGGGGGGCAGCCTTCATGGCTGAAAAAACCCAAACTTGGCTAGCGGATTATGGTATCCAGTTCCTACATTCGTCTCCTTATTATGCTCAATCCAATGGTCAGGCAAAAGCTACTAATAAGGTTATCATATCCATTATGAAGAAGATGCTCGCGGATAACCCAAGATCATGGCACACTCAACTCGATAACACGCTTTGGACCTATAGGACTTCCAAAAGGACTCCTACTGGTACTACTCCTTATTCGTTGATGTACGGCCATGATGCTGTTCTGCCACTAGAGATCAATGTAGCTTCTTTGAGAGTTCGTGAGCAACATCAGCTGCTTGGTGAAGACTATGTGCAAGCCATGTTCCAGGAGCATGAAGACCTTGACGAGAAGCGGCTAGAGGCCTTGGAGAGCATCATCCTGGAAAAGCAGAAGATCGCCAAGGCATATGATAAGCGGACCAAGGGTAAATCCTATGGCGAAGGTGACTTGGTCTGGAAGGTAGCTTTGCCCCTGGACGAACCGGGTCGAGGCAAATGGAGTGCTCGCTGGGAGGGTCCATTTGTCATCGATCGTATTGTGGGCAAGGGAGCTTCCCAGCTCAGAGACTTGGAAGGGGAAGTACACAGAAACCCAATCAATGAGCGCTACCTTAAGAAGTACTTTCCAAGTGTTTGGGAATATGAAGTACCCCCGGCGGATGATCAAATTGGTCAGAATTCTGCTTAGTTCAACGGGCTCGGGGGGCAACAAGTCAGAGCGGCACATCCGCTAGGGGTGTTACCGCCGTATTTTGGGTTTGCTAGTTTTCCTTGCAAAACTGTTAGGGTTTTGCGTTTTCCTTGTTTTATCTAGACATCCGCTTGGGGTGGCTATGTTCTTTTACTTTTGCTTATCAATAAAATTCCCATCTTTGCTGATTATTGGCTATAAGTCTTGAAATTGCAACTTCTTACATTCATATAAGGCTTCGCGGCCAACAGCATTACAGGGAAAAGAAAACACAAAGAGCTACTAGCTAGTTCTGAAACCATGTCTACATTTTTTAAGTCTTTGCTGCTGGCGGATTTCTCACGCCTATTCTGATTCGCTAGGGGAGGCTCAAAGGGATGGGGTTCCACCCCTATAATGCAACCATCACCAGCAGACGAGCCCGTCGCAGGGTAGAGCCAGATGGAAATGGGGGAGCACCCGACCGCGTGCTGGAGACAGCTGCGACTGAGGCGCTTCCATTGTGGTTGCCCTTTGCCCTTCCGTAGCTGCCATATTAGGGCTCAGGATTCTCTTCCTCCACTGCTGATGATACCTAACCAGGTCGCTGGCGTTGCTTGGCATGGGGAACAGCCAAGACTGGCCGGCTTTTTGTTAAACACCTCGAAGCACAGGTTCAGGCCGCGTAACGCTAGGTGACCGGGGTTAGGGTTTGCATAACGCTGGGTGACTGAGGTCATTGGGTGTTAGCAGACTTTCAGCTTATCTGGTGGAACGGCTTGTGGCAGCCAGGGGGTTGGGTCATTTGCAAATGACGCTATTGTTGCCATTTTTGCTCTAAGTTGGCCAGCCAGATGCATTTTCTCTGCACCAAGGGGTTTTCTTTTATACTACATTGCGAGGAAACCCGACGGTTGGGGGTTACCATGGCTTTAATGCTGTGGTTTGCCCCTATTTATGAAGTCATCCGTTTCGGTCGCCCGTGCAGTTGGGAACTGGTAAATGTAATAAATGGGGTTTGACTGACGAATCCTCGGGCATCCGCCCCGTTCGGTGATGGTTAAATTTTCTATTCATGACGGCTTACCCATTCCAAGCATCTGATTGGGCCGCCTGTTTTTTGGGTCTGTTCTCTATTTTTAGCGGGCCAGATTTGCTTCACGACGGATGGGCTTCTACCTATTTATTCCATCGTAGCCCGTTTTGGGGGAAGCCATTTATCTTTATAATCTAGTTTACTCGGCTTTGCTTTGTCTTCGCACATCCGCGCAGCCCAGTGAACTAGGGGGGCAACATAAGGGCAATATCCGCGCTTATTTTTCGTGGCGGATTTTTGAAAATTTTTGAACTCTTTCTAGGGTTAGGCCCTTTCGTCCCTTAAATTAGGGTTTTCAGGAGCATCCGCTTGGGGTGTGCCCTAATTTTCGCCTTTGGTAATAGGGCATTCGATGCAGATTCTAAAATGATATTTTATTTACAAAGTAAAGGGGCTTTGCGGCCATGGCTATTACAAGGGCAGAAACTAAATATACATATGGAGATGTATCCGCGAACTAGCTCTGATACCATCTCGATGTGTAGGGGATTTCTGCCAGTCCTTCGATCTGGACTCCTTTCGGGCAGGGGTTAAAGAAGGAGATCCCGAGAGCATGGTGGATGGAGCATGAAGATTGTCTGGCAGAGACAGTCTTAGCGCCGGAACAGAGTGGCAAATAGGGACTCGCTACCTACAATCTCTCGTTGCTCCAGGGGCCCAATAGACCAACGCCTTCTGTCTCAGCTCCGGAAGAAAATCACTGAGACAGAATTCCCTTCATAACGAAGAAGACAACTGGTCTATTGAGCCAAAGCCACCCTCACGTCGGCACGAAACTGCATCCATGCTAGGCCTCCGGCCGATGCGAGTAGAAGGGTGCCAGATCAGCATCTACCAATCTATGATCACATCCGTCCGGGACATAACATGGGATGTTATAGTTCGGGATTTGTTTAACATGGGGTGTTATGATTCGGGGTGTTCAAAAGAACATCCGAACTAGATCTGGTGGAAAGGATTGAGGAAGCCATAGCGGCTGATAGGAGAACCTAAGGAAAGAAATAAGGAATAACATTCTAAGGCGGTTTGGGGTTCTCAGTTTCGGCCAAAGGGTGTTGCTTTTATAGTCTCGTTTGGAAGCAATCCAAGAGCTGAGATTGAATTGTGCAGTTATTAGGCAGTTGGGTGTTGGAACCGTTTTGGCGTTTGAATTTCAAAATTTTGAGAAACGGTTCTGCAGCTTTTGCCGGCAATGATAAGATAGGTGCGCAGAGGGTCTGACGTTTGAACCAGACCAATTTGGGCTTGGTTTTTGGGCTCAAATTGCCAGTAAAACAAATAAAGCACATATACATACATCAAACCAGTTCTATTGCGAGCTGGGTCTAAATTCGTACAAGTGCAGGCCCAATCTCTTGATCGTGGCCTTGGACTTACTAATCCAACGATCTAGCTCTGCCGTCGCTTTCTTCGCTTGAGACCTCTCTTCTTGTAACTTGGTCGCCAAGAGCTTTTACTGGTTTACCTCGTCTGTACGTTGGGCTTGTTGCTGGCGGAGGAGGGAAATTCTCTGCTCTAGGGCCGCCTTCATGTCCTCAAGCTTGGCTATTTCGGCTGCCGCCGGATCATTAGTAGCCATGGCGACCATGTCTTTGTAGGCACGGGCAGCATTGGCAAAGGCCGTATCAGCTTCCTGGAGCTTGGCATGTTGAGGGGATCGTGCAGGTAGTCGTTCATGCAGGCTCTTTAGTTCTGTTGGGAGGCGAAGGAGAGAAGCATTAGCCTCGGATTGGAGCTCGGGGGGCAGCTGCTGGAATTGGCCCTTAAGAACTTCTAGGACAGAGAAGAGTTCATCCGCCACCTGAGCATCAGCAGGATCCTTTTCTCCCAAGCACTCTAGGAATCCCCATGCCTTTTGCACTTCTACAGATTCCTCTTCAGGGCTGTGAGGAGGAAGGAAGAGGTCTTCAGCCAAGATGGAGGAAGGGGCAGCTTGGTCCTGGACTTCAGAACCAGATCCGCCAGGGGTCGCGGACAGCTGAGTTGATGGAGAGGCGATGGTCAGGCCTGCAGGGGCTTGAGTCTGTGGCAGGGGGATCAGTGCGACAACTGGTTCCACTGTGCCATGGTCTGTTGCCATTGGGGTAGTACTGATGGCCTCCACATCATCATCATCCACCTGTTCATAAGAGGGTTAGGAGCAGTTCTAACCAAGGGAGAATGGCAATTCAGGTGGATTTTTTTATCATACATCAACAATCTCTGGCAGAGGGGCTGCTTCTGGCTGGTCCAGAGGAAGCCCTGGTTGCTCTTACTGATCAGGTTCAGCTTGGTCATCCGCAGGGGTTGGAGTTTGTTCAACCCGGGGGGCAGCATCCGCCAGGGATTCTACACCAGCAATGGCTTCCTCTTCTGCCAGTGAGAGATCAGGTGGAGGGGAGGATGGCTTGTCGGCGGCTGATTGCTCAGCGCCATTGGTTGGCTTGTCTTCTTCTTCTTGCTCCACTTCATGAGTTGAGCTTGAGGCCAGTGGATTTGTAGTTGAAGAGCTGCCAGGCACACCACTTGGCAATAGTAGAGGCTCATTTGCTAGGGTCTCTGCCACAATATCATCAGGGTTTTCCCTCGCCTCCGGTCCAGTTTCTGCAACGGCAGAGAGTGTCAGGGTTGGCGTAATAGAACTCTGACCAACTGCTAGTGCTAGACTGGAAGAAGTACCTGCATCAAGATAGCGCAGAGGAACGGGTTGAGGAAAACAATCGCCGCAAATCTCGTGAAGATTTTGATAGAGGTCCGGATAATCCACATAAGAACTAGAGGAACTGGTGGAATCTTCAGAAGGGTCAAAGGACTCACCAGAAGAAATTTCAATCACTGTGGGGCCTCGGCTGGCGGCTGCAGCAGACGAGGAGTGTCTCCTCCGAAGTAGAGGTATCTGCAAAGAGGGATAGAGTTGGGATATCTACGTCACGTAGGTATTTATGAACTGATATCTAAAGACACGAGGAGACAGGGGGGAAGTGGAATTCACTTACGGGTATGTTTTCCTCCTCATCGGGTTCTTCATCCGCCTCAACGATAGTCCTACTCTTCTTCGGGGGCGGATGGGACCCACATTCAGCTTTCCGTTTCCCTCTATCCGTAGGTTTGTCCGGATGCCTGTTTCATTAAACAATTAAGAGTTACGCGAGGTTTTCTGGCAAACCAAAACAGCAGTTAAAAGCAGAGGCGTATTACCTTCCCTGGGGGCAGGTCAATATACAGCGGATCGCCCTTTAGCACCTTTTGATCAGCTTGGGTAATGTGCTTGCCCTGATTCCAAAAGAGCCTCCGGAAGTAGAAGACGGATGGCTGATTAAAGAGCGGGCCTCGCAGGTGTGCCCACCAGCACTGATATGAGCCAGTGGCATCCATAGAGGCCTTCAGGTTTGGGTAGTGTTTCCAGTTTTGCAGGTCAAGAAGCTCCAGGCGTGGTCTCTGGCTAACACCGGACACTGGAGGGAACGCTTTGCTGTTCCGCCACGCCGAAAAAAGATTCACACTCTTCAGCGGCGGGTATGGCAGGAGTTGAGTGAGGCCGAACTGCCGGGCAAAGAAGTGAGGCGCATAGACCTCGTGGCTAGGATTTTTCTTGTCACTACAGAAGAGGGGCAGGTCCGCCATGGAGGTGCAGTGAATGAAGATCCTTCGACCTTTTGTTCTTTGCTCACTGGATGGGAGGAAGCCCCGGAGTAGTCCGCGCGGATACCTCAAATGGATCAGCCGCTGTGTCTCTGAGAAGAACTCGCTGGCGGTTGTGTTGAAGAAGATGTCGAGGCAGACAGCGTAGCTGAGGTCAGGACTGGGGGCGCAGCCGACATATTCTTGCCCCACAACTTGATCTGGCTTGGGATCCCCCTTCATGGCTGGAATAAGTTGGGGAAAGTGCATCTGGCACTAGATATCTAGGATCCAGAGCAGGCCAGATTGAGCACAGTCCATCGGCTGGGCGGATATCTGGTGCAGGCAGCGGTAGAGGTGTGCTAGGACGAGTTGACCAAGGCCAATTTCTTGGCCAGCATAAATCACCTCCGCCATGCGATGGTAGAGCTTGGTCATCTTGTTGGTGTTGGAGCAGAACACAAACTTGTTGAGCCAGAAAGACAGAAAGGCTATTCCGCCGAGCGCATTGTCTAGCTGGGAGGTCTCATCTTTCCACTTCTCGAACCCACCGACGCCGACCATATTAATAGTGCTCCGGGAGACTATCCTCTCGGGGTAGTCGCTCTCATCAAAGGGTTGGGGGCCGAGTGGAAACCCGAAGCCGGCATAGAGGTCTAGCAACGTTACAGAGGCATTGACTGTGGGGTTCCAGAGGCTGATCAGCGGAACGAGAGCGCACCTGTTGCCTCCTTTTGGGCTAAGGCTGAAGCAAAGTTTGATCACATCAGCGACCCCAGCCTTCCTCCAGATTTCTCTGTCGAGAGGGAGCCATGCTGCGTACCAGGCTTTCATCCAGGGCTTGACCAGAGGCCAGGCAGAATGGTTTACGACGGCTTGGTGGTGGTTGGATTGAAAATTTGGGCATTCCACCGGGTCTTCAGAGCGGAAAATCGCCGGCAGCGGGCGGGCCGGGCCGTCGAGTATCTGGTGTGCTCCATCGTCGTCATCAGCATTATAGCCCACTACATAGGGACCTAATGTGGCACGTTTCTCTTGGGGAAGACTAAGACAGGTCCGGTCATCTTCTTCGGAGCAGGTAATAAGTGGGAGGAGTTGATTCTTGGCTTTGTTCGCTGTAGAACAGCGGATAGCGAAGTTCATTGTTGAGGCCATTGATTCGAACTTGGGTTTCTTCTGGGCTGTTTTTGGAAAAAGAGGAGAATGGTCTGAACGAGAAACCAAGGGTCTCTACTGGATTTTATAAGAATCCGAAAGGGGTTCTTGAGTTTTGAAACGTTGGGTTTTGCAGCAATCAAGGGTTTAGGTGAACAGTGATACCGTTTCAAATTGGGAAATCGTGTTGGTGAAGGAAACGGTGCAACAGTCCAAATATTTAAATGCTGCGGACGGGCCGGCGTTTAGGGCTCAGTCTCTCTTCTATTTCATTGAACCCTCAATATCGGAGACTGGGGGGCAATGTTTGGGCCACAATTAGAATTTGTTTCAATTGGGCTTTTACCCCGAGGCCCAGAGGGGTTTAGGTTGAACCGAATCCAATATTTATACTCTCCTGTTTCGTTTAGGAAAGATTACTTGGGTGGAGAGTATCGATTTGTTACCTAATCGGATCGGGGTTATTTTGTAGTAATCCAATTACACAATATACGAATTACCTTAACGGATAATAAGGTGTAAACTCTGATTGGGATAACTAGGGATTGTTTCGGGTAGCAATCCATCCGAAAAGATATCTTTGCCGAATCAGTGATTGATTCGCTGTGGACTCGATTTGGCTTATCTCGGCTTTAATTGAATGGTGATCTTGACAATATTCGGGGGGAGTGAGTTCCCTAAATCAAGAGGAAGTCTGATCTCATTTTATTCTTAGCCGATTTGATTGGAGGCAGAATAAGGAAGGACACTCCTGGTTGCTCTAAGAATCCGCCAGGCTGGATTTCCCAGCCCTAGGGTTTCGTGAACCATATAAATATAACTCTTTTACAACGAAGAAAGGGTTCTCAACCAAACACAAACACACACAAGTTCTAGGGCACCGCTAACTTGCCAAAGCCTCTCCGGAGCAACTCACGCAATTTGCCTCCACCTGCGATTGATCTAATCTCGTATTCGTGTCGAGCGGTTGCTGAGCCTATCGAGTCAGTCCGCTACTCCGGTAGCAATCGAGTCGTCACTCAAGTGACAAACACACCCGTGGTCTTAGTTTAGCTCTGCTTTGCTTCTCCGGATCAAAGTAAGATCCTCAATCCTTAGGGGGTTGGGAAGGAAATCCTGTTAGAGAGTTCTATTCAGGTCTTGTTCGAGCCCTGTACGCCAGCTTAGTCAGCGCCCGCGTAACAGTTGCTTGGTCAGGAAGTCAGAGTCAATTGGGAGCAGACGAGAAGACTCGCCAGGGGTCGCACGCAGTCGAGTGGCACCGCTCCAAGGGTGATGGCACGCCTAAGCACACAGAAGACACGCGAGGAGCACGCATCCTCCGCCCCCAAGTGCTGACTGTTCGCCGGGTGGTGAATCCGTCACGAACATCGCCGATGCATTCTAATGTATAAATTTTGAAATTTGTGACGTGCCTGTTAAAGGAAAATATGATCGAGATCGTAAAATGAAGAAGAAGATGATGATATATATGATATATAAGTATATATAGCAGTCCTCTCATATATACTAACGTGAAAGTCGATATGAAATTAATCGCCTTCGGCATGGTAGCTAATAAAATGAATGGCTCACTAAATGAACTAAAACATGTTAGATTTGACGTAATGAACAAATAAAATATGATGAATGTTAGATTACTAGAACCAGCTAGCTCAAGCATTAGATGTACCACAATTAAATAGATCATGCATCCTTGACAAACTTCCTCAATTATACCATACCAAACAGCGATCCTTTATTAATTAAGGCCATTAATTTTCCAATTTGATTTATTTTTTCTTTTATAAAACGGCAGCTCTCACACTATAACCATTAACGAAACTGCATAATACACGGAGGACATTGCGCCTAAACCCCATTTAAGAACATCCAAATTAGGAGTTTCTACATAACCTATACATTCTAACAAGCACCATGCATATAGCGAAGAATACATCATTGACTCCTCTATTTGTTTTATAATTTTAGCGACATATTAGAAAAATAACCCACGTACGCATAGAATAAATTACTATATATATGAGTTTTACCACTATATTGCTATTGTAAAATATTATCAGTGACACTAACTTTCATCATGCGAATAGAAAGGTGCAACCATTTACTGAATCTCTTAATTTGCAGGCTCGTTAAAGCAAATATGGCAAAGTGTGTGCACCTTACCATCGATCTACCTTACTGTCAATACAATGATAAGAATTTATTGAAAATAAAGCAACAAAAGCAAATCCATCAACCTTATTGTCCATAAAATGATGAAAATTTATTGAAAATATAGCAACAAAAGTAAATCCATCTACCTTACTGTAGATACAATGATAAGAATTTATTGAAAATAAAACAATATAAGCAAATGCAAACCATAAATAAAATAAAATAAATAGCAGGGGAGGCAGCCCAATAAACGTCCAAAAATATGGTTCAGCCCCAGCAATTTGAAATTTTAATAATTAGAGGAAATGATCACGGACTAAATATATATATTGGAGTATAGCTCGCTATGAAAATATATAGAAATGCGACTGTTCTTAGTTATGAATAATTACCTTTTGTAGTTCAGATCGTGCTAGCTTGCTCTTCTCACATGCCCTAGTAGGACTTCTCGATCTATCAGCTGTATAGACCCTTGATTAAGGTACAGAATATATATATATTGTACCAATATTCTTCTTCTTCCGCACTGCGCAGGCTCATCTGTGCGAAGCTAGCTAGCTCTTCTAGCAACTCTTCACCTACAAACTTTGAATTGATATATCAATAGCTAGAACGTTCAATTAACTACTCGTGCATAATCACATACAGAAAGAATGTGGAAGCTGAAGATTGCGGAGGGAGGACCCTGGCTGAGGACGCTGAACAATCACGTGGGTCGACAACACTGGGAGTTCGATCCAGATGCCGGAACGCCAGAAGAGCGAGCCCAAGTAGACAGAGTTCGTGAGGAGTTTACAAGAAACCGCTTCCGGATTAAACAAAGTGCTGATCTTTTGATGAGAATGCAGGCCAGTGCTCGATCATATATAGATCTTTATATAATAACTACTGTAGGGAGCTCATCATGCATGTAATTAATAACCGCTCCGATGCTCATGCAGCTTACAAAGGAAAACCCTAGCAGACCAATTCCGGCAGCAATCGAAGTGAAGGGAATCGAGGATATAACAGAAGATGCAGTGACAGTAACAATAAGAAGGTCCCTCAGCTTCTATTCCAGCCTTCAGGCCCATGATGGCCATTGGCCTGCTGAATTTTCCGGTCCCTTGTTCTTCATTCAACTGTTGGTTATAGCGTTGTATGTTACTGGAGCACTGTGTGCGGTTCTAGGACCTGAACACCAGATCGAAGGAGATAATTCGCTACATCTACAATCATCAGAATGAAGATGGAGGTTGGGGACTACACATAGAAGGCCATAGCACCATGTTCGGGTCAGCGCTAAGCTACATTGCATTGAGGCTGCTAGGAGAGGGTCCTGATGATGGGGAAGACATGGCCGTCGCAAGAGGCCGGAAATGGATTCTTGATCATGGCGGTGTTGTTGGAATTCCATCTTGGGGAAAGTTCTGGCTTACGGTACATACAATATTATTTGTGTCCTTAATACAAACAATATTTCTATTTATGTTTTGCAGACAATTAATTATTCATGTTAAAAAATTTCATGGCTTATAAAGCCTTTGGGATCCCTTGATCGATCAGAAAAGAGGCAGTCAAAAATAAAATTCATTTGATATATGGAAAAGTTTTTTTTTTTCATAGAAAAAAGGTCTCTCCCCTGGTTTAAACAACTATTTAATTAGGTACTTGGCGTATACGAGTGGTCAGGATGCAATCCTTTGCCCCCCCCCCCCGAGTTTTGGCTTCTACCAACTCTCTCTCCTATTCATCCAGGTTTGGTCTTGTATTATTTTTGCAAACTGAGCTTCCGATAAGTATGTCGTATAATTAACAGTACTAATTACCAAATGATATTAACAGGAAAAATGTTAAGCTATGCTCGGTTGGTGTACTTGCCTATGTCATACTTATATGGGAAGAGGTTTGTTGGCCAAATCACCGGATTGGTTAAATCACTAAGACAAGAGCTCTACAGTGAGCCTTACTATCAAATTAACTGGACCAAAGCCAGAAACACTGTTGCAAAGGTTAGCTATATATATATATATATATATATATATATATATATATATATATATATATATATCAAGCTAGTTCATAACTAATTAACTGCATGATTGATGCATAATCAAACTTCAGAAGTGGTAATTGTTTATATATATTTCAGGAAGACCTATATTATCCACACCCCCTAGTGCAAGATATGCTGTGGGGATTTCTTCACCATATTGCTGAACCAATTCTTGCTCGTTGGCCCTTTTCTATCCTGAGAGAGAAGGCCTTAAAACTAGCAATTGATCACGTACACTATGAAGACGAGAACAGCAGATATCTTTGCATTGGAAGTGTAGTAAAGGTACCCCTGTGCAAATTATTAAGAACCAACCCTTAATTACATATATAACAACTTGGTTAATTCATAATGTAAATGAAATTAATCCTAGCTAGCTATTTGTGTTCACGCACGCGTAGCTGTTAAGTTTGATGGCTTGTTGGGTTGAAGATCCAAATTCGGAAGCATACAAGCTTCACCTGGCTAGGATACCTGATTACTTTTGGATTGCTGAAGATGGCATGAAACTTCAGGTTACTCACGGTCCATTTAACATACATACTAGCTAGTGTAGTCTGTATATTAATTACATAGATATTAAAAGAGACCCGCCTTCATTATTCAATATAAACCATAAAATTTCAGTCTCTAAAATCCCCTGCTAGCTATTGCTTTTGTATATCAGAGTCTCTATTATGCACTACACGTACGTACTGCAGGGTCTCGGTAGCCAACTGTGGGATGCAGCCTATGCAATTCAAGCAATACTCTCTTGTGACCTAAATGAAGAGAATGGGGATACACTTCGAAAAGCGCACGACTTTGTGAAGGCTTCACAGGTAAGATCTACATGCATTGATCGTTTAATATTTGTGATCAGATACATATATACATATATATATAGATATAGTACTCTTGTCCGTAATGAGTACATTCATGTATATATGTTAATTATTATTATTAATATTATATATATATATATAATATATATATACACTAATAATATATATGTTATTTTGAACCGATGCCAATCGATCAAAACAAAAGATTCGAGAAAACCCTGGAGGCGACTTCGCAGCTATGTACAGACACATATCTAAAGGTGCATGGACATTCTCAATACAGGACGATGGTTGGCAAGTCTCCGACTGCACTTCAGAAGGACTAAAGGTTTTTAGCTAGCTACTACTCCAACTCGATCTTCTACATACTACTCAAAATAAGACGGCCATAATCGATATCGAGATTCTTTAAGAAATTTCTGGTATCCAACTATTCATCCATTTCAGGTTGCACTCTTGCTCTCGCAAATGCCAGAGAAACTAGTTGGAGAAGGAATGAAAACAGAATGTTTTTATGATGCCGTGAATGTCATTCTTTCTCTACAAGTAAGAACCAATTATCTTTAATCAACTACAAGTATATATTATGCCTTAATTTCATTAACTAGTACCGCCTTAACAATATTAATTGATTTCAGAGCATCAGGGGTGGTTTCTCTGCTTGGGAGCCTCAAAGAGCATTCCGTTGGTTGGAGGTAATCACTAATCAGTAATGCTTATTGTACGTAATTTACTATTGATCTAGCCATCTAGTTATTAATTAATGTACAAGTATTTGAACAAATATTTTTCGATATATTCGTAAACACTTGTCCTTCTACAGAAATTCAACCCAACAGAGTTCTTTGAAGATACTCTTATCGAACGAGAGTACGTACATTATCACTAATTTTCTTGAATATTTCAATATATATACAATTTCTAATGCTCATTTCCGCATTGAACTAATAACAATAGGTACGTAGAATGCACTTCATCAGCAGTTCAAGGTCTAGCACTCTTTAGAAGATTGCATCCCAGCCACCGAAGGCAGAAAATAGACAGTTGCATATCAAGAGCAATTAGTTACATTGAAGAAATACAAAACCCTGATGGTTCATGGTACATATATATATATAAACTAGTCTTACGTTTTTTTCCTTTAGACTATTTCCGATACTACGTTATACACAGCACAACACAGGCTATATATGTGTGTGCAATCCTTGCTATCCAAGTATCCATAGCTAGGTAGGCACACAGTCAACTAACTTCATTAGTTGCCTGATTGATTCATATATAGGTACGGGTGCTGGGGTATTTGCTACACATACGGTACGTGGTTTGGTGTCGGGGCACTAGCAGCCTGCGGGAAGAAGTACCAGAATAGTTCCATATTGCGCAAAGCCTGTGCATTTTTGCTATCAAAGCAGCTACCCAATGGTGGTTGGGGAGAGAGTTACCTTTCCAGTCAAAATAAGGTGATTAATTAACGTACTAATTAAGCCAAAATATAATCCAAAAAGCACGTACTATTTAAGCTTGCGCAAGGTAACAGGCTCTAAATTATGTATGGCGATGTGTATATATATGTTTTCAGGTTTATACAAATCTACAAGGTAACCGCGCTAATCTGGTACAGACTGCATGGGCTTTACTGTCCCTCATCGAAGCCGGGCAGGTCAGTTTATATACTAATTTTCTTTTACCACGTACCAGATATCTTAATTTAGACCTAATTAGTCTGAACTTTGGTGATCAAATTCAGGGTGACGTAGATCCAACTCCCATTCATCGTGGAGTAAAGGTTTTGATCAATTCCCAAATGGAGGATGGTGACTTCCCTCAACAGGTAATCATATATACTATTTTCATTAATCCAATATTTTGTTTCTTATTTATATTCGTTTATTTACAAATATATATACACACCTAACAAACGTATCTGCATGTACACAGGAAATTACTGGAGTATTTATGAGAAATTGTACACTAAACTACTCCTCGTATCGAAATATCTTCCCGAAATGGGCTCTTGGAGAGTATCGCCGATGCATTCTAATGCATAAATCTTGAAATTTGTGACATGCTTGTTAAAGCAAACTATGATCGAGATCCTAAAATGAAGAAGATGATATATATGATTAATAAATATATATATAGCAGTACTCTCAACATATGATCAGAAAAAAATGTCTGACGTTCAGTTCCAAATATTACTATATGATTGTCTATTATATATGAAAATAAACATGACCACTCTTATGGCCAATATATATATATCGATTATGTGTGTATGAGTGTTTGTGTTTATACGTACGCTTATCCTTGGTTGTATAGATACTTAAACGTATTTATGAAAATTGAAAAAAATTGTACTTTGTAATTAAGATATTATGTTCATATATAGCGTCGCCTTTTTCTCTCCGTAGTCGGTGTGTATCGATGCGGCAAATCAGAAAGAGCATGCATCACTTGGAAGAGGTGAGTGGTTTCGCTTTGTTGGGGGCGGGAACACCAACCAATTTAAGCTCCTGCATCACTACTTGTTGTGTTGCTCCGCATCGTGCCACGTGTTCCTCCAACTGCCAACGAAAGCCAGCAGCAACCCAGCAAGTAGCAGTTGTGTCTTGTTTCTTTTAACACTCCATCCCAGAGACACGGAGGTGTAGAGTCTCACTTCCACCCATTCTCTCACTCTCTCTCTCTCCAAGATTAGATTAAATTAATTACCAAAAAAGGAAAGTGGAGAGTGGAGTTGGGTTGATGGAAGCAGCGCCCCAGCTGATCGTTTCCAGTGGAATCGAAGCCCTTCGCCGCCGGACATTCCCAAGCACTAGCACTAGCACTAGTCGTGCTACAAGTCGAGTTCGAGTTGCCCGATTCAACAGAGTTGTTGCCGTTGCCACCGAACCCAAGCCCAACGCCAACGCATCAACGCCTCTCAAACCTATCAATGGAGTTTCCACGGTGATTACCTCTAGCTTTCTCTTGTCTAAATATCAATTTGGTGACTAAAGTATGTAAATTTGATAAATACTCAGCTCGATCATTCATGGTTTGGCAGAGAATTGGCGACGTTTCCAAGGAAATCAAAAGGGTGCGAGCTCAGATGGAAGAAAACGAAGACCTGGCCATACTCATGAAAGGTCTTCGCGGTCAAAATTTGAAGGATTCACAGTTTGCCGAGGATGATGTTCAACTTCGTCTTGTTGAGGTATCTACCATTCTCTCTCTTTCACTTCATTAATTCCACTTTGATTTAATGATATTTATTCATTCCAAGCATATCTAATTCTTTGCATGCTTATGAGTAGACAGATGAAAGCAGTGAATTTTTGCCTGTGGTCTATGATCCTGCTAGCATCTCTGCTTATTGGGGAAAACGTCCCCGTGCTGTTGCCACACGTGTAATTCAATTACTCTCTGTAACTGGGGGTTTCCTTTCACGTCTTGCAGGCGACTTTATTAACAAGAAAATCAAAGAGGTAACATTCTCTGCTTCTTTCTGTGTATATTTACTTGCATGTTCCCTCTGAACGTGAATGTTGAGGTTGAAATGCCTTGTGTATGTTCAATTTTTACGTACAGTCATCATTGTTTCTGTAATATTGACTTTGATCATTTTTGTTAATCAGAATGAAGTTGCCAGGGCCATTGAAATTAGAGAAATTGTGACCTCTTTGGGTCCTGCATATATCAAACTTGGGCAAGCATTGAGCATTCGACCAGATATACTGTCACCCGCTGCAATGACTGAGCTGCAAAAGCTTTGTGATAAGGTTAATTTATTGAGCCACTCTGATTAAATCCATATTCCTTTACTTCTGACGGCACTTATCAGAAAGTTGTTAGTTTACTACTCTCAAAGTACTTCCTAGGTTCAATGTATCGTACTTGTAAAGAAGAACTTCTGTGATATGACTTTGACAATGTACCTCACAACTTGAGTTTAAGCTAGCTTTTTTAGGTCTTAAGTGGAAACAACTCCTAGATATTTGCATGTGAACATACAGGTTGATTGTCGGTTGTCACCATATGTACAGCTAATGTTGTCATTACCGTATCTGATAATTCTTAGTTCATATCTGAAGGTTCCTTCATTTCCGGATGATATAGCTATGGCTCTCATTGAGGAGGAGCTTGGTCAGCCATGGCAAAACATCTACTCTGAGCTCTCTTCGTCTCCAATTGCTGCTGGTAAGAATTTCTAAGAACTGTCTAACTATTAAAGATAAGACCAGACACTTATTTTTCTAGTCTTTTTTATCGACAAATTTTAGCTTGTAAAGTTCTGTGCTCTTATACAATTTGTTCTCCGTTTCCAAAATCTATGTCAGCATCTCTTGGGCAAGTATATAAGGGCCGCCTAAAAGAAAATGGAGATCTTGTGGCTGTTAAAGTGCAGAGGCCTTATGTTCTTGAAACAGTAACTGTTGATTTGTTTGTCATACGGAACTTGGGTTTGTTTCTCCGAAAGTTTCCTCAGGTATCTCTATGACCGACTTAATGTCTTTTCGTCAGATTATGTAGCCTGCTTTCTAACTTATTACTATCGACTTCCCCTGCTTACCGCACTTCCATTTACTCTTGCCCTTCGTTTAATGTTCTAGGTATCTGTAGATGTGGTTGGATTAGTTGATGAATGGGCAGCACGTTTCTTCGAAGAGTTGGATTATATTAATGAGGGTGAGAATGGACTACTCTTTGCTGAAATGATGAGAAAAGACCTTCCACAGGTGAGTATGATATGTAACATTAGACCACTAATAAGTCATCTCCTGTCGTGTGTTAATATCTTTATATTCAGTCATATGATATTCCCAAGCAGGACACTTATCCTTCTCTAGTTGGATTAGTAGTAGTATCTGAGCTAGATTATGTGTAAGCATAATACTCATTTAAAATACATGATTTTCAGGTGGTTGTACCAAAAACGTATCCAAAATATACATCAAGAAAGGTTCTTACTACATCGTGGATAGAAGGAGAGAAGCTGTCACAAAGTACTGAAAGTGATGTTGGAGAACTGGTCAACGTTGGAGTCATATGCTACTTGAAGCAGGTAAAGTACTTCTGGAGACATATTCTTTGCATAGACTTTTCGTACCAAAGGTTTTTCTCGTTTCTTCCATGTTAAATGTGCTCATGGAGTAGTTGCTTCTTTTTTGGCTCCCTGGAATTTGGCGATATTTACCATACTTTATTGAATTTATTCTTTTACCTGCAATAGCTACTGTAAAATTGTAAGTTGGCTCACATTGGTATAAACAACACCACATCATTATTGAGTTAACCAACAATTGGTGAGCTGGCCAGATGCAAAACCGAATGATTGGTCTACTTGCAATTTCTGTTGCTCATTGTGCTGAGTTGAATAGATTAGTTGTGTAGATAAAACCACTGGACTACAACATGAAAATGATAATATTGGCAATGTGGTGCTCGTGTTCTCTTTCCTACCTTGGTTGATAGTTAAAACAGCAGCACATGTAACTGCAAAGTCTTCTATTCACCTCTTTCCTATTAAATGCAAAAGGCTACCTAGCAGCCTTGTTTTCATTGGTTTTAGTTACTAACAGCTTAACAAGTGTTAACAAAGTTTCATAACTTGTCTTTATTACAGTTGCTTGACACTGGACTATTTCATGCTGATCCTCATCCTGGGAATTTGATTCGCACTCCAGGTGGCAAGCTCGCCATACTTGATTTTGGTAATTCTTCTTCGTTAAAAGTATTTTCTGAAAGGTCATACTTTATATGGTTAGAATATAGAAGAATGATATACTACTAGAATCAATTATATCACTTGGTGCAATTGTGGGAGTGTGTTTGCATTGTGGCATCATTATGGAAATCTACTTCTGCAGAAATTATGTGGTACTCAGTTTACTTAAATTTGTTGGTTCGTAATGCAGCTTTTTTTTTTAAATGGGGTGGATAGGTTTTTTGTTGTGTGCTGTTTCTGGGTATAGCAACCTAGTTGTGTAGCAACCTATCTTTGTCTGGACTTGTTGTGTATCTTCAGTGGACTCCTTGTTCACTGTTTGAATTCCTTTGCAGTTCTTTTAACAAAGTGTTATTTCTTTTGAAAATAACGGAGGTGCAACTTTCTTTCTGCATTCTGTCAAGTACTATGTTAAGCTTATAAGTAAAAGAAGAAAAAAGATTGAAGACATGAGTTATCATAAATAATAATTCACTAGTTTTCTTATGTTCAGTCAAGTTTCTTCTCCTTTCATGTACTCATTAGTCATTGTGTTATCCACTCTTATGTTATCAATAGTTCAAAGTTTCAAACCCCACCCTACTCGCCAAATCAGCTCCAAACTTTTTAGAAGATAAATAATTTACTTATTGTGTATGAGTTGATCAAAAGCAAACTGAGTGAAATTCTCAAGTCGATCAGGATTAGTAGTTTTTCTTCTAAGTGAAGTCATGACTTGACACCAAAACAGACATGAGACAATTTAAACTGAATAAAATTATGGAATCAGGATTACCCTTGGTGGATATAAAAACTATGCACCCTAAATGCAGTTTCAAGCTCATATGACCATAGAATTTGTGATTGTTGTTAGTTATGCCTTTCAGTATTTGAAATAGTACACCAGCTGTACTTGCAAGTCTTCTATGCATAACTCTAAACTCTAATGACATTTTGTTCACTCCTTGACATGATCCTGAATCAACATTCAGTGTATATATTTATATACCCGGTGTCTCTCACTGTCAAGCACAGTTCATTAGTTCTAATACTTTTTTTTTTTTTTTGGTAATAGGCCTGGTCACCAAGTTAACCGATGATCAAAAGTATGGAATGATTGAGGCAATTGCTCACCTTATTCATCGTGATTATGGAGCCATAGTCAAAGATTTTGTCAAGCTTGGTTTTATTGACGAAGGAGTCAATCTAGAACCTATTTTGCCTGTTCTGGCCAAGGTTTTTGATCAGGCTCTTGAAGGTGGAGGAGCAAAAAATATCAATTTCCAGGACTTGGCAGCAGATTTGGCACAAATTACATTTGACTATCCATTTAAGATACCGCCTTATTTTGCTCTTATAATTAGAGCAATTGGGGTCCTGGAAGGCATAGCTCTGGTGGGAAATCCTGATTTTGCTATTGTGGATGAGGCCTATCCATATATTGCCCAGGTATTTAAACTCTGAATATTGTGATTCTTTTCAGACATTTAACCTTGTTCCAAATCATTATCTTGGTCTGTAGTGCGCATTGAAGGTTCCAAATGTGTGAGTGCGTGCTTATATATTATGCAACTCTTTCTGGTCTTGAGGAAAATTTGTAGTGAGAAACAAGATATGGTTATTTAACTTGGCTGCAACATATTTATTATCTCTTCTGTGTTTTTTAGTTGTCTTAAGTAATGCTGCAGCTTGATGTGGTTCGACATTCTCACATTTTAAACAATTTTTTCACTGTTAGAGGCTCCTGACAGATGAATCCCCACGGTTAAGGAATGCTTTACGTTACACAATCTATGGAAAATCAGGAGTGTTTGATGCCGAGAGATTTATTGATGTCATGCAAGCCTTTGAAAGTTTCATAACTGCTGCTAAAAGTGGAGGTGGAGAGGAAATGAATGGTGATATGGCTGAACTTGGACTTTTGCAAAGTCAAACAGAATATACCCTTCCTGCATTTGCATCAAATGTGCAACCAGTTCAAACAAGGGCGGCTTTAGCATTTATACTGTCTGATAAGGGAAACTTCTTCAGAGAATTTCTTTTGGATGAGGTAATTCCAGAAGTGACTTATTGTATCTTCTGTTTTAAAGCTTCACATCCTTCTGCACTGTTTCTGATTGAAATTGTTCACTTGGAAAATACGTTTTTTTTTTCTTTTGTAATTTTGATTTTGTTTTTGTTTTTTGTTTTTTTTGTTTTTTTTTTGTTTTTTTTTTTTCCATTAGCAGATTGAGGTGGAAAAAGCATTTCTTAACAATCTATAGTATTGAAATTTGCTGTCATCTGTCACCTGATGGTTTGATCATTTTAATTTTTTTTTTTTAAGAATTGGAACTTTTAACTAAGAAAGAATAGACCACCTCTACCATGATTTGTTTGTATTTCTGTCTTTCAAGATATTAGACTCTTGCTCCATGGAGTTTTCCTCAGTTAAAAACTATCGTGTCTGAATTCTGATATAGGTCTCCCAGAATAATATATCTACTTATCTAGCGACCACAGCATTAGAATGTTTGTCAGCAATGACATGTCTTCTTGACAATTGTCTTTACATGCAAAGCAGATTGTGAAAGGCATTGATGCAGTTACAAGAGAACAATTGGTTCATGCAATGGCACTTCTTGGATTCGGGAATGCTCTCCCAGTTTTCAGCATGGTTCCTAGTTTTGGGCCATTCAAGCCTGCAGGACTTCTACCAACAATAACTGATGAGGATAGAGTTATATTGAACAATGTTCAAACAGTAGTCGAGTTCCTGGCTGCTGGAAGTTCGATATCAAGAACGTCCAACCAGGTACTTACAATTAATCCTTTAATATAAATTCTTAGGAGACTGTTGGCGTATGAAGTTTCTTAAAGATCTAATTGTACTTTCTGTGTGTCGGACATGGGCAGGAATTGAACGTGTCTCGGGTCATCCAAGAGTTTCTTCCTGTTTTGCCGAGTATCTCATCCAAAGTGCTCCCTGAAGTGCTGAGCCGATTATCTTCACGGGTAATAGCACGTGTGATTAGGGATACAATTTTGTAAGAATTTGCCTAGCTTACCTGCCAGAACCTCATTGTGCATATATACCAAGTAATAGTACCGGATACAAGTCATATATCTAGTCTAACCTTGTCTTTTAGGTGCAATTCTTATCCTCTACAGCCCAAATTGTTGTTGTATATAGTATCCCCTAAGAAATGAACTAAAAGTTTGGCCCGAACAGACTATCTAGTATCTATTATGTTGCTTGTTTAAGCAAAATTTTGGATTCTTCACTGTTGTATACTGATGAATGTTGAGTTGGCCGTCTGAAATAGTGTAGAATCTTAATTGCCGGCTACAATATGGTCATATGATTAATTCAAAAAAAAAATGTCTAAATGCTGGTTTGGCTATTGCATGCAGCCGCCCAACATCCACGGTAGTTTGGAGACTTGGAGTGATGCTGGTCCTTCCTATATTTTCATTTTATTCTTATTTGGATGGTACAACGAGAGTGGTAATAAACCTGAACCTCATAATAAGCTACAAGTCTACAACCATTCTCGATAAGAACATCCGAAATATAACAAATAATATCAGGAGTGTAGGACACCCAAAACTCATTCGACATGGATGTACCAACAAAGTGGGCAATGTCTGTGTAGGGTTTATGGATGTATTCTTTGATTGTTAGCGTTACTTGAATTTTTTTGGAATATTACCTCCAAAGAAACTGTTTTGGTGTCTTGCATGAGAAGAAAGCAGTATACATATTCTACAAGGTTTTATGATCTTAGCCTTGAATGTAGCTTTTGCATCAATCTAATGGAAAAGACTGTCCAAAGCCAATTACTTCCCGTGCTTATAAAGGAAACTCCAACTACTAAGCAAAAATGCAGACCTTCACGTAAACAAAAGGAAACAAAAAGAAAATTCAGCAGCTATAAGTGCTGTTTTCCAACAGGTGGTCACTTAATTGTTAAAGTCAAGTTCAATATATGCAAGTGAAATGAATTAAGGATTCAAACTGGTGTAAACATCCACCATTGTCAGCAAGAATCACAGTATTTTTCTACATCTTTCTCGCCTCCACCCCCACAATGATTCAGTAGCTTTTTCCTTGACAAAGGATGATTCATTTCTATACCAGAGCCTTCACTAGTATTGGTCTTTTTTCTCCTTACAGTATTCACGAGATCACAATGAATGAAATACTATTCTATTTTGTATCTGCTGAGTCCCTTTAGTGAGCTAAATCCTCTTTACATTCGCGTCTTGACCTCATTTGTGCTGACTTTTTCCTTTCTTTGATTTGTTCTTCTCCTGCATTTTCTTCTTCTTTGCTTCAACAGTAACCCATGTATAATCTGCTGGAATTGCAAATGGGTCTGGAATAGTTTCTATCCTACTGCTAGAACCAGTAGTGGACGAGCCAGGGCGATGGTAAGGCGCTCGTATCCACTGAAACCAAGATGAACTAGAGGATTGCATCCCTGTTGGGCTCTCTCTGCCTGCAGAAGTGGGGCTCGTCGGGGGTGTTGCAAATTCATCCACAGGTGCTAATTCTTCAAGTTTAGTAAATGTGACAATTACTCTGATAGTGGGAACCACTGGGATAGCAACCTAGATGTAAACATAAACACATGGAACCACTCAAAAACTGAACTAAAGATTCAAATTACGAAATAGACTGAGTCAGTAAATATCAACGCCATAACAACAGGAAAAAAGTATTTACTGTGTACAATGAATAACTATAAGTACAGAAAGCTCCATCTCTTCCTCTATACTTAAAAACCTGCGACCAGATTGTTAAAAGTGGCAGTTTTTACTTCACATTAATGACTACAGCCCATAAAGAGGATATATGACAATCAGCAGCAAATGATTTGATGATATCAGTTCAAACTGTTTGCAAGGAACTTAGTTTTGTCTACTCACTTTGTCCACCAGACAATCTCAATTATAAGTTTTGAAAAGTCTCATCTCTACTTCCTGTTAGGGGCGGAGGCAAAAGATTAAGTACCAACTTTTCCATTCCTGGTACTTTTTGCAAGGGATAGCCGCTCGCTCAAATGATTTGATGATATCAGTTCTTTCATCACATAAAATTCTATACCAATCCATTGCTCAAGTCTAATCAATCTAAGGAAAAAAAAAAGTACTGGTAGTACTAATTAAAACTAATTATTATAACAACATCAATGTGTAAGCAACAGACTAAAAGGGCATGAACTGATCAATTTGGCAACTCAAATACATATAACACTACAATAATCAACTAGTGCATATCAGGTGCTAATCAGACGATCAGAATCTAATTTCTAAGAAAATATGTAGATAACTAGAAGTGTTTGATATGACAGTAATTTTCTGCGGAAGAAACACAGTACGAATCCTGCTAAAAAAATTACAAAAATTGGCATGCCTAAGTTGGTCAAAGTATGATAACATGTGACTCAGACTTGAAACCAGAACTCCTACAAAAAATTCACTTAAAGAGGGAAGCAAGCCCGCACAGGAAAGAAAAAACAATGTTTTCTAACACAAGTTATAATTGATTGGAATGGAATTCATCTACAGAATTAAGATAAAAATCAAATCAGGTAATTCTCACCAAAAAAAAAAAAATTCAGGTAACAAAGTGATAAAAAGTGAAAGCAGCATACCTTGACAGGAAATGTTCCCATTGGAAGTTTGGTGGTTAGCAGTTCCCTCAAACGACGGATGGCCTTAACCTTGTTTGCTAGAATATCAAGCAACGGCAACAGTTCTTCTGTTTGTAGAGGAAAGTTGGGTGAAAGCCAGAGAATAGGCCTTAGCCCTTTCTTATACTCATTCTCCTTGCTTGCATCCTTTTGGCGACTTCTGCTTTCAGAGCCCACCGAGGAAGATGCTTTTATATCCCTTCCTCTCCTGTGATCATCGCTCCTCACAGCAGCATCCACATTATTTCTTACAGGTCTGCTTTGAATTCTGGATGGAGAATCTCCCAGCAGATCACTCACCTTCTCATCCACACAGAGAGAACTTCTTGGTGGGACAGCCTTTTTCAGTCCTTCATTTTTGGTATCCCGTTTCCTCCATCCACCAAACCATCCTTTCTTTTCCTGCTTAGTCTCTCCATTTCTACAATTGCTTACATCCTCAATAGGAATTTCTCTTGCCTCAAAACAACTATGACGATGCTCAATAATTCCATCACCACTCTCATTGGTTGATTCAGATGAATCCAGTTTCAGTGCAACTTCAAGTTGCCTCCTCTCATCCTCAGTCAAAATATCATCGAGCTCCTCACTTTCTGTTTCATTTTCATTGCAATTTGAGAAAAACTCATCATCTGTCATTGCCCCAGGGACCCTCCTAGACTTGATACTCACAACCACATTATGCATATCATATACCTTAGCCTTCCATGATCCAACCATTTCTGTCTTCTCCTGCCGCCTCCAAGTCAACTGAGGTAAGAGAACTGCCTGAGTCACATCAATCCCAGGCCTGAATATATTCGTCTGAGACATTGCAACCACCTCGTGCCGAACCTCTTCATCAGTTGCTTGAGACCCAGCACCATCCAAAGCATTCATCACCTCCCTATCCTTGTGAGAGATCATGCAGAGTGACCCAGGAGGCACCTTGCCATCTTCTGATCCATCACCAAGAAAAAGAACACTCTGATCAGAACGCTGAATCCTAAAACCATCGAAACCAGCCAATGTCATGTCTGCCCTCAAATTTGCCCCCCTTTTCCAGATCTTGTACGTGTCTGATGGAGCAATCCTCGAAATGAAAGGAATCACAGAACTCTCAAAGTGGAATGTAATTTCCATGTAGAAGTCTCTCATCCTCCGCATAGTTCCAATCAAACGAGGCAACCTTCTACACCATTTTGCCCAAGCCAATGGCTGGTAGTGCCTAACTATAATCATGGAAATCGCCTCTTCTCTACTGCAAATAGCTTCCTGGAGTGCACTCCACCCCTGCTCATTCTGCAAGCTCCAATCTGCGCCAGCAACCATAAGCATTTCGGTGGCAGTCTGGTCACCAAGCTTAACAGCCAAGTGAAGAGGGGTGTCACGGTTAGGGACATCTCGTCGGTCAATGACGGCAGCAATGGCATCGGCCTTCTCTTCCTCAGCTAGTGAAGCTGATTCAGTTCGAATGTCGGCAGGATTAGAAAGCCGAGGAAGAGCTCCAAGAATCCTCCTGAGACTGGCATAGTCCTTGCTGATTATGGCTTTGTGTGCAGGACTATGTGCATACTTGGAAACATCAATTGAAGCCATGCCTCAGGAGAAACTAATATCACAACCAATAAACAAAATGATAAGAACCCAGAAAGCTAATGCTTATTATGACTAGTCAATTCAACAAAACAAACAGACCCAGTTCAGAAATGATCAAGAAACTGACAAATTCGAATCAGAACCAACTCAAGTTACAGAGAGATAGCAAAAGCAAACAGCAAAGAAACGAAATTTGAGTGGAGGATCAGAAATCTCACCTTTCTTAGTTGTGCTGCTGCTGCTGCTTCTTGGTGTTGTTGTTCCAAGGACCTGAAAGTTTAGAGAGAAAAGAGAGAGAGAGAGAGAGAGAGAGAGAGAGATGGTGGTGGTGATCACATCCAGATCAGACAAACCCAATTAAGAACAAGAACAAGAACAAGAACATGCATGTGACTCGAACAAAATGGACTTGTTTTTTAGATTTTATTATTAACGATTGAAGAAGAAGAAGAAGAAGAAGAAGAAGAGAGTAGGAAGGAATCTGGAAAAGGAATAAACCCCAGAAAGGACAAGTCTTTAAAGGAGTCTACCTCACACAGACTAGTACCAGCAGACCCCAAAAGAAAAGAAAGGAATATGAGAATGGCAAGCAGAAGAAGAAGAAGCAGAAGAAGAAGAAGAGAGCTGGGTCTGGGTCTGGGTCTGGAGAGGTGTCATTTTGTTTTGTTTTTGCAATTAAATTGACGTCTTCTCCTTCTTTATTTTATGAAGAAAGAAAGGGGGTCCAAGGCAGCATGTGACCACCAGAGGGAACCTGCTCTCCCATTTCCTTTTCCCCCTCCTCCCCTCTATTTCTTCTTCTATATACAATTAATTCCATCTTCATAACAACTATTCGCATTACAGATCCAAATCTCTCTTTTATGACATATAATTGTAAGGCTTTCATCAGCTTGTTTACTCCATTCTTCATATACTATGACGGTAATAATTTCTGAAATTTGGTGTGTTACTCATTAACCATATCATTTGGTGTCACAATACAAATTGACTACCATTGCATACGTGAGAAACTAGTTCAAATTTTATTGATTCGTCTAAGATACATTCATATATCGATACATCAAGTCTTGTACACAAGTAAACTTACTTGATATGGAGGTAGATTATCTCGGAATGAAAAAACAAAACAGTAACATATCAATTGAAAAGGGGCATCCTTTTTTATAAGTGGCTACAGTTTTGTCAACACGAGAGTAAACACAGCAACAGTGAAGCCAACACACGCCTTTACGAAAACAAATTACCAAGAACTGCAAGCAGTGACTCCAACACTGTGAAGCACGACCGTTTCGACGGTCAGCCCCGGCCCAAACCCAAATAGGACTCCCCACTCCAAGCCCTCTCCAGTGGTCTTGTGCCCATTTGCAATAGATTTTCTCCTCACTTCCTCCAAAATAAACAACACGCAAGCACTCGACATGTTTCCGTATTCGGACAATATGTGCCTTGTGGTTTCTAGCTTCTCTGGCTTCAGGCCCAATTTCACCTCCACTTGGTCTAGAATCGCAGGGCCACCCGGGTGTGCGATCCAGAATAGTGAGTTCCAATCTTTGATGTTCAAAGGTTCGAAGGCCTCGATCAGGCTCTTCTCAATGTTCTTCGAAATCAGCCCAGGAACATCCTTAAGGAGGTGAAATGTGAGCCCAGCTTCACGAAGATGACCATCAATAGCCCCTTCACTATCAGGAACGATAGTTTGTGCCGCCGAGACAAGCTCAAACAAGGGCTTCTCGATCTCAGGCACTGGGTCGGCCCCAACAATAATTGCTGCAGCACCATCACCGAACAAGGCTTGTCCCACAAGACTATCAAGATGGGTATCGCTAGGCCCACGGAAAGTGACGGCAGTGATCTCGGAACAAACAACTAGAACCCGCGCACCCCGGTTGTTCTCGGCCAAGTCTTTGGCCAATCGGAGAACAGTGCCTCCAGCGAAACAGCCTTGCTGGTACATCATGAGGCGCTTCACAGATGGGCGGAGGCCTAAAAGCTTAGTGAGTTGGTAATCGGCCCCGGGCATGTCGACACCGCTGGTGGTACAAAAGACCAAGTGGGTGATTTTAGACTTGGATTGTCCCCAATCCTTAATGGCCTTGGTGGCAGCCTCCTTACCCAACTTGGGAATTTCAACAACTACCATGTCTTGTCTTGCATCAAGTGAAGGTGCCATGTACTCGCACATACTGGGATTCTCTTTCAATATCTCTTCAGTTAAATACATGTACCGTTTCTTGATCATTGACTTGTCACCTGAAAATCATCACCGCATATGTATGTATGTCAATTGTCAAGGGCATGCCAAACTATACAAAAAAGTCATATGCTCCTTAACAATATATATAGTCAACATATAGCGTAAACTATTCATGAGATTTATTAATTGCAACACAAAAATGGACAAAGTTATCAAAACACTTTCTAGTCCATGAACAGTCATGCATGAATGCTAACCAATTTGATGGCACAAAATTAGTCTTCTTTGAAAGAAAAATGAACAATAGATGGATGGAGAAATGAATAGGTATTGCGTACACATGCGTTGGAATTTCTCCTTGAGCTCGGGCTTGTGCTCGCTGTTGGTGATACGGAAGTAGTAATCGGGATATGTGCTCTGGTCGATACAATTAGGAGGATTTGCTGTGCCAATGGCCAAGACAGTCGCCGGACCCTCCGCGCGTTGAGCCTTGCGCACTTCCTCGACGGTCACCATTTTAATGCCTCGGAAAAGTGTTGAGAAAAGATCAAAATGGGGAAGCTGGAAGGAGGAACAAGAAGGAACGGAGCTGTTTCTATTGAGAATATGTTTGCAATGCAAATCTGCTAATATAAGGGCAGTCTGATTGTGTTTATATGGTACCTATCTAGAAAAAGGATTGAGAAGAGGGGAAGGGCGGGTAGCTAGGGACTTCACATAATGGCACGTTTGCGTGGTGTGCGTTGCCTATGAAAATCCACATGATTTGGAATCCGTTTGTCCTCTCTTCTTTGCCTAACACCAAATTACCGTTTACATCATTCATACGTCCAAGACTAACCATATGAGTTACTTTGATAGAGAAACAGTGCCATATTATATCCTGATTAATGAACTTCTATTTGTAGCTGATGGTTTCACCTATACCAAAACATATGATCTAGAAAAAACTCATCTTTTCGTAGCGTGTATATGTAAAATGTAATTACTATATGAGTGAGTTTTATTCATGTCATCTTAAAGTTTAACTCGGTGCTGTTACTTGGCATCCTCCATCTGCTTCAAATGCAAAGATCAACTTACAGATCCACATGTAAGTCTAGGTTTTAGGGTGGGTAGAGGCAACACAAGTAGAAATATAGGTGCTGTCGTTCAGCACGCCCCTTAACACAATGGCAACACCTAATCAATTAGCTCCACATGCAATGCAGAGGACTAGTATTGTGTTGAGTTGGTTTCGTTTTACATTTGGGTCCTAATTGAAACTGCTATTGTGTCACTCTGCCTAACACTCAAACTACAAGTCTAGAACTAGTAATTTTTGTACCAAATCTATCTTCTACTCTCCTCTCCTCAGGCCAACAAATCATTCAAGCTCTATGCGGCTTATTGATTTCTTACGGCATTGACTCAACAATGTTTCTATACAAACATAATTACAATTAATGTCCTCTTTTCTTTGTCGAGGAGAGATGACACACTTTCATCACAAGTTATTAATGAATTGCGCATTATTAGAGCGTAATGGCCAAAATTTATGGCACATTTACTTATTTAGAATGATGTGAATTGTTACGGAGTAAACCAATTCATGCGTTTACTAACAATAAAAGAACCGGTAATGATTTCATATAAAATATTTTTACGTTTAACAACACATAAAGGGAATCAAAATTAATTTATGAATCCCTTAATTTTATTTGATTCAAGAATCATTAGGTTATATATCCTTTAATTATGTATTCCAGTTGTCTCCGACTGACTATATCTGTGATTCATGATATTTAGTTCTTAATAAGTAAACGTGTTCTGAGAGGAGAGGAGAATATGTTAATAAAAAGTTGTTGGGTTGGGTTGGGTTGGGCTGGTTGTTTAGGTAAATACTATTGAAAAGAGTGGGGGTTGACCCGACCCGACCCGAGCCGACCAGTTTGCTGCATCCAGCAAAAGAGAGAGATTGAGATCGTTCATCGCTTCATCTTCAACTTCTGGAGAAGCCTTCTCTCTTGAACAAGAACAACGAAATTATCAGGTGTTTTTATTTCGCCTTCGATTGTTTGAATTTAATTCCTCGTGATTCACATTTATTCTTTGCTCTTTTTCCATTGGAATTCATTGTCTAATTTCGCTTCTTTATTCTCTGTTTCGATCATATATGTTCATTCTAGCTTGTTTCCTCCTGCAAGATTCAATGTAAAATTTGCTTCTACAAGTATATCTTGCTTTGTGATTCAATACCATTACTGGGATGCCACAATTTTAGGTTTTAGATTTTTGAGCAATACATGATCAGCTTTTCTATCTCTTTGATCGGACCAGATTCAACAATGCCCTTTGCTTGCCAAATGAGGCTTAGCCTTATTCAACTTGACAAGATTCTTATCATTTATGTAACGTGTGTGACTTTTTCACTCACCATCTAGTTTCAAGCAAAAGTCTTACAATTGTACTTATACATAGACAGAAATCCACAATGTGTTGCCAAATGCTTGACTGAAACACTTGTCCAGTCAGTAGTAGTTAAGCTCAAGCTCAGTTATTTATATTTTTTATACAAACAAGTATCTACGAAATAGCTTTCACCAAAATTTTCATGTCTGCATTGTTGCAGACTTCAAGTTTTCTATAGTTTCTACAAAAAGCATCCTCATAAACGATCATTATTCCTTTGTTAAAAAAAAAGGACCATTATTCCGACTAAAATGCACTTAATAACCATGGGACTAGCTGGTGTGGTTGATCCATTTATTCATTTCAGCTTTGATCTCAATCGGTGCAGATTATGGAGGACATGGACATTGATGACGTGGTTATACCTGACACGCCCCCACCTGAAAGATTAGCTGCCAGACGTGGTGTTTGCAGGGATTCTGTCGGTAAAGTCTGTAATTCACCATTAGCTAACAAGTTGAATAATTCAGACTTTGTTGATGAGAAATCTGGGAATGCGTCAGGAGTCAAGGAAAGATTCATCTATGAAAATGGTCACAGTAAAAGAGTTGTTATTCGCCCTCCCAAAAATCCCAGCAATCTCGCATCTAAGAATGGCTTCTCAGGAGCCGATTCATCTGCTTCCCAGAATGCTCACCTCTTTAGGAGACCAGCAGTGGGCAGAAACTCTAGTTTTGAGACCGAACATTCTTCTGGGATCGCAAACTTGGACAAAGGAAAGTCTTTAAGCATTAAAGCATTGTCGAAATCCTCTGCTTTCCCAGAAAACACTGAAGTTCTTGATTTAACTGAACAGAATGGCCACTCCCAACTTCACAGAAAGGTATTTTCATATGGAAAATTAGAAGATGTTGCTCAAAGCACAAGAAATCGGCAGACAATATCAGTTGGCAGTTCTACAGATGTCTCTACAAATTATTTGGAGAGATCCAGAAATGCCAACAAGGCTAAGGAAAAAATAGATGACGCTACATATAATGGTGTGGGATTAGCTGTGCCTATGGGAAGAAGGGTTGATCTGCCTACTGAGCTTCAACATAAAACAGAGCATCAAAAGCCCATGGCGCTTCATTCTTTTACCCTGCCAAGAGTCAGTGGCCAGAAAAGGTTGGTAAGGAATGGTTGTATTTCCCCTCATAACATAGCAACAAGGTCTAAACATTTAGATGTAGAGAATAATACAAGTTCCAGGAGTGATGAACACAGTTCTGCTGTCGATGCGGTTTCCAGTGGTTCACCATATGCCATAGATGCAAGTGATGTGGTCACTGAAGACAATAAAAGGGAAAGAGCGAAAGGGAAAGGGTTAATGGTTCAACCTTCTATACCAAAGGAGAATAATGCAAGAGTTGTTCATACATCAACCAGGTACTTTTGTTCAAGATGTTCTGAAGTAAATGTTATGGTTAAGTTTTTTTTTTTTTCAATGAGTAACTTGGACTTATTTTATTCAAATCCTGTGATTCTACTGTACATAGTTGGATTCATAATTAAAA
This sequence comes from Potentilla sterilis, assembly GCA_963682095.1. NCBI lineage: Eukaryota > Viridiplantae > Streptophyta > Magnoliopsida > Rosales > Rosaceae > Potentilla > Potentilla sterilis. Next base: position 34,670,301 of record OY821767.1, on the reverse strand, counting down.
GCTTTCGCTGTTGCCCTCTGTTTCTGTGTACTGCATGATTTGTTTTATTTTGATAATTCTTGCATAAAATGTTTATGGCCACCTCCATTTTGCCATGTACTTTAACCTCTTGCACTCCCCTTATTGTAGATAAAATAATGTTTATGGGCCAATGTTCTGTTTTACTTTTCACTCTCCTGAGTTTAATAATCAGTTCAAGTGCCCCAAACTCTGTTTTACCTATTAGCATTCAGTTGCTATCTCCTCACTTACCAGTACCTTGAACCTGATTACAATATATATTTTTTTGCCAGTTTTCTGAATAATAATATCAAAGCTAATAGAAACAGACATGCTGGCAAAGATTTATCTGGATGCTCTGAAGGTATAGGCGGCTGGAGAAGTACGCTTGATCGTTCAAGGACATTGGATCCTCTTTTATCTGATTGTACTGAGCATCTTCCTAGAATACTTAGTGGTGGTGGAAACTCTGTAAATCAACATGGAAGCAGAGTAGAGAGGGAGGATATTTGGAAGGAAGGAAACTTTGTAAACTTTTCAGATGATCTGAATTCAAATCAAACAGCTTCAACAGTTGTATCTGAGCCAGGCCGGTTGGCTGGACAACATCGTGAAGGAAAGAGAGTTATTAGGAGGGAGAGGAAACGGGGATTGAATATGTGGAATCATGGTGAAGGCTCCACATTGGATAATGGTGATTCCGACATTATGTTTCTTGGTTCATCTGTTACATCTGAAAGTTTAAAATCATCCAGGATTCACAAACCTCAGTCTAAGGGACTGCTGAGGCCAGTTATTGAAGTTGATGAGTTGTCACCTGCCGCAGGTCCTTCTGACCCCCAACTTATCAATTCCATAAATGATGATTCAGAGGCCAGGGCGAGGCAACTAGAAGCCGATGAGATGTTGGCACGTGAACTGCAGGAGCAGTTGTATCATGAGATGCCTGCTTTTGGTGGTGGCGAGGTTAGTGCTTTTTACCAGACTTTACTTGTGGGTTTTTTGCTGGTGGGGACATTCTGAATCTAATTCACTAAGTGTTCATATATGTTCACCTTGTAGCAGATTGATGAGCATCTAGCTTGGGCACTGCAGCGGGAGGAGAATGCTTTTACTACTTCATCTAGTGGAAGGCAAAATATACCTCATAGTGTAAGTTAGCACCTTCAATTTCTGAGATCTGTGTTATAGTATGAGCTGCTGGTTAGAATTAATTTGGTCCTTATATCTAGTGTTAGATACTGTATCACTAAGATGTAACCATTGCACATTTGCACTACTCTGTCAGTTTGCCAGTGGCCCAGGCCTTTGTTCCTGTCATCTGAAGAAGGAAAAGGGTTTAATTGTATATTTTGGAAAAGGTTCATCTTATTATGTTGTCTTGGAGGACCTCAGTCTTATATGAAAACTTTGTATTGTGTGCAAAGCTATTTTAAGATGTGCATCAGTACTGTATAGGTCGTCATGACTAAAGTTAAATACATGATTTCTTACTCTGCCCTGGTGCAAATCATCTGCAAGCATGGCAACTTTTCAGAAATTTGGTCAGTGTATTGCTTTTCCAATAAAAAATTTAGTGAATGTTTAATTGGGAGATAAAGGTATGATATAAAAAGACAGGTGAGGGGTTATTGAAAATATTTTCATATGAGTGCCCTTTCTATTTACATTTTTTTTTCCTTTTATAGTATGCGATAAATGATAGTATATGAGGATTATTATTCCTATACAGATGATTTTGTCCCTTAGTTACTGAACATAAATTTCTTTATATAACAACCGCAATATCAATTACGTTGTTCTAGCAATATTTTGTTCATATTTTGTTTTATGGTATGTAGAGAGGCTCCACGATATTGGATTCTCACAGACAGCCCCAGTCACAGTCTTCTCAGAATTCTTCGACTAGGAGAGGAGCCCAGGCTCGAGTTCCCAGCTCTTCTACAATGGCACAGTTAAGGAATCGCCTTCGCAACCAGGCTACTAGACCGTCAAATAGAAGAAGGAATCCGCGAATTCCTTTTCCTTCGGACATGGATCTAGACATGGTACTTGTTTCCATCCTTTGTATTGTCTAGGGCCTAAATGAGCTTTTTCTCAAGTTACAGTATTAGAATTGCTTGTTCTGTTATAACTTGTGTTCTGTCATCTTATACAGAGACTTAATATACTTGAAGCTTTAGAGACTGCTGTTGGGGATGTTGGACATGTGGGATTGAATAATCACATGTTTCAACTTCAGCGGGATTTTAATGCGTAAGATTCTAGTCTCTGTTTTCTATTTTTCTTGTGTATCTGTATGGAACAAAAGAGGCGCTGGTTTTATCCACCAAAATCACACAGGCACTCGATTAGTCTTTATGACTTTGGTTGCACCCAAAGTATATATATGTCCATTTTTTTAAAAAAAAAAGTCCATTCAAATTTTGGTTACAATGTACCTCCTTTTCATTTTCTTGCAGCAATGATTATGAGATGCTATTGGCCCTTGATGAGAACAATCATCAACTTGGCGGTGCAACAGCTAATCAAATTAATAATTTGCCTCAGTCTACAGTACAGGTAGGTGAAGTAGAACATGAGCAAATACAGAAAAATGATCTTAATAAAATTTTGCTTGTTGTAGTGGTCGTGCACCCCATTTGCAGGTCTGATGTATTGTTTGTGGTTCCTTTGTTGAATAGACTGATGCCTCTGAAGAAGCTTGTGCAATCTGTCTTGAAACACCAACACTTGGAGAAACAGTTCGTCATCTTCCTTGCTTGCACAGATTTCACAAAGAAGTACGCATTTGCATTCTTGTTAAGGTTGTTTAAAACTGGGAAATGAAGCCATTAAGTATCTCACTTTCTACATTTTGGTTCTTTTTCCTGTATCTCTCTCTTGTCCCTCCCTCCATTCTCAGTGCATCGATCCATGGCTCAACAGAAAAACTTCGTGCCCAGTCTGCAAGTGTTCGATCAGTTAGCTTGGTGCTGTGATTTGGTGCTCAGGCCATCCTGTGATAACAGAATATCTTGCTAGTCTTCTGATATGAGGTAAATTAATTTATGCTTTGGCTAAGGATGTTAATAGTAGGGAATAAGAGTTTGATGAAGTTGCAGTATTATAGAATTAGACTACACCGGAGAAATCATTAAATTTGGAAATACTAAAGTATTTATCTAACAATCAATTAACACTGGCCAAGCCTCCTCTCATTACCAATAAATGTCTCTGTGTGAAGAGCTCAAACACTGGCAAAGCTAGACTTACGTGACTGGTAGACCTCAACATCTTGGTTTCGCTGTGTTACATAGCAACTCACCAGAAAGGTGTGGGAGTGGGTAAGTTAGAGTCAACTTGTGGTTTCCATTTTTTGCTGTCTTTTCTTGTTTGACATTTTTAAATCCTTAGGGATTACTACTAAAATAGATGTTATTTGGCATAGAAGAGTTTGCCCCAGTTCCTTGGAATTGGTACTTATTCATTTGCGTTGAGAATATACATCTCACATGGGAAAATGAGACATAGCCTGTGGGTTTATAAGGGTTTGGGCTACTCCATCCATTTGCCAATTGGTTTTGGATTGGACCCCCAAACTACTTTATCACTAGGCACCCAGCATTGCATCATGTATTTTGACAATTTGTGAACAGGATTACGTAATAGTGCTTGTAAGTCACACTAGTCTGACCTGTTTTTGTAATTGAAAAGTTACCATTCACTTTTGCCCCAATTTAGTCTAGCTTCATCATGTGACCTACGAGTATCCAAATTGTGATTCAAGGCCATAAATTCCACATTTGAGATATTACTGTCAAGACCATTTTATCTCATGAAGTAGCTTGACATGTCTTGAAGATCCATGAGGAGTGTGTTCTGCACTTTGTTAAAATGACATATTCAAGTAGCCCCTGATTTTTATCTTCTATTTATTGTGTTCTTCAGCAAGCCATCTAGGTTCTTGGTTCTAACCTTGGCTTTATAGGGTATAAAGGAAGCTCTGGACGTCTCTTTTGCCGTTGGTAACAACTGATCCGCGTGCTGAGGTGATTTGAGAATCCCAACAAGCTTTTGAATGTGAAAATCCTTATTAGATAGTAGATCTGTAACCTCATTGATTTTTTGCAATGTGAGCCGAAAAGCTTGGTGTATTGCATTCTAAAAAGTGGCTGTCATTAGAGAGCCTAATAGATGAGGATGGTTGTGTTCCAATGAGAAGCGAACAATGTGATACAGAGCATGGCTGTACATATTCAAGAAACATGAAGAACTTGCCTCAGTTCTTCTATACTGCAGTATGCTTTGCACTATGCATGCTAATGTACATGCCTTTCAGTCTTCAAAAGTCTTCAAAATTGTAACGATGGTTGTACGGGCGTACCGTACATGGACATTAAACAATGAGATTCAAGACAGTCAATGTCCATATCATTTCAAAGCTTTCTGTCAAGAAAAAAAAAAAATTCATGTCAAAGCAGATATGAGATGGCCAAGGCCTTATCGAGTAGAAAATAGGCACACCGACTATGGTTTCTGGCACTACTTTAGCTCTGCACTAACCCAATAGGTCAACATTATTGAGATCAAGTCCTAAAAATGAAAACATTTAGATTGACAAATATGAATATGCCAAGGAGTGGGAAATCCGGGAGAACAACCCGACTCCATTTGTATTCCATCCCAACAAACAAGGCCAGAATGACCAATGTGAATATGTGAATACAGTACCCAATGTAAAACTAAGCAGCGTTATTACACTTCTTTACTATGATTTTCAGACTCCACCAAACATTATTGCTAGGAATAGCTCCCGTCGCTAACCAATTCTTCTACCGAGCATCCTTGGACATAAAATTGAGTGATTCAACCTTACGAGCATTGCAGAGTTCATCAGTGCGGTCCCCTCTTTCAAAAACTGCAGCTGCACCCATCCCTGTGCCTGTATTTGCAATATAAGATCGACAATTAACATTTGCAACGGGTTGAGTGATATCAGTATTTTTTTATACACAAGAAGAGAGGGAGACCGAACCTATACACATTGAGATAACTCCATAGCGGCAGTCTTTTCCCCGACGCTTCATCTCGTGCAAAAGGGTGGCAACACAACGGGCACCTATAATAAATCAATCAGGTCATTCAGACAACATTTACTTAAACTGTAGTGATGAAATTTGTTAACAAATCTTAACTGCATATGCTGAGACAAGAAATATAACCAAAACAATTTGATCCCAACAGAGTCACTATGCTTTTACAAAGACCAGTGAGTTCCAAACAAATGACTGGATACATGCTAAAGCAAGTTGGTCGGAAGTCTAAACGTTCCAGAACAAGTAACCCAGAAGATTTATGAACAGGCACATGCAATGCACTTAACATTCCGGTATGCAGCAAGCTTTCCATAATGAAAATGCAAAGGCCCAAAAACAAATGGATGAAGTTCAAAACTAAATTGAAAATTGCTCAATATTTAACCACTGAAAGATCTAGTTAACTGAAGAAAGTAAATATGGTACAGCATTATTGCTAGCTCACTGCTAAATAGAATATTATGAACGTACCTGTTGCGCCAAGTGGATGGCCAATGGCCATCGCACCTCCATTAACATTGATTTTTTCTGGATCAAGTCCCAGTTTGTTACGGCAATACACGAATTGGGATGCAAAAGCCTACAGTTGTGTTTTCTCTGTCAATTTACACTCATAGGGCATGAAAGCAGAAGTAGATATTATATCATGATTTAATAAATACCTCATTAATCTCAAAAAGGTCAATATCATCGAGCTCTAAACCAGCTGCCTTGACTGCAACTGGAATTGCAGCAGCTGGGCCAACACCCATGATGGCAGGATCCACACCAACAGCGACAAAACTCCTGCCCATCAAGAACCACAAACAGTGAGACGCCAGATGATACATCATCCATGAATGTACAAATATCACTCTCTTCGACAACTACGATACTGAATTGTAATTCCATAATATTAGAGAAAGCAGAAATCCCATGTCAATACGAAAACTTTGAAATGGTAAGATTCTTAATGGAGAAAAGCAGGTTCTGCTACGAACATAGATCCCCAAATATAAAGTACTAAATTTTCTGTCATGTTAATTTTATCCGAGAAAATGTGGCTTCGAATACCCTGGTTCAAAGCTATGGAAAATATATAGGTAGACCAAGTAATAAAGGTATACCCATATGCTTCTGATAATAACATATGCTCATAAAGGGAAAAAGAAGCTATTGGATATTGCAGACCAAGTAATATACTTCCTAATATGCATGTTGGAAAACTTTTTGTAGATTACACAGCAAAGACTGCCCTCTCCCTCCCAAACAAATTAACCCCCTCCTGTGAATTAGAAGCATGGCATGACAGAACAGCATACCTGAATACACCAAGAATTGGCAATCCTTTTTGGTCGGCAACACTTCTCTTCATCAAGAGAACAGCTCCAGCACCATCACTAACTTGACTAGAATTACCTAAAAGGAATACACCCAATGACAATGTAAAACTAATTTACAGGGCCACTACTATATGTGACTTAAGTAGCTTTAATCATTCATGCTCAGTCAGAAGAATACCAGCAGTGGTGGTCCCATCTTTCTTAAACACAGGCTTCAGTTTTGCTAGGTCTGCCAGTGTTGTGTTTCGAATGCCATCATCAACTAATATTGTAACAGGTTTCTCATCACCAGATTTTGGATCTACAATCTATTCCAATTCAGTGGAATCAGTATTTCAATAAAGATCACATATTTCGTTGCAAAGATGAACATTATCTACAAAAGCAGAAGTGGAATTCCACATTACCTTGGTTGCCACAGGGATGATTTCATCTTTAAATCTACCAGCAGCTGCCTTTCTGTGAGAGTCGACCTAACAATATGCAACAAAAATAATAATCAGTAAACAAAAGCAAATGAGGCTACAACACCAGGGTCTAGCAGATTTATCAACTTACTGCAGCCTGATCTTGCTCCTGCCTTGAAACACCGAAACGATGTGCGACATTTTCTGAGGTGACTCCCATAGGAAGAAGGCAATTCTGGGCTTGTTCAAAGATCTTTACCTGAGCATAATGCAAATTCATGTGAGAATGCTAGAATCTTTCAATGAAATTCAGTCAGAAAAGAGCAACCACATGTCTACACACACACACACACACACACACACACATAAACATAGAGGGAGAGAAAGAGAGAGAGAGAGAGAGTACTTTAGGATTAACGTCCCCTTCCCATGCCATTGGGTTTACAGTCATGGATTCCAAGCCAGCACCAATACCTAGATGAAATAATCCATATAATATCAACAACCGTTGCCACTCTAGATAGTATCCCGATACACAGGAAGACTAGTGCGACACACTAACCAATATCATAAAACCCAGCTCTAATGGCAGCAGCTACATCAGCAACAGCTTGAAGGCCAGATGAACATTGTCTGTTCACAGTTCTAACTGGAACAGTCTCTGCAAAAGACAAACAACATCGTCGTAAGAGTGAAAACCCATAAGATAAAAGAAGAAGAAGAAGAAGAATGAAGGTGAATAAGAGCACACACCAGGGAAGCCAGCATAGAAAGCAGCCATCCTGCATTCGCTAGCTCTCTGAGATCCTGGAGCCAAGACGGTACCGACAACAATATCCCCCACCTCCTTTGGGTTCAGATTGGTCTTGTCAACAAGTGCCTGCAACATTTGATTAGTTGAGAGACGAAACATTAAGAGATGAGGTGCACAGTAGATACACTGACCTTGAGAACAGGAGCGAGAAGATCATCAGCATAAGTGTCTTTGAAGCCACCACGTTTGGCCTTGCAGAGCGGAGTGCGGTAAGCTCTGTAGCACACCCAAAAATAATGAGAAATTGAGAATGGAGATTTAGGGAGGGAGGATTTGGAAACGAGCTAGAAACATACGCAACGATGACGACATCATCAGCAAAGAGCTGGTTCCTTGCATATGCTGCACTGTCCCCAGCCGCACATACCGAAGCCTAGGATGACATACAAATCATATTCTAACTTGTTTCAGAGATCGAATCAATCAGAATTAGATAAGGCGGATGGCTTACCGAGAGAGACGAGCTGTCGTTGGAAGAACCAGGGCGGAGGTGGTCGAGTAGAACCTTCTGCCTGTTAATCGCCTGTTCCATAATATTCGGAGGAAACTGTTTTTATACCAAACTGGTGATCGAGAGCTGAGACCCTCGCTCGGTCTAAGGCGGTTGGTTAGTACTGACAATTAACAATTTGAGATTATGTAGTGGCAAGCGTCACCAACCAGCTCTCTCTCTCTCTCTCTCTCTTCCACTCTTCCGCGCTTGAGTTTAACTACATTGACTCTGAAGCATTAAAAAAATAGTTTCAGACTGTGTTACATCGCATGTTCCGACTTATACATATATTTTGGTGTTTACACTCTCTATTTATGAACGTAAGAAATATCCAAATGCAGTAATGCACCGAGGTGACCGATCGAGCTGTAGTCGTGAGAGAGATTAGGAGACACGCAAGTTGCAGGGGCGTTTACGCAACATCTTTTGGGATGCGTGCCATTAGATAGAAGCAGAAGAAGATAGACAGATAATTAAACTAGTCATATCCATCCTATCCTTTCTTGGAAAATGTAATGTGGGGATCAACACACTCCGAGTGAGATGCTGATTTACAGTCACCATCTCTGCCCTCTTAACCTAAGGATCAATTACATGAACCATCCTCATATATATCTAGTACCTAGAAGAACAAAGTTATATAACTATACAACCAAATTCAAAATACAACACCTCTTCCCACGAAGCAGATGGATCACTTTTACCAAGACTTCATATGCAGCATCACACCATGTAAAACCAATCATCCAGGAACATTCCTGAGGCAAATTAATTTTGAACACACTTGAAGCCACCGCATATAGACAAAAATATGAAGAGGGCTAAGGCAACAACAATCCCCACAACAGTCAACTTCATCTTCATATTCTGAAACCACATCTTCCTTCTTATTTTTGTTCCTTGTTGCTTGAAATCTTGAGCCTACAACAAACACAGCATTAAAGCACCACATCAACAATGCATTCAGAGTACTAATGGAGCTTATTGAACTAACCTGGGAGCGGAGATTATCAGTTTTATCAACCAACAGCTCAATCTTCTCACCACGGTCAAGAACCTGCATGATAGATGAATCATTAGCAATATAAAGGAACAAACCCACAGAAAACATCCAATATAGAGATGGATGCCCTAGTATTGTAAAGAAAAGTAGTCAGAGATATAACACAGGTAGCCAGAAACAGAGAGGATTGGCAGAGCTCAAAAAACTAATTTTGGAAGCCTTTTACTAATCGTACAGAAGCATGCGAAATCAGGTTGTAACTTGATCAGTAATCAACTTCCAAATTACTTATACGACCATTGTAAATTTACAATAGGACAAAACAACAGCAGCTCTTTCTACCTTCTCAATATTTTCCATCATAACACCCTTGACCTCAGAAACCTGAGCCTTCACTTTTGCAAGCTTGTTGATCTCTTCTGGATGATCCACACAGTACTTCATGTGCTCTTTCAGCTTAGGTCTAAAGCATCCACATCAAAGTTGAGCATATTAATGAAATACCAATTATTGCACAATAATCTTCATCATGAAAATGAGTGCCTAAACTAAATACCCAAACTCTCTGTTCAGGCCCTTGGCTGTTGCAGTCCCTGCTTTTCCACCAGCATATCTTTTGTTGAAATCATCCTTGATTCTCTCCAGATAGGCAATGGGAACTTGCCTACCTGCAGATTCAGCTGCAACTACACAGTAGGCTGCAAAATACGAAATAAAGAGAATTCAACCATGTTACTATATGGTCTATGGGGTTATCGACTAAATAGAAGGTTTGAAAGGTAAACTGATCAAAGAAAAGTATTGTAAATAGCGCAAATTAAATCAAATGCTCAGTTTATTAATCTAACATGGAAAACCATTGATTTTATTAACCAAACACTATACTCAGAAAATCACCCACAGAATAATGCAGACAGAAGAAAGAACGTTATACGGCCTGTTGATCCATAATTCATGCAAAAACAGCCCTTTCTTTTCCTACAAGAGGATGCCGACTTTGAAAGCTCCTCTATATATTTCCTATTTTAATCTATAAACGCAATGCCAATGTTTTCGAACAACCTTGTCAACGATTCTATAAGATGAAGAAATTATTAGCAAACAAGTGACCACTCCTCTAAGGTGCTGAAGAAATAAGGGAAAGTGAGAAACTAAAACCTAATGATCTTCAAGGATCCGTATGTTGGCCAGAAGCAACAAATGGCCAAAGAACATTTGAATCGTCCAAATTCTTTCTCTCAACATAGTACATGTACGAACCTTCTCCTCCTTTTGAACTTGTTAAAATCACATATTGATATGATCCAATGCAGTAATTTGATTTTACAACACATACATACATACATACACAAAGCAAAACAATCACGGTTGGTAGGATTATGCATACAAATAAATAACGCAAACGAAACAACCAAATCGACGCATGCAGGAGAAAATGATGCATAATCGGAAGACGAAAAGAAGAAATGGCATGGGACTGACTGAAGCCGTTTTCGACGAGGTAATTGAAGGTGTGACCGTCGCAATTGTAGGTGAACTTGTTGTTGGAGGCAGGAAGCTTCTGGAGGCATTGAGAGGCGATGGTGGTGAAGTTTCCGGTGAACTCGGTGTACTCGGCCAGAATCACAGTTCCCCGAGCCACGAAGCTATAAATCAGCGATTGTTTCCCCATCCCTAGCACACGTACACTTCTCTATTCCTCTATCTCGCGATCGAAGATGGAACTACAACTACGACAGAAATGCTTATTTTACGTACGGTCACCCAACCCATAATATATTCTTTCTCGATCTCTCATTAAAATAAATAAATAAATAATAATTAAGACTAAATATCAAGCGCGGGTGGGTGTTTTGAATTTGTAATAAGTTGCTTGCGAGTGCAATAAATTAAAGAACAAAAGAAAATGAGAGGATCGCGGCGGAGAGGTAGCCGCAACAAGTGTTGCAGCATTCATTCTCACCTGGCCTTGTGGTAAATAATCAATCTCTCTTTTTATCCAACTTCAAGCTTCACCCCTCAATCCATTCTCACTATTTGCCTGCCTTTTTCACTTGGACTCAACACACTACTTGGAGTTGCTCTGAGGGTAAATCGGGAATTACAGGAGCTCATTTGGCGCCTTTTCACTCGATTTTCCCGCCAAAATTACATCTAAATCCCTAATTTCCCAATTGTGCATCTTTCTCTGAGACTTGGAGGCGGCAGCAATGGAGATGGACATGTACGAGCTCGAATTGCTTGAAGCCAACTATCAACTCTACGAAGACTGCACGGAGCACCAACCGCCGGAACCCTATCCAGAAGAAGACGAAGAAGAAGAACACCGACATCCTATCGCCGGTTCCAAATCGCCACCGTCCACTGACCACCACCAGCGCTCTCCTGAAACCGAAATCAACGGCCACAAGCGTCCGCGGCCACAATACGAAACCGCCGAAGCTCCGGCACCATCTGACGAGAAACGGAGCAGGATCGAAAACGAGGATTGGCTTCGTTATTCGCCGCCGCACCAGAGCGATCCGATTGCTGAAGAATCAAGTGCTCCTTCTCCTGTTGTGGAGATGAAGATCGTGTCTAGGTATGCGTCGGAGATCGACGGTGATTTCATTCCGGTGACGGCGCCGGGTTCGGGCGATAGGGTTTATGCCAAGATTTCTAGGGTGGAGGTGGAAGAGCCTTCACAGAAGTTTCACGGAACTGCACGATCCCAATCTGGTGGAGGTTCAACCGAATTCTCTCTTCATTTCTTGCGATGCAGTTTTACAGTTTGATTACAGTTAGACAAGTCCTGTGTGATTTTTTGCAGGTCTCATTTCGGAACCTATTGATGTTCTACTGCAAAGACTAGAGCAAGAGGCATTTACAAGGGTAATGCTTTATGATTGTTAATAATAAACTTACTGATCATAGTGTTAAAACTCAAAGTGACACATGCTCATATATATGATCTGGACTTTTATAATCGGTATAGTCTGATCATAGTAGAACCTGCAAAAGCAAGCTGATTGTCTCCTTGAATGCTTTACTAATGTCAAAACGATTCAACTGAAAATGACTCACTTACTTTTCTCTGATCTGCCCCTTGAGACACCAAGTATTCTCTTACATTCTTGTTTAATTATTAACTTTTTCCTTAGCCATTAGTACTAGTAGTAGGAGGGAATATTGTGCTTGAATAAATAACTTACTCTCTCGGTGTTGAAGGCCTTGCAAGCTAGTTCTAGAGGTCAAAGTGACGTGATTCTTCCTGAAACGCCAGTTGCGCATGAACGACTTTGGGTGGATAAATATGCTCCAAACTCATTTACTGAGCTTCTCAGCGATGAACAGACAAATCGTGAGGTATTCTATTGCAATAATGTGTTTTCTGTACTTCAGGTCAAAGTAAAGCTCCAGAAGCGATATATGGTTTATGTACCCTTTTCATCTCCACAAGATATCTGCCGCCCATAATTAACTAGCTTTATTTGATTTTCCCATTGCAGGTCCTGCTTTGGCTAAAACAATGGGATTCTTGTGTTTTTGGATCAGAGATTAGGAGCACAACAGATGAGGTTTTGTCTGCTTTAAAACGACATTCTTCTATCACTCAACATCAAAAACTTTCCGAGTCAAAGTTTCCAAGAAGTAATAGAGGGTCCGGATGGAATAATGAAAAGTTTAAGCATTTCAATGGAATGAATCATGAAAATACTAATTTGAAAAGCGTTCAAGAGTTGGCAAACAAGTCCCGATCTACTGGTCCACCAGAACAAAAGGTAATGCATATTAGTCAGATAATGATCAGATACCATTCTTGTATGCCTGACGATATCAATCGCTTAATGCATTTTATGGCTACAATAATTTTCTCTTCCTCAGAAGTCTTTATTTTCATCACTTAGCTTTAATGATGATAACAGAGCCATAATGTAGTATTGGATAGTATGGTGTTGTGTTTTCGTGATTGTATATGTACTCTGTTCTAGATACACCAACTCATATATTCACTTTTTGACTGGCTCTATGCTATTATGGGCACAATTCCGTCCCAACCAGAAAGGCATTATCATTTGATTAAACCTCATGCTTAGTTTTGGGATTTCCAAAAGGATATATCATTTATAGTATAATTACTTTTCTTAATATTTACAGCTTTCTCAATATTCTCACCTTTTCTTTTTGTCTTTTCTTATTCGGAGGGGTGGGATTCACTAACATAGTTTTCATGATCGTTGCAGATCCTTTTACTTTGTGGCCCACCAGGGCTTGGAAAGACTACACTTGCCCATGTAGCTGCAAAGCACTGTGGATACAGAGTGGTAGAGGTATTTTACGTACTTCTTAGCAGCCAACACTTAAGCAAAAGTAGTTCATGGCTATATCTTTTTGTTTTTTCTTCAATCAAAAGTAATTCGGTATCATTTGATGTCTTACTTGGAAATTACTTGTTTGTTGATAGGCTGAAGTAGAATTTTTCTCAATACTTTGAACACACTCTCTATGTCGTTGTAGTTATTTTACTTAACTCCCTTGATTTCTTATGTATGTGCGTTTGTAGTCCAGAGTCCAGACACACACACATATATAGATAGAGGGTATATATAAAGGATATACATACATAGACAAACACACACACGCACACACATATTGGTCTGGTGTTATATTAAGTACTTCCACAATCACAATTTATCGTCATTTGAGTAAGTATATGTCACTAATTGTTGCAGAGAGAGGATTCTTTCACTTCTCTTAGGAGTACCTATGGTTTACTTTGTATTCTGACACCTATTTAGAACGAAACGAATCTTAAAAAGCTTTTTTACTGTGGCAAGTTTGGTTGAGAATAGACTTATTTAGTCCATCAGGTTTGATGCTGTGTAGGTCAATGCTAGTGATGATCGATCATCTTCAACTATTGGAGCTAAAATTCTTGATGTTGTTCAGATGAACTCAGTCTCAGCTGACTCACGGCCAAAGTGTTTGGTTGGTTATATTCATTTCTTCCATTTTGAATTTTTATTGTGCGCACAGCACAAAATTAACTGCATCTCTTCCAGGTGATTGACGAAATAGATGGGGCACTTGGTGACGGAAAAGGTGCGGTTGAAGTCATACTAAAAATGGTAATTGAAATGGGTATAAATTATTCTATGTTTCAGGAGGTTTATCATTAACAATGATTCTTGTCTCAGGTTATCCTCAGAGGATTTTTATCATATACATCAAATTTAGTTTCACTGGTAGTGATTAGGCTTTATATTTATTGATCCACGGTGCCAGGATCACAGTACTGACTTGCTAAGAACATAAAAATCATTTTGTTTCGGGTTGTTTACTACATAATTTTCTTTGCATGATGTTGACAATTCAAATCCTTCTAGAATTGGTTGAGTTGGGATGCAATCTCAAACTCAGGAGTAACATGCATTGCCATATGATTTATGCGCTCATTTCATTGCTTAAATATGTTTTAAATTGTGCCCTGAGATTTATTTAATTTTCATGATTTCCATAGCGTATACATTTGAGGATGAATATTTGAAGCTAGAGTGCGAGTTGTTGTACTGCTGTTACTGTTTGCTACATTAAACTTGTTTTAAGGCGGATAAAAATAATTCCTCATTAGTGCTCTATCATTTGATTAATTTCTATAATCTTCTGTGCATGCAGGTTTCTGCTGATAAGATGTCTGATAAGGAGAATGAGAATGTTAATAAAGAACACACATCAGGAAAGGCATCTTCAAGAAAGGGGCGGAAATCTGCAGCCTTATCAAGACCAGTAAGTGTAAATATTGTTTAAGGAGTGATCAACTTTTGGCCCAGGATATCATATTATGTTGACTTTTCTTTTTGTAGATTATTTGCATATGTAATGACCTGTATGCGCCTTCATTGAGACCATTACGTCAGATAGCGAAGTAAGTCTTTCTCAATTATCACTCAGTTAGTGTATCATTGTAATTATTCTTTTATCTCTATTGTGAAAGCTTAATGTACACTTTGCTTTCACCTCATATAAAACGAGCGGTTGTAATCATAATCCTATGTAGACTTTTTGGTATTCTTTTTTCTAAATTATTTTTTATCATTTCCATTTCAATTTCAATTATAATGGCAACAAGTACAACTAGTTTTATATTGGGTCCATGAGGCCACAATAACATTAATAATTACATATATTTGTATTGGCGCGGAGTTGTTGATGGCTTATTAGCTTGGAACTATTACTTGCTCTTTTACAGGGTTCATGTTTTTGTTCAACCGACACTACCTGCGCCTTTTTTTTGTTCATTTCCATTTCAAAAATAATGTCAAAAAGTACAGCTAATTTAAAAATTGTGACCCACGAGGCCATAAAGAACATTAATAATATTTTTTTTTATTAATGTGGAGTTCTTGAAGAATTATTAGCTTGACAACATTACTTTCTCTTTCACAGGGTTCATATTTTTGTTCAACCAACAGTGAATCGAGTGGTGAGCAGGTACCTTTGCAGAAAGAAAATTATTTATTGGGTCGATTATCATATAATTTGAGATGTTTGGCACGAGTTAGATAGTATCATGCCATGTTATACTTTTGTAACTTTGGTTTCGCTTTTGACAAGTTAAAATCTGTAATTTTCCAACTTGCAAAAGTTAACCCATAAAGTTTTCCTTCCATCTCAGAGGGATGTTGGATATCCGTTAAAATCGCAAAATCACCAACAGGAGTACTGAAATTGTGTTAAATTGGTACTATGGGAATGAAAGTGGGAAATGGCCTAAACTGCAAGACTAATAGTGTAATTTAGTGTACAAGTAGTTTCTATTTTTTTTGTGGATTTGACTCTTGTTCTTGTACCCAGAAAAGAAATTAAAAATCAAATAATGAAATAATTAGGATATAATTTGATATTACCATCTTTATCAGACTTCTTGAAGCCTTTATACCACATCACACTGTTCACTCACTATGTTTTATTACAGCTAGTAGGTTAATTGATGTACATCGTCTTTAAACAATGCCTTTACTTATATGTACTGTACATGATTATTGGACTGAATCAAAGGCACCATCGCGTGTGTTGATCCTTTTAAATGCTTTCATGAGTTTGCATCAAATTGTCTCCAATTTTGTTAATTGTCTATTATTGTCATAAATTTTGTTAATTGTCTATTATAGGCTAAAATATATATGTAACAAGGAAGGGATGAAAACAAGTTCCATTGCACTTACAGTACTGGCAGAGCATACAGGTGATCTATGTATTCCTTTATTAGGAGTTCACTCCATTTTATTCAACTTTTGTCTTCCTCCAAATTTCACACACCAGCATTTATGTTACAGAATGCGATATACGTTCATGCTTGAACACTCTGCAGTTCTTAAACAAGAAGAAGGAAGCACTCAACGCTGTAAGAGTTTTATATGGTCTTTCTGTTGCGGCTATGCATTAATTAACAAGTTAAAAAATTCATGATCGTGTCTTATGTACTTGTGTAAACTTTAATAAATTGTTATGCTCAATATTATCTAGGATTTTTTTTGCTGTTTGGTGAGGCAAACTCTGAGAGAAGCAAGCATGATACATAGAGCAGAAAGTATGGTTTTGTTGTAGTATTTGGGGCTAGGAAGTCCAGTTTATTGTAGAACAGGGTCTACCGTGTTTAATTTGAAAGGGCAGCATCATTCCGAAGCTTGTGCCAGTGTATTCTTTAAAATATCCCCTTTCTCACACCCAACCCTCTAGAAAAACAAAATGGCGTTCTTTACCGATTTAGTTCACCAGTATTTATTTACGGAGTCACTGTTTGAGGGTTGCGGTTATTAAATATTTGAAAACCATGTCTTAAGGTTCTGGAGTACATATAAAACCACCTCTCATAATACAAGATCATGTCAGAATGAAGTACTGAACTGTCTCTTAATATTATTTTTGAAATATTTGAACTGCCATCTCATTAATAGTTCTGCATGAGGTTTAATCCACTGTGAGAAGAATATCTAAAGTCATCTCACCCAAGATATCCCACCACTTTATATTCATATTTCAAAGGGGTTGCTTGACAATTTACACAAGTTTAATTTCCCCATCTTTTTATTTTTGTTAGTGGGACATTGGCTCTCAAGTGGTTGGTCGAAAGGATGTGTCAAGAGGTGTATTTGATGTCTGGAAAGAGGTAACATACATAAAGTTGTTTATGTGATTCTGAACCGCTTTATCCATTTCTTTTATAATCTTATGTTTGAGTATGCTACTCTCTTTTCAGATCTTCCAAAAGAGAAAACCAAAGAGGCAGCAAAGAACCAATAACAGTTGTGGAATAATGTCAAATGAATTCGACTCTTTTCATTCTCTCATTTCTCACCGGTATGTTAAGCATAATATGCCATCTGATTTCAAAATTTTGAACTTCCACCTTACCTGCCCAATGAATTTGCAGTGGTGACTATGATTTGATTGTGGATGGTCTTCATGAAAACATTTTGCATCTCCCTTATCATGATCCAGTGATGCAAAAGACAGTAAGCCACCTGATTTGACTATATGGATTACTTCAGAAGTGCTAAAACTAGATATATGACGGTTATAATCTCTCTTTTCCAAGGTCAAATGCTTGAACAGTCTTGGTGTCTCTGACCTTTTGAACAAATATATTATGCGTACACAACACATGGCCCTTTATGGTAAAGACTTCATAATCTTTCATCTCTCTGTTGAGAATAATTTCAATAATATACTTCCTTGACTCTTTCCCATTTTTCTTTCCTGCAGCTTATCAGCCTGCTATTGCCATCATTGTCCATCGTTTAGTAGCCCAAGTGCAGAGACCAAATATTGAGTGGCCAAAGTCTTATTATAGGTATATCCAAGGCTGCTATGTTTTGAAGTATTATAAATATAGAAAATGAAGTGTCATTGTTTCATACCAATTTGAACCCCTGGCACAAATTCAGGTACCGGACAATGTTAGTGGAAAAAATGGAGAGTTTGAGGTCTTGGTACAACACAATTCCACCATCTATTTCCAGGCATTTGTCAATTAAGTCCTTTGTAGAAGACTCAATTTCATTGCTGTTACACATTCTATCACCCCCAACTCTAAGGCTGGTAAGTTACATGCATTTCTGCTACATTTTTCCTCTTTTTCTTTTTCTTTATCTTTAACAGAAAAAAAGGTCTTTTAGGAGATTGGTTGCAGTTTCATATTTCAGTGTGAGTAAGTGTAAGTGAATCTATAACATAGTTATATGTGCTGTATGTTATAGATTTAGCAGTTACATTTTTCACTAGGTTTGCAAGTAATTGCAAGTTCAAGAGGTTTTCAGTCTCTGTCTTTGCTTGTTGTTTATTATGCTCATGTGCTCTGACTGTCAATTCTTTTGAGAATTAAGATAATTCAAGTGTCTTCGACAAACTTATTTGAGTTCTTTATCTCACATATTTGTGCTTGATTTCAGTAAGTGCTTTCTGTTCTTTCTGTAATAAATTAATGTGCATACCATACAATATATCACCAAAATCTTCCTCTTTTAACTACATTGATGTTTTCGTTGAAGAACATGCTGCTAGAGTTTGTCATAATCTTATTCTGTCCTCAGATCAATGTGATTTAAATAATCTCTTTTGAATCTGCACTTGATCCAATTCACTTTTTGACAATGTGGATGTTCAGTTATTTGTACGTAACTTGGATGATTGAATTTTTATATACTTTTACTCTTTAATTCCTTTGTTGTTAACGCCAACATAAGCCAAAAAGCAAAAGAAAAGGACAAGCTAGGTCTCGGTGAAAAGGAACTCGTGTGAAATCGCATAGACTCTGTTGCCTTGGTTCTATCTTTCAACTCTCTCTCTCTCTCTTACAATTCTTTTTTTCTTTTTTCTTAAAGAATATCTTCATTATTTTATGTTCGTCAAGACCCTAGCTTATTATAGTTGGGGGGAGGTGTGAATTACATTTGTCCCTTCTTGGGATTTGTGGTACCATAGCTTTGGGAATCATACAGATCTATTTTAAGAAAGGCATATGAATACAACTAGCTTTATTCTCTTGTGGTTGATCCATAGATTTTTGCCATTTTCTGGTCTCTTTCTCTATATGCTTGCTTGTTTGTATTATATGATGAAGTAATGAAATATTGTGCTCCTGGCCATTGTTATTGTTTATGATATAGTCTGGTATCTTTCACAGGCCGCATTGCACTTACTATCAGAGAAGGAGAAGATTGATCTGGCTCAGTTAGTAAGCACGATGGTCTCCTATTCGATAACACATAGAAGGATCAAATCTGATCCTGTGCCTGGCAATCTTGGACTTCAAGCAGCTGATGTGTCAGAGCTATCTTTTGATCCCCCCATTAATGGTTTTATCAACTTTCAGGTTTGAGTTCTAGTTGTGGTTGTAGGATGTGTTAAACTTCATCTTATGACTCTTGCTAATTATATCTTTCTTACAATCTATTAGGGGTATAGATCAGGTCATCATGTACTTGCCTCAACTATGAAACAGATGTTGGCGCATGAGGTGAGTGATGAAAGTTTCTAAGTTTAGTAATGCATCTAACTCTCTGCAGTGAAGAAAAAAAAAAGTAATGCATGCTACTATTTAATCACCAGAAAAAGGCTAAGTATGTCGGTTGAGTTGCTGAATTTCTTACCAATGTGACTTATAAGGCATGGGATGATGGGAATAACTGAAATCTCCTTAAAGTACAATGGAAAGTTGTATATACAAAGTTTTGTTCCTAAAAGTCACAGCACTCAATAGTAGTTCCCTTCGTGACAAAATCCAGTTTTGTCAGGTTGAAAAGCAAAGGATTTTGCAAGCAAGCATTGGGAGATCTGCACAGTTGACAGATGGATACAACAAGGAAAACCATGCTTCTTTAGGGCTAGAAAGAAGAATACAATCTGGCAGAGCTGATCATTCAAGTGCATCTGCTGCGAACAATGGAAAGTCAGCAAGCATGTCGAATAGAACACAATCAAATCCCAGTACTTCTGGTACTTTAACCAAGTTGGGCACCGGGAATAACCCAGCGAGCACAAAGTTAAACTCTTCTGGATCTATGAAAAAGTCGTCTGGTGGCTCCTCTAGCTTCTTTGATAGGTAATATCTATTATTCTATCCATATTTGCTTCTTTGTATTTCTTTCTCCTATATCATCACTGGCTCCACTATGTCCACTAATAGACTATTATCTTTCTCCACTTTCACTTATTCTTTCCACCAAAAGTATAAAATTACTGCTTTATCCGAGGATAATGTGGTTAAAAATTTACAACAAAGATTTTTTCTTGAAAAGAGGGTGTTTCTAGATCTCTATTGTTAAAAAACCAGGAACCTGGGTCTCTCAGAATGTCATGGTGCGTGTTACCATTGTATGTCGTGTCTTCTTGGTCTCATCTCTTGTATTCTTCAAAACAGGTTTAGAAAGCTTGGTAAAGGTTCTCAGAACACTGCTGACGCTGTGCGGAAGGAGGCAACCTCTGGGAGAGATTCACGTCCTTTGGTCTTTAAATTTAACGAGGTGCGTAATCATTCATAGTTCTTAAATTTCTTCAACCATTATTTTCAAATTTTACATATTGTAAGGTTAATACTTTTTTATACGGGTACTATTACTTATTAATTTGTTGTCGTTCTTCATATTTTGCTGCACTAAATGGCTTTCTCAATTCACTTTTTTTTCTTCATATTTACATATATATATATATATATTTTTTTTTTCTCAATTCACTTTAGTGGAAGATTATTTTGCAAGGACAATATCACATTGTAGCAGGAACATTCATTAGGGGAAAATGTTCTTATCAGATGCAGTTGTGTCTACCTAGTGTGGGAAATTAAGGACATCACTAACTGTTGAGTTTATTATTTTATTTTTATTTAAAAAATAGTACTTTACTGTGTGTACCCGGCATAACTTCTCCTTAACCTTGTCTATTGCATGATTTGCATCTCTGCTTTTCGTTTTCCATATTAATTGAGGATTCATGGACTAGCATCTTTCCCGCATGACTGCATCATCTTTAACTTCATGGGTGTGAAAGTAGTCAAAGCATGCATATCGACATTTGTTTCCTTAATTTGTTAGTGTTAAAGAAACATAACATGCTGGCTGATGATTTTATCTGTTTTATGTTCCATTCATTTCAGGGCTTTACAAATGCAGTAAAAAGGCCCGTACGTATTCGGGAATTTCTGACGTAATGATCTAGGCTCTTGTAAGCATCATGTTGTGGTGCTGTATATTCACATGTACATTCTGTTATAAGTAATCCATTAATATATACAAGATTACTCTTTTAATGTCTGCTGTGTCCTTACCTTTTTACTGTATTTGATGCCGTTTTCTTAGAGTAATGATTTCCTCCTATGTTGAATAACCAAATCTGATTTCAAAACTCATGGTTCAATGACATTACCATTATGCGAAACCAAATTACAGATGGCGGTAGTAAAGAGAAGAAAAGGGAAAAAAACAAACACTATCTGTTGTACATGAACAATGCTGTGTATAATGTTTGGAAAATTTACAGGGATTTGTAGGATCAATCATCTAAAGCTCTAGAGAAAACCTTCACTGGTAGTTTGCTATGAATACTTATGGTAGACGATGATGGTACCGGCCACATGTTACAAAGTGTAGATCGTTTTCGGATACCAGAAAATTGTTGACACTTCTGTCATTATTAGTATAGAGATTACTATTACTGTTACCATTATATCTTAAAATTATCATCACCAGCAGCAGCCAAACTACCGCCAGGAGGATTGATTAGCAGCCAAAGCAAAGATACTGTGATTGCGAGTAGTCCTCCCCATACATATACTATAGTCGGTATCCTTCCTCTCCTTCCCATCAATCCTTTCATAAATGGGTACATGTGAGCCAGCACCCAAAAACTGAAGAAAAGTCCTCCCAGTAGCTTATTCCACTGGGGTATGACGGCGTATAAGGTCCTTGATATTCCAATGACAGCTGCAATAATGTTGGTGACTATGATTAATATTGGCATTATAAATAGACTTGTCCATTTGACGATGTAAAGATCAGCGTAAATGTCATCTTCGTCTTCGCCTGCAGACTTGGAAGTTAAGGTGAAGGAAATTTCGATGCCTGCTATGACTTTGAGGAGTCCCTGGATGACAGCGGCAAGGTGAGCACTGGTTCCACCAATGCACCAGAACTGCTCATTACGCCACCACTCCTCTAGACCAATGCCGGACCATTTGACTTCAAGTATGGAGATGAGAATGAGACATACCGATATGGTAAAGAGGTAGCAAAGGAAGGGAATACTTAGACCTGCCACTATAAATTGTCCTGTAAAGAGGCAGAGTGCTGGGAGGAAACAATAAATCACCAGAAAGATGGAGGTGAAGGGATAAATGCCGACATTGAGGTACGCCACACGCTGTAGGAACTTGAGGCGGCGGCATGCCAGGAATGCATTGTTTCTAGAGTAGAAGATTTCCACTGAACCAGTGGCCCATCGGAGCACCTGGTGCAATCTGTCTGTCAGGTTGATAGGTGCAGTGCCACGGAATGCGTCACGCTTGGTTATGCAATACACAGACCGCCATCCACGATTGTGCATTCGATAACCTGTCACCACATCCTCTGTCACCGATCCATAAATCCAACCAATCCTATCTCCCCATTCAGTGTTATCCTCAAACCTGTACATGCATACATCCACATTTTACGATTAATGTAGTACATGCAGGCATGCATATGTGTGTAGTAGTTCGCTAAAGAAACATAACATACCAGCAGGATATAACAGCAACTGCTTCGGCAACAGTGGGTGCATCGAGTGGGGGTCGTGGTTCGAGCAGCGCGCCAGGAGGGCGACCATTCTTTACTGATTCATGATCAGCAAGAGGCCGTCCTTGAAACTCAGCGACAGGTATGGAATCAGTGAATACTTGAGAATTTCCAAACTTCTTTGGAAGTCCCAAGTCGGGGTGATCCTCAGTTGCTAGAGGCTCTACTTCGTCTACTTCTTCAGAAGACCGTAATCTTACAGAATCGTTAGTCTGATATTGTGGTGCTGGAGCTTTCTGTTGGCCAAACACCCCCAGGTACTCATGCGCCCTTGGTGGGTGGAAGCCGTAAAGCGCAAAACGCCTGAACATGCACCCAGTTCCCACGTACACTGGCCCTTGCAGACCGTCCAAGGCTCTCATATTTCCATCAAAGAAGACCGTGTTATGATTAGCATAACGGTCTGATGGATCAATCCCTTCGAATCTCTGGGGGAACTGTATGTAGCAAATGCGATCTCCTCCACGGTCCATCATGAAGCACATTCCTTCTTTTATAGCCTTAGAGTTGTAGACATAATGGTCGCAGTCAAGATTGAGAATAAATGGACCGTTGGACAATACTGCTGATGCTCTAACCATGGCATTCATGGCTCCTGCCTTCTTGTTGTGGTCGTAGCCAGGTCGCTTCTCCCTGGACACATAGGCAAACATGGGCACCCGAGTGTCTACTCCTGTGAAGTCTAGTTTTTTCTCATCAGGGTAACCCATTATGGGATCCGGATCTGGGAACTTACTCATTACCTGTAAGATGCCAGCATGGTCTCCCTTTTTGTGATCGGCAGTAGGTTCCAGCCATGTCCCCGGCCAGTGTGTTCCGTCCGCCATCCACGTGGCCTTGGGGGCTGTCGAGGCCGCCTGATCAGCAACAATGTTATCACCCGAGGGCTCTATTGATCGAGCTGATCCACCAGTGCTTGTTTCCTTTGTGAGCTTCCTTTCCTCTCTAGCATTATGGACTTCACATCGCTTCCGTATTACATCAGGCAGACCGTTGATCCTCACCTTGAACTCATCATACTCTCTCTTGATCCAACGTCTGTCCTTGACAAAATCGGGCCGCTTCTTGTTCTTGGTTGGGTCTACCTTGCTGTTGAAGTAACTGTCCGGATTCCTTGGCTCTATGTTGTGTTTCCGGCAGAAGGGCACCCACACCTGCACCAGTACTAGGAGTCAATTAGCTTAGATTTCATGCATTGTCGAGAAT
The DNA here is from genome assembly GCA_963682095.1 of Potentilla sterilis. Classification (NCBI taxonomy): domain Eukaryota; kingdom Viridiplantae; phylum Streptophyta; class Magnoliopsida; order Rosales; family Rosaceae; genus Potentilla; species Potentilla sterilis. Next base: position 34,646,170 of record OY821767.1, on the reverse strand, counting down.
GCAATCCCTAATTACGTACCTCAGCAAAGGCTACAGCCTCAGCCATGGCTTCAAAATTGAGAATGGCACCGCCATCATCTGAAATGTAGGCTGAAAGTTTTTCCACAGGGTAGTCAACTGCGAGAATGGAGAGCATGGTATTGGCCGTGACAAGCGGCGGTTCCTTTTCGGGATCGGCAGTGGACACAAAGACATCGACACCAGGCAGGTCAGACCTTCCGGTTGGGTTTGACGGTGAGGGCTGCTCAAACTTGTCATGTAGAGCAGCCAAGTCTGTGGCACGATTTATGGGGTTCATTTTGGGAAGTATGTCTAGTATCCATGAGAATGCAAACCAAATCTCACAAACTATGGAAATTCCCCAAAGCCACATTGCATCTGGGTTTGGATTCTGTACTCGCCACGTTAGGAAAAACGCTAGTATTATCAGACGAATCAACACCAATAACCTAGATTACAAAAGCACCAGTGTTACTAATTAATTTGATCGATAATCATGGGGAAACAAATATATTGAATCGTGCATATAGTTAATCTTGTTTGAACTAAAGTAAAAAATAAAAAATGTAGTTACCGGTAAGGGCTAAGAATAGCAGGAGGAATTGAAATCTTCCTGGTGAGTGGCTTCCATGGCTTGTCGTCAATAAAGTCCTGCATGTTCATTTCGCCATTGGCCCCATTATACGAGTCCTCGTCCTTCTGCGACCAGAACGCGTTTCCGATGCCGTACGTCCCCTTGGTCTCGAACAGCCAACGGTTGTGATCAAAGTCCCCAGTTTGGCTTCTCAACAATATTGATTTGTTATTAGATGAGTTCATTACCGACATTCTCCTATCCATTTTCGACCCTTCGCCGCCGCCGCCACCCTCGTGCCGTCGTCTCGACTCTGTCCCTAACCGTGAAGCCCCGTAAGGCGCCTGATTATTACCGTCAGGCTTGGTTTCCTCTCCGGGCTGGTTGTCCGGCGTCGGCGGCATCATCACCGTGTAATTGATGTAGTCATTTTCGCCTGACATTTCTCCGCTCATGTCCAAGTCATCGTCCCTGGACAAGCTCATCACACGCCCGCTCGAGGTGCGGCGAGCAAATTTAACCGCCGACGACGGTGGCCGGCCGACGGACGATGGTGAGTTCGGCAATGTTTTCTTGTTTGGTGAACTCGCCATCACGACTCTTGACTAGGTTTTGGTATTGATCGATCTACTGCTTGTACCCGGCCATTTGGTGTTTTCATGCAAGTCAAGTAGATCGAGGAAGACTTACGTAAAAAGTTACCTGCGCAGTTTCATGCATGCACGAACAGTTGAGTTGAATTGAATTGAATTGAAGGTGATGATATGAATCGAAAAGAAAATGTAGAGATGAATAGTGGAATTGGATATATGTTGTTGGTTCAAAGATGAGTATGGGCGGCCTCGCGGTTGCTAGCTGAATTGGAAAGCCAAATATATATGGTTCAAAACTTGAGTGGCCGGTAATTTGCTTCTATGTTTAGCTTCTAATTGCAGCAGTAAATATATGGCACTCCCTTGTTTTAATCTCAGTCTCATAGTCGGTAATGCGCGTATCTAATGTGTTACTCTCATTTCAGGTATAAAAATAAATAAATAAATCTATGAAATTAGCTAGGGTTAATTGGAGAAAAAAATATTAGGGCTAATTTGGTGTGTTTTAATTTTCGGATTCTCCTCGTTTGTCAAATAGTTTGGAAATATAAACCATGATAGGAAACGAAAAAGATGAGCCAAAGATCAGTAGACTATTCCTTCAGTATAGGGATCGAGAGAATCTATGCATGCATGGGACGCGAATCTTTGGCCACTCAGTAGACTACTCAACCTCGTGTCGGTTTTGACACCTGTCGAACTATCAACACGTGGGGGCGGCGGACGTAAGTTTCAGTCCTGGTGCGAGCGTGCCAGTACCTTTGGGTTAGGTACAATCTTGGTGGCGGACGACGTCTGGCGAGCGAATCACCCTTGGCGAGCGGATGACTCTGGCGAACGTGTTCGTCTGCTCCCTGCTACCTGACTTCTCGATCAAGCAACTGTACGCGGGCGTTGACAAACCGGCGTAAAGGCTCGAACAAGACCTAAGTAAACGGTTACTAGGATTTTTCTACTCAACCTCTTGTAGATTGAGATAATCTTACTTCGATCCTGGGATGCAAAGCAGAGCTAAGTATCAAGACCGCTGATGGTGTTCGTCCAACCTCTGGCAGATTGGGAAAGACTGTTACCGGGATAACGACTCGATTTGTCACAAGGCGTGACGACTGGACTCGATATGTCTCAGCGATGCTTCGACACGAACGGAAGTCACTTTCGACAACAACAGCAGATGTACGGCGACCGGTAGCGGTGGGTGTAGGTTTGCGGCTTGGTTGGAATAGTGTCGTTTGCAGTTGGTGGAAGGCAGTTCGCGAGAGAGAATGCTCCGGAGAGGCTTGCAAGATTTGCAGGGCAAAAGCTTGTAGTTGTATGGTTGAGAACCATTTTTACGTTGTCCTAGAGTTCTTTATATAGTGATCTCAAAACCCCAAATACGTGTGTATCAAGCATAATGGATTCTGATATTGAATAAGATTATATTACCTTAAACCATCTCCAATTCGGACTCCTAGTAGGACTCCAAATCCTTTCCTAGATGGAAACTGATTTAAATCATATCGGATTACCCGCCAATGAGTGACCCTCTGGGCTTCGGCCCATAGTCTCGGGTAAATGTTAATTTAGGCCCAAACATTGCCCCTCAGCCTTCGAAATTAAAAGCCCGTTGAGATTGAAGAAGGTTGAGAAAGCCCATCCAGACTCATTTAAAACCTGAAGAATACGTCGTTCCCTCTCACCGATGCAAATTTACCAATTCGAGCTCAGGAGACTGTTCAATAAACCCTAAACCGCTTCCAATCATACCGATTCAGAAATTCACAGACCCTCTTTCAGATTCTATAAAGCTGTTTATGAACGGCGGATGCCCACTTCCTCTCTTTTGTTCTTGTGCCGACCGTTCATGCCCACGCTTCTCCTCAGTGAGCCTGATTGCTTCCAACCACTGAAGCAACCAACAGGCCGGTGAAATGGAGGTCAACCTAGACGGAAGGTCAGAAACCCTTGAGACAGCTCCATGGGCAAAAGAATCTGTAAAACAGATCGTGCGCCTGCTGTTTCGATCAAGAAATTTAGAAGTATAGGCATATATGTAATTCTGTACTTGTAAAGCTCTTGACCGCAAAGTCATTGTTGAAATAAAATAAATAGTAAAATTTTTTATATTGACTTTATCGAAAAACAAAAATATTGCTGTTTTCCGTGTTGAATGAACATAAACTGTTGAGAACCATAAACCTTGATTCTCAAACAGACTAAGTAAACGAACCTTAAACAGATTCATAATTAAAAGAAAGCAAATTACAAGACTAATGAACCTCAAGTAGATTCATCTTCTATATTCTGTGTATCGTTGGCGAATAGGACCGCTGGCGGACTGAATCGCCAAGTCTTCTATGAAGAGTATCCCTTGTATTGCCCCCTTAGTAACCTTAGGCTGAGGCGAAGTATGCTGCCAAAGCCAAGGGGACTAAGGCAGAGTGTTAGTGTGTTTGTAGGAGGTCTTTAGGGTGAAGTTTGCCCCCCGGTCTCAACCAGAGCGAGCGGCTCTTCATATTCCCAAATGCTAGGGAAGTACTTCTTAAGATGGCGCCCATTGATAGGGTTACGATGGACGTCACCCTCCAAGTCTCTAAGTTGATAAGCACCTTTGCCAACAATCCGATCAATGACAAAGGGGCCCTCCCATTTGGGAGACCATTTACCACGTCCAGTATCTCGTTCGCCAAAGGGGAGCATAGCCTTCCAAACCAAATCACCTTCACCATAGGACTTACCCTTAGTTCTTTTGTCGTAAGCTCCGACAACCTTTTTCTTCTCCAAGACTATGTTCTGTAAAGCCTCTAGTCGCTGCTCATCGTGATCTTTATGTTCTTGAAACATAGCCTGAACGTAGTCATCTCCAATCAACTGATGCTGCTCACGAACCCGGAGAGAGCGAACATTGATTTCCAAAGGAAGAACAGCATCATGGCCAAACATCAAGGCATAAGTAGTAGTTCCTGTAGGAGTTCGTTTAGACGTACGATACGCCCACAGAGTATTGTCTAGCTCCGAATGCCAAGTTCGAGGATTATCCGCAGCATCTTTTTAATGATAGAAATAATAACCTTATTGCTAGCTTCAGCCTGGCCATTGGATTGAGCGTAATACGGCGAAGAGTGCAAAAACTGAATACCATAATCTTGAATGAACGTCTGTGTACTCTCTGCCATGAACGCTGCCCCCCCTGTCCGCCACAATACACTCAGGAATGCCATAACGGCAAATGATATTCTGAAAGATAAAGCGAATGACTGTGGCTGCATCACAATTTCGGACAGGGATGGCCTCCACCCATTTGGTGAAGAAGTCTGTGCCAATCAACAAGTACTTATGTTGGAGAGAAGAATTCGGATGGATTTCCCCAACAAAGTCAAGTGTCCAACCCCTGGCGGGCCAAGGTTTGATGATAGGTTGCATAGGGATATTAGGAATCCGTTGAACCGGTCCATGAATCTGGCACTCAATACAACCTTGGGCAAAGCTGATGCAGTCTTTGAGGATAGATGGCCAAAAATAACCATAACGGTGGATCAGCCACCTCATCTTTGACCCACTTTGATGCGAACCACATACGCCCAGATGAACTTCGCGCATTAGCCACTTGGTTTCTACGCCAAAGACACACCTTAGGTCCACACCTTCCTCACCCCGGCGAAGCAACTCATCACCCTTGAGTAGATAATTAGTAGCTAAGTACCTAATTCGCCTTTCGAATGGGGCAGAAGGATCATGTAAATATTTAATGATTGGTTGCCGCCAATCAGTATCGATAGTGTCTAAGGTAGCAAACAACCAATCGCCTCGTTGTTCCTTTCGTGCAGCAAAGGATGGTAACGTCTTACGTTCTACTTTCAGGATGCGTTCTTTGACGCCATTGGCAAGAATAATGCCAGTGGCGAGCTGTGCTAACTCGTTGGCTGCAAAGTTCTTCTCACGAGGGACGTAATCGAGCACCACATCAGCAAATTGATCTAACAACTCTGATGCTCGTTCCCAATAATGGATTAGGTGGAAAGATACGCATTTGTAGTCACCTAACAGCTGCTTGATGATTAGCAGAGAATCACCATATACTTCGATATCTCTGGCGTCCATATCCAGTAGTAGTTCCAGACCAATGATAAGGGCTTCGTATTCAGCCTGGTTGTTTGTGCAAAGCCACTCCAGCTGGAAAGAATAGGAGTGGCCTATCCCCGATGGACTCTGGATGCAAATACCTGCGCCCGCCAAGGAGTTTGTGCTACTACCATCAAAGTAAAGGATCCAAGGCACCGTTCCAATCATGTTGACAGAAGGGATAGGATCTTCAACCGATTCGTCTAAAGGATGATGAAGTAGGAAGTCAGTTACTGCTTGACCCGTCATTGCCTTGAGCGGCGCATACTGCAAGGAAAACTCAGAGAGAGCTAAGACCCACTTACCGATTCTACCACGTAAGATAGGGCGAGTAAGCATGTACTTGACCAAGTCCGTTTGAGCTACCACAATGGTAGTAAAGGAAAGCATGTAGTGACAGAGCTTGGTCGCGGCAAAATATAACGCCAAACATAGGCGCTCGATAGGAGAATATCTTGTTTCTGCATCCAAAAGGGTTCTGCTGAGGTAAGAAACCGCGTATTCGACTTTCTTACCCTCTGTAGAAGTTTCATCCTGAGCCAAAAGCCCGGCAACAGAACTGTTAGACGCAGAAATGTATAACTTGAGTGGGATCCCTGGTTTTGGCGGTCGTAATACTGGCGGACTGGCCAAATATTCCTTAATCTCATCGAACGCCGCTTGATGTTCAGGTCCCCAAATAAAGTGTTCATCCTTCTTGAGTTTCAACAAAGGAGAGAAAGGAGCAATCTTTCCAGCTGAGTTAGATATGAAGCGCAGAAGAAAATTTATTTTGCCCAGCAAACTTTGAAGCTCCTTCTTGTTCCGAGGTGCTGGGGCGTCTAAAACAGCCTGTGCTTTATCTTCCGCTACTTCAATACCCCTTTCATGTACCACGAAACCAAGGAAACCACCCGCACGGACCCCAAAAATGCACTTGGCTGGATTCATTTTGAGCTGATGCTTCCTCATTCGCGTAAAAACATCACGTAGATGGCCAATATGGTCTAACCTGGATTGAGACTTAACCACCACGTCATCGATGTAAACTTCCAAAATGACTCCGAGGATGTCATGGAAGATTAGGCTCATAGCACGCTGATATGTAGCCCCCACATTGGTCAGGCCAAACGGCATGCTAAGATATTCAAAGGCTCCGGCAAAGCCTGGGCAACGGAAGGCAGTCTTGTGAATGTCCGGCTCGTAAATTGGTATCTGATGATAGCCAGCCGTGCCGTCCATGAATGATAACATTTCGTGCCCTGCAACTGCATCCACCAAAAGATCCGCAATAGGCATAGGGTATATATCCTTTGGTGAGACAGCATTGAGATCTCTGTAATCGACACAGACCCTAATTTTACCGTTCTTTTTCTTAACAGGAACCACATTCGCCAGCCACTGTGCATATTGGACTGGCCGGATGATTCCTGCATCCACCATACTCTGAACTTCCTTCTTGACTGCTATAGCGGTCTCGGCGTTCATTCGCCTCTGCTCTTGCTTAACAGGCCTGGCGCCCTCCTTGATAGGTAAACGATGGCATATCAAATCTTTGGGCAATCCAGGCATATCTTGATACTTCTCCGCGAAGCAATTCTTGAATTCGTGCAGCAATTTGATTAACTGCTGCCTCAGTTCTGGTTCCAGCTACTGACTAATCCCAAGTTCTAGAGGTTCTTCGGATGTACCAAGATTAATCCTCTCTACTGGGTCACGTACCTTAGGCGGAGTATCATCCAAAGCTGCTGGTGCAGGCGGAATGGTTTCCACTTCTTCAGTGGTGATGATGTCGTCTTCGTCGATACACTCAACTAGAGCGACCGTATCCGAGGCTAACTGGTCGGCCCTAAACGCCGCCAGTCGCTGTAGCAAAGAGGCCACAGCACCTGCCTCCTCAGCCATAACATCATCAATCATGTTGACGATTGGCTGAAAATAGATGGAGACAGGCCGAGAACAATCTGCCTGAGCCTGAGTTAATCCCCACCGCGTTAGGTCAGTAGAGGTCACCCCTAGCGGACGACCCCTACTATCAACCTCGTCGATCACAAGAGGCCGCATAGTGTTGTAGTAATAGTCCGACTCCAAAGTGTTAGTCGCTATAGAAAAGGAGCGCTCATCCGCCTTGATCAAAACTGATTTATCAGAAGCTGGATCCCACATGAGCATCTCCTGATGTAGCGAAGATGGTACTGAGTACGTTTTATGGATCCAATCACGTCCCAAAATCATCGAGTATGGGACTGTAGTTTCTGTCACGAAAAGACCGTGACACGCGTTAGAAGGTCCAAGTTTAACCCTGAGCACGAGGAAGCCGGCTGTTGGAGCCACAGCACCGGCAAACCCTCTAACCCTGACAGAAGAGTTCTGGATCTTCTCTCCTGGAATTTGAAGTCGCTCCACAGTACTAAGCGTTACAACACTCACCGCCACGCCTGTATCGATGAGTATTCTGTTCACTTGGACACCCTCCACCTCTGCTGTAACGTAGAGAGGTTTGAGATGTCGAGTCATTGTAAATGTAGGCTTAGGAAAAACCATGTGCGAGCTATGAAGATCAGTGACCTCAACATGATCACTGTGTCTTGGTGAGGAATTCAAATCTTCGTTGGCGGGAAGATCTTCCTCGTCTGACGTTTGAATAAGACAAACCAGCTTATCCGCCGCCTCCTCTTGTATGAAGTAAGCAGTTGGGATTGGCGTAGACAAAGCGTAACTAGAGGACAGTATGAAAACCATATTACAATCTAGAATTGGCTCATCACCATCTGTAAAACCGTCTTCATCCTCCAACATCTCATCGTCCGCATCCGGCATGTCCCTATCAACCCGTGACAAGTTCGTAGGAGCCTTAGGTTGTGAAGGTATAAGAGCTGCTTCTGCTTACTTCACAGAAAAATCGGTCCTCAACTGCTGCGCTACGAACTGAGGAAAGGGCTGATCACATTGTTGACTTACAGCCCTCTGACCCGTGAGAACTGGAATCGGCTTAGCCGATGACCTGCTGAGGACCGGAGTAGATTCCTGAGTTTCTGATTGTATTTCAGGGACCTTAGTATTTGTTGATGTAGAAACCGCCGTCATCCCTTTAGGTTGCCATTTCAAAACAACAGAGTCTACCTTCTCTGTTTTGTCAAAGGTTGCATGGACAGACTTGGGCTTTGGTAGAACCCCAACAGCTGAGCGCACGGGTGTTCTCTCTGGAGAATATGCCAGTTTCCTCTGCGGAGTTTTCTGAGGTGCACCATCCGCCGCTGTAGGACGTGCAATTCTTGCATGAACATTCCTCCGTCGAAGTGACGATTTTTCCTCCTTCCGTATCCGTCGAGAGTCTATATAAGTTTTGGATTTATAATGCTTATAGGCGTCACGTATGTGCTCCACGGGCATAGAGAGTTCGTCGGGAGTCACCTTCCCTTGGTTCAAAGCATCTAGCGTCCTTCTCGCCTTGCCATATCGCTTTTGAACATTCCTAGTTGGAGGGGTTGGTGCCTCTACTATCGGTTTCGTTCCTGAAGGTCCAGGATCTTGCCGGGACCTTGCTGGAGTAGCATAAGCTGCTTTCTCTTGGTGATGATATTTCACCCGCTTGGGGTCATCAGACCTAGAGCGTTCTGGCCATGGATGGGTTCGTTTGGCCGTCTTAAGAGCCTTCTCTGTCGCCTCCTGAAGCGCCTTCATCAGCTCTTCGTGGGTAAGAGGTATTCGACAATTTATCTTACAGTCAAGGCATAACTGAGCCCTAGGTATCGTTACCATTTCCTTCTCAACTGGCGGATTTGCTTGCTTGTCCGCTCGCGAGGCGTTATTGGGTTTATCTTGATCGATGGCATTCACCCAAACGTGTTGAAGGGGTGCCACCGTGTCATTATCAAACTGCAGGACTCCCTCATTCAACCATTCCTGGATTTGATCCTTCAACCCAATGCATGCAGATGTATCATGATTATTGGAATGGTGGAAAGAACAATAGGATCCGTCTAACCCAATGTTTTTGTGTTGCTCGGGCATGCATTCAGGAGCAACCATTCTTTTCTGGATCAAGGTTCGCCAGATCTCCACCGCCTTGTGCGCGTTGTAGGTATAGGTTTGGAATCTAGAACCCTGTTGACCAAGTTCCAGTTCTCGACCTTCATGAGGAACCAGATTAATCATGTTCACATCCGGAAAGGGTCGAGTCTCCGTCCCAGTAGGTTCCTTAGTAGTGTCCATCACCATGAGCTTATCATTAATCCACGTCTGGATTTGGTCCTTGAGCTTGACACAGTCCTTAGTATAATGGTTAGTCATGTTGTGAAAACTGCAGTACTTCTTGCCCGCCATATAGTCTGGTTTAGGTATGAAACCGCCTTCATGTTGGAGCCGCCCTTGCTTGAATAATTCGGCGAGGATCTCCGGTGCTTGATGAGCATTATATGTATATTTGTCAAAAGCGGACTTCAAAGGAAAAGAAGTCACAATCTTGAAAGGTTCCTTGGCGAACCGTACGTTTTTCAGTTGCAGGGGCTGGCGACCCAACACCTCTACAACCGCTACGTTGTCTTCATCCTTAGTATCTTCAACCCAAGTGACCGTTGGCGCTGGTTCAGCTTCTATAGTCGCCACCGTCTTAGCAATAGGAGGGACATTTGTCCTAGGTTTCAGAGTACCTGGATAGTACGATAATGGGATGCCTTTCCTCTTGCTGGTCTGAGCCCTTGTTTGGTCGAAGAAGTGCTGATGTTTGGCTAACCTATTGGTTAAGTCTGCCATGTTCGTCACGTACACTTGCTGGAAATGCGCCTGGATCTACGGCTCGAGCCCTGCAATTGCCAGCTCGACCGTGGTCTCTTCTGTCAGCCTATCTCTGCATTTAGCTCGTAGGAGCTTAAAGCGCTTCAGATAGTCAATGGCGGACTCGTCAGGTTCCTGGTTAGTATCCGCCAGAACCTTAATGGTTATCTTAGCTTCGACAACCCCAAACATGGTCCTAAAGAGGCCCTCCATGGATTGCCAATCTGGAATAGAGCCTGGTGCTAGGTCTCTGTACCAAGCTAAGGTCGATCCCGTTAGGGAAGTTCCGAACAACTTCAACTTAAGAACAGGATCATGGGCGTAAGGGCCACATTCGTTGTGAAAATGAGTTATGTGGGTTTCCGCATCTTCAGAAGATTCGCCCGAGAAAGGAGTAAACCTTATATGCCTGAAATTCGGGGGCCATGGCGTCAGGTTCACAGCTCGTGTAAGTGGATTGGTATAGGTTATACCAGGATCCGGTAAACCTTGCATGGCCCGCAACTGCTCATAAAACAGCCTTTGTACGTCGTTGCGGGTCATAACACCCTCAACATCCTCCTCTTGATCTTCGCCTTCGTCGTCAGGTGGCGGGTTTATCAACCGACCACCTCTCCTCTGCTGTCTGTGCGGGACAGCAGCTTCAAACCCTTTATTACCAGGCTTAGCTGTTTTAGTTGGACCCTTCTCCATTGTCCTTGCAGGCTTTACTGGAGGGGTTGTTTCTTTTGGTTCAGATATCTCGGTCTCAAACCCCAGTTGCACTATCTGTGCCAATCGCTCGACAGCGGCATTAGTCTTTTCCATCTGATCCTGCTGCTGCAGCATATGGGCTCTGAACTCCTCCTGTTGTTGCTGGAGTTGTTCGCTGAACTCGGCTTGATGCCCCCTCACTAAACCATCAAGACCTCTAGTGAGGGAAGTAATACTTCCAACATTCATCTTTGTTTGGTCCGCCAAGGCACGAATGTTGGCCATATGACCAATCTGTTCCGTCTTCAACTCCTTCAAAGTAGCTTCTACCTTCTCTAGGATGACATCAGTAGCCTGAGACTTAGATATTATAATGCCAAAAGATTCCATTATTTCCTCAGTGGAAGGTGTTCGAGTCTGGAAGATTCCATCTCCATCATTGGTTTCAGTACCTAATGGAGCAATTGCGGTGTTCGGGATATCGCCTTCCTGATGGCGATCAGCGATACCCTCCAAGTGTTCGGGAGTTTGGTTACCTCCCTCGAGGACCTCAGTCAGATCCTCAATTTCAGGTCTGCCGTCTCCAAACTTGGCTTGCAGTTGAGATTCAGACAGACCCCTACATGCAGCTGAGTTGTGCTGTTTCAACAGCTGATGTTCTGGTTTTTTGCAAAACGACATTGGTCGTTGGTAGATATTGGCTTGCGCAATCTTGACACTGGTCCCACTGGGCGTGCCAAAAATGTTCGCGTCGGTTTTGACACATGTCGAACTATCAATACGTGGGGGTGGCGGACGTAAGTTTCAGTCCTGGTGCGAGCGTGCCAGTACCTTTGGGTTAGGTACAACCTTGGTGGCGGACGACATATGGCGAGCGAATCACCCTTGGCGAGCGGATGACTCTGGCGAACGTGTTCGTCTGCTCCCTGCTACCTGACTTCTCGATCAAGCAACTGTACGCGGGCGTTGACAAACCGGCGTAAAGGCTCGAACAAGACCTAAGTAAACGGTTACTAGGATTTTTCTACTCAACCTCTTGTAGATTGAGATAATCTTACTTCGATCGTGGGATGCAAAGCAGAGCTAAGTATCAAGACCGCTGATGGTGTTCGCCCAACCTCTGGCAGATTGGGAAAGACTGTTACCAGGGTAACGACTCGATTTGTCACAAGGCGTGACGACTGGACTCGATATGTCTCAGCGATGCTTCGACACGAACGCAAGTCACTTTCGACAACAACAGCAAATATATGGCGACCGGTAGCGGTGGGCGTAGGTTTGCGGCTTGGTTGGAATAGTGTCGTTTGCAGTTGGTGGAATGCAGTTCGCGAGAGAGAATGCTCCGGAGAGGCTTGCAAGATTTGCAGGGCAAAATCTTGTAGTTGTATGGTTGAGAACCCTTTTTACGTTGTCCTAGAGTTCTTTATATAGTGATCTCAAAACTCCAAATACGTGTGTATCAAGCATAGTGGATTCTGATATTGAATAGGATTATATTACCTTAAACTATCTCCAATTCGGACTCCTAGTAGGACTCCAAATCCTTTCCTAGACGGAAACTGATTTAAATCATATCGGATTACCCGCTAATGAGTGACCCTCTGAGCTTCGGCCCATAATCTCGGGTAAATGTTAATTTAGGCCCAAACAGGAGTATTCGCCATGATGGAGATTTTAGTGTCAAGCATGCATCGAGATACTTTCTACTTCCAAATACGTGACTAATGACTTTTATCTTTTGAACTCATATTTTGTTATTGATACTAGCAAGTTTAACCTAAGGATAACTCGAGGTTGAGGTTACATGCATGAGGGAATTGGCCAATTGGGAGGCGTATTAGGATCAACTACGATTAAAAAGAAGTGTTTCTTGCAACTAATTAAGTTGATTGTTAACCAGTTATGTTGGCTTACTGCGCTCAATCAAAGCCGATTTCCATGGGCACCAGTTGATGAAATAGATATTGCCTAGCTATATCATCCTAATTATTAAGTAAACTTGATAAGTACCTAGATCGACTACGTTATAACTTGTTATTTTGTTGATAGAGATCAATTGATTAAGGTAGATTACAATCATCCAAAATAACTAAATTCGTGCGGAGCGCTTTTGCTAACATCGATCAGAACCTAAAAACCTACAGATCGAGCTAATGGCCGGTGAGCAACGACTAATCACTGGTTAACTTGTCTAGCAGCATGCATATATATATATATATGCGACTTGAACCTTCATTCTGAAATTAAGCAAGTAGAACTCATGTTGTCCTGATTGAGCTGACTTCCTTAATCAATTGCAAATTAAGAATAATCACTCCCCAGAGCAATTTGAGACAAGTATCATCAGCTTATTAATTTGTTTTAGTTTAGTTTCGATTGGGAATTGGCCTAATCTCAATGCCATGGATAACAAGCCCAAACTTCCAACTCCCTGATTCAATCTCCTTGACACCCACCTCCACCAAGCAAGAGTCCTCATCACTTTGGCCACAATAAAACTCTCCTATCTCAATCTCCATCCAGCCATCGTCTCTCTCCATTGGAAAACGTTGTCGCTTTCCAACACTATTATCCATAGACGCTGCACCGGCAGCAGGCCTTGTTGATATCAACAACTCGGCATACTCTTCGTCATAAGCTTCAATCAAAGTTTCTTCACTTCCGAAAAACTTAACAGAAAGCTTCACCGGAAAAGTTTCATAAAAATTCTGTCCAGTTCCTGCGTGATTAGCGGCTTCTTCGGAGAACATGTAAACCAAGTATCCAGCATATGCTGTGTTCGGAGACAGAGATCGCATCTCCATTCTACCATAAATCTCAAGCCAACAGACAGAGCGTAGATAAGCCACCTCGTCAAATCTGCACATTTCGATAATAATCATGCATGATGCATATGTGTATGTAACTATGTATCAAATTATCAATGAAAGAGGCGTTAAAAGATTTAGGGATAGATAAAAGTATGTACATAGTGCACAAACCTGGAATGAGGAACAGAAATCCACTCCCAGTGATCTGGAGTGTCTCCCCAGGCCATGAGTAAACGTCTGGCTCCGAACATCAAACATTTCTTGCCACTCAATTTATCTATTGAAAAACTCTTGAATAGATAACAATAACAAAACAGAGGAAGATAAATTAGTACTATAAACGTACATATACCCTAGAAATCCTTCAGAAGTTGACATGTACTGAATTAAAATTTCATTTATATGATTGCGAAAAATGTAATCTAATGATCGAATCGCATCATGTTTTGCATGCTTGATGCTTCAAAATAACAGATCATCAACAGAGGAGAATGGGAATATAATTACCAGATTACCATCGTCAAGGAAGATGGGAGAATCACAGAGACGGAAGTAGAGTTCCTTCTTAGAGGAAAATGTGACAGGAGAAACAGATCGGGAGATGATGTCAGGGTGGTCGGAGGGTAAAAAACGCTCCCAAACAACTTGTGATTGAGCGGCGGATCCAAACGCAGAGGTGACCAAGGCTGATCGGCATGCATCTTTTGGGGAGGTTAGGGAAAGAACACAGGCTATGCACTCTTCTGGTAATTTATCCAATCCCACCATTTTCTATCTATCAATCAGAATAAAAAACCAACCGACCTACGTACCTACTTCGGAACAAATCCTAACAAAAATTGATTTTATACAATTTTTATACAAATCCAGAAATAAGGAACACCGAACTCATAAAATAGTGCAAATCCATGCCACAAATAAACTGATTTTATACATAAAACATAAGCTTCCTAACAACTATTACAATACTCATATATATAGGGTTTATAGAACTTAGAGAATAAGTATGCTTAATCTAATATGGAAAATAATTATAAGTAAATCCTAAATAATTGTAAAACTATTCCCTAAAAGTACCTAATGTTGTAGGAGAAATAGATTGATAAATCTCTCTGTGTTTATTCATTGATAAGGAGGCCTTTATATAGGCATTACATCAAGTATCCCTGGCGAACAGGGATTCCTTATCTAATAGAGTATCTAGACTACAAGTCTTATTAGGACAAGACACACCACGGAAGTTACGGAGTTAACCTTCCTTGAACACTCCCCCTTGTGTCGCGTCCTCAATGGTGCATGAACCGTTGCCTCGTTAAAACCTTTGCCAGCAAACAAAAACCTCTTGGGCAAAAATAAAAGCATGGTCTAAGGAAAAAGAGTACAACGCACCAACTACAAGTATGTGAGACATGCATAACTAGGCTCCCCCTGAAGTCTAGATGAGAACTCCCCCTGATAGTCAATCAGTCTTTGAGTTCGGATAAGCGACACATTCCAATGCGCTTTACATGCTTCATAAATGTAGATTTAGGTAGAGACTTGGTGAACAGATCCGCTGCATTTTCTTCTGAGCTGACTTGCTTCACCTGGATATTCAAAGTCTCTTGCTGCTGCTGATTGTAGAAGAACTTAGGCGAAATGTGTTTAGTATTGTCACCCTTAATGTATCCCAACTTCATCTGCTCAATGCATGCTGCATTATCTTCAAATATGCAAGTTGGTCCCATCGTAGTAGACTCAAGTCCACTAGACTCTCGAATGTGAGATATAACTGAGCGAAGCCAAATACATTCTTTGACTGCTTCATGTAGTGCAATAATCTCAGCATGGTTCGAGGAGGTAGCAACAAGGGTTTGCTTGGTTGATCTCCAAGATATCGCCGTATTCCCAATGGTAAAAACATAACCTGTTTGGGAACGTCCTTTGTGTGGATCTGACAAATATCCAGCATCAGCAAATCCTACCATCACATCATTTGGTGTATCTGAGTAGGAGGGGGTATCGCCAAAGCCGTATCGGGACCACGACTTAGCATCCGCGGGTCCGGATAAGTTGGCGGATATGTCTGCAAGATGGCGGATGGATGAACCAAAGCCAGTCTTGGCGGATATGGCTGGCGGATGGCGATCCGAGCCATGGTTTGTGCTGTTAGATGCAAGAGATCGACTAGGTGTCGAATCCTGATGAGTGTATCGATAGTACAAGCCCATGTCAAGGGTTCCTTTAAGGTATCGGAAGATGTTCTTGATTCCAACCCAATGACGTTGTGTTGGCGCAGAGCTAAATCTAGCTAACAAGTTCACAGAGAAAGCGATGTCTGGTCTAGTACACTGAGCTAAGTATAACAAAGCTCCAATCGCACTAAGATATGGATATTCAGCTCCCAAGACCTCTTCGTCATCTTCTTTCGGACGAAAGGGATCTTTGTTGATATCCAGACTTCTAACGACCATGGGAGTGCCTGTAGGATGCATAACTTTGTCCATGTTAAATCGCCTGAGCATCTTTCGGACATATGCAGACTGGTGTATAAAAATTCCACCACTTCGGTGCTCTAGTTCTAAGCCTAGGCAAAACCGAGTCCTTCCCAGATCTTTCATCTCGAATTCGGATTTCAAATAGCTAGCGGTCTCATTGATCTCATTCAGAGTTCCAATGATGTTCATATCATCGACATAGACGGCTATAATGGCAAATCCTGAACTTGTTCTCTTTATGAACACACAAGGGCACAACTCATCATTCTTGTATCCTTTCCCAATCAAGTAATCACTTAACCGTGTGTACCACATCCTACCAGATTGTCGGAGTCCATATAGAGATCGTCTCAACCTGATAGCAAATGAACTTCGTGGTTTTTGCTCACTTGACTTGGGTAACGAAAGTCCTTCTGGCACTTTCATGTACATCTCCGTATCTAGGTCCCCATAAAGATACGCAGTTACAACATCCATAAGCTGCATATTGAGTCTCTCTGAGACTACCAAACTTATTAAGTATCGGAAGGTAATAGTATCCATGACAGGAGAATACGTCTCCTCATAATCAATTCCAGGGCGTTGAGAAAAACCTTGCGCCACGAGTCGAGCTTTATATCGCTGGACTTCGCCATTCTCATTGCGCTTTCTGACAAAGACCCATTTATGTCCAACAGGCTTCACGTTCGGCGGTATAGGCACAACCGGTCCGAAAACTTGCCTTTTCTTTAGAGAGTCTAGTTCAGCCTGGATTGCTTCTTCCCACTTCGGCCAATCCGCCCTACGTTGACATTCATCAACAGTGCGGGGTTCCATATCGTCGTCGTCAATAACTTCTTGAGCAACGGCGTAGGCGAATGCATCATCGATATACATGGAATTTCTTTCCATCAGATTGTGCATGCATAAGTAGTTTAGTGAGATTTCCTTGTTCTCCAACATCAACGGTGAGTCTGAGGCGTCCCCCAGATGATTCAAAGTTGATTCTTGGACATAGGTATAGTCGGAGACAATCTCGTGTGACGGCGTCACAGTATCGATGATGAACGGATCGCTTTGTGCCTGGACACATGCCCTCTTTCTAGGTACATTGTCTTTGGAACCGATTGGTCTCCCCCTCTTTCTAGGAGGATCCGAAGTCGACGCCGGCTCTCCACTTGGAGGTGCCGAGCCTAGGCTGCCGATGGCACCTAGGGCTGCGGGTCCGAGACCGGCGGCGCGTGCTCGCGCATGGCGAGGAATGTTAAGCCTTGCAGGTACATTCGCAGCAGGTATGGTTGATCTTGTCACTTTCGCAATATCAGTAAAGGAGTCGGGCATCGTATCCGCCACTTTTTGTAGTTCTAATATGCGTTGTATTTCAGTCTCACACTGAGACGTACGGGGATCATAATGAGACATAGTGGGAGAGAACCACGTCAATTCCTGACGTTCATTTGGGACGGATGCGGCCCCATCTCCCCCTAACGGCGGGAAGGATGTCTCATCAAAGTGACAATCTGCAAATCTTGCAGTAAATAGATCACCTGTCATAGGCTCTATATAGCGGACAATAGTTGGTGCTTCATATCCAACATAAATAGCTGATCGTCGTTGTGGACCCATCTTGGTACGCAGTGGAGGCGTGATAGGCACATATACGGCACAACCAAAAGTACGCAGATGCGAAATATCAGGCTCGTAACCAGTTACCAACTGGTACGCACTAAATGGTTGGCTATCTGTGGGTCGTAGACGAATAAGCATAGCTGCATGTAATATTGCATATCCCCATGCCGAAACTGGCAAGTTTGTGGCCATGACAAGAGACCTAGCTACAAGCTGTAGTCTCTTGATAGCGGCTTCTGCAAGACCGTTCTGAGAATGAACGTGGGGTACGGGATGTTCAACTTCAATCCCAACTGACATGCAATAGTCATCAAAACACTTTGAGGTAAACTCTCCAGCATTATCCAGTCTGATGGACTTAATCGGATTGTCCGGGTGGTGAGCCCGAAGCTTAATAATCTGAGCTAGGAGTTTAGCGAATGCAGCATTCCTCGTGGACAACAACGCTACGTGTGACCAACGCGTTGATGCATCAACCAGAACCATGAAATATCGAAATGGTCCGCATTCTGGTGTTATAGGTCCACATATATCACCTTGTATTCGTTGTAGAAACGGAATATTCTGTTTATTATCAATAGCAAAAGATGGTCTTGCTTGAAGTTTTGCTAGTGAACAAGCTTTACAAAACGAACGATGAGCATTAGACATCGCTACAGAAGCATGAGAAGCAGGAGGGGACCGAACCTCTCCTTGGAAGCGAGAGGCGGCTATCGACGGCACGGCCGAACCGAGGCCGAGGCGCCCTCTGTGCTTTTGTGATCGGAAAAATGGATGACCGTGGGAGCATTTCAAAATACGGATCATCAGATCACGACCCGGATGACCGAGTCTATCATGCCAAAGCTTATAAGCATCAGAATCACATAATATAACAACATGAGATTCGTTGGCTCGAATGGTTGTGAAATACATGCCATTGCGAACTCGCTTACACTTCTCCACAATGCGAGTGCGCATAGATTGAGTGGAGGTGATCAACAGATATTCAGTTCCATCTTCAACATAAGTGCTGAGGTGATAGTCATTGTCACGCACATCCTTGAAAGCTAGCAAGGTTCTTGGCGCCTTAGGCGCATATAGGGCGTCCTCTACCCGAATCTCAGTGCCATTTGGCAGTAAGAATTGAGCAGTGCCACGACCCTTAATTACGGGTCCAGTTCCTGTCATCGTAGATAACGACGATTCTCTTGGCGTAAAATCCGAAAACAATTGCCGATTTCTCAGAATCGTGTGAGTTGTTGCACAATCCAACAAACACTCAATCTCGCCTTGATACATCTACAAAAACAATGTAAATTGAATCAATAGTCTACTTTAGACTTTGGCGAACACTTTAAAGTAAGTGTACTGAAACAATATATCATCACAAAATGAAGTGCATTAAGGCCAATTACATAGCCATGGCAACGACAAAACTTGAGAGAAAGATATAAGCCGCATTTTAATCACCGAGTATCACCAATGATAATCATAGCCTAGGTCAGAGATTGAGACCGGACACCGTCGTAGGTGGCGTGGCCGAGCCAAGGCCGAGGCCAAGGCAAAGGCCGGGGCCAAGCCAAAGCCGAAGCTGTGGTAAGGCCAAAGCGACCCAGAGGCCGAGCCGAAGCAAGGCGAGTGGTGAGAATCGGTCAGGCATTGAGGCAATGCGATGCGACGGTTGAGCTAAATCCGAAGCATGGCGAGTCCGAAGACACTTCGTTGCCGAGCCATTGATGCAAAAGTTGCAGTTGTTCGATAGGCTATCGATTGTTGGTTTCAAAAACCGGATTCGGTGCTGAGCCAAGCTGGCGATTGGCCATGGCGAGTGAGGCCTAGCGAGTCGCGGCCAAGCGCTTAGGCTTTGGCGAGCGAGGTTTGGCGGATCGCAGCCAAGTTGGCGGATCGCTGATCGCGGATCGCGGATTAGTTGGCGAATAGCCATGGCGAGCGAGTCCTGGCGGATCGCGACCAAGTTGGCGGATAGCGGATCGCGGATCACGGATCGCGGATCTCGGATCGTGCATCGCGGCTCGCGGATGGCGTATCGCGTATCGCGGCTCGCGTATCGTGGCTCGCGGATGGCGTATCGCGGCTCGCGGATCTCTCCTTTTGTCTTTGTGATTTTTCGGATATGAGTTAACATCACCAGAATTTTGGTGAACTCAAAATGATTATGCCATTGAGAATTGGACGCATTGAACCAATTTTGCTTTCAGGGATGTAAAAATCTCAAATCATTCGTAGAATAAGATAGATTTTATTGATGACAACTCAAAAATACATCATGGTTGTTCTAAATAGAACGACTTATCGAACAAAGTCGTGATTTATTGACTATTCTGTCAAAATAACAATCAAAATCAAACTTGAACATGTATCTCATGACCTGGGTCAAATACTTATTCATAGTCTGGAGTATCATACTCCTGAGTCCTACGTTTCTTGGTAGGTTGGAAGTCATCGATGGCGAAGTTCGTATTTTCCTCATCGTATACTTCTTCCTCAAAGTCTCCTACATAGTGTGCTTCTTGTTCTATGTATTGTTTGTGTTTCTTGTAAGCGGCTTGAATATCTCTGCTTGCTATGCAATCGCGTTGGAGATGATTCATAGAACCACATTTGAAGCAAGGAGCCGAAGCATTGTTCGGCGGATGGCCACCACGCCTGGGACCGGAACCAAAACTGTTCCTCCCTCTGGGAGCGGCGGCTCTGCCATCATCCCTTGTCCAAGAAAGCGGTCGGCCACGGCCGACGCCTCTTCTCCCTCCTCGTCCGCCACGTATTGCTCTTGGCGTACGTGGTGGCGGTGCTTGACGTTCATGAGGTTGATGCTTCTGCTTAAAAGCTTTACCACGGGCTTGATGAGATTCCGCAATGAATTTCGGTCCTCGAGGCCTCTTATTGGTGGTAAGAATCAACTCATGGTACCTCTCCTTTCTTTGAAGCACATTCATCAAATCGCTGAAGGTTTTGATAGTGCCTTTCTCGCGGAGATCGCGGTACTGATGCGACAACATGGACGCAGATTCTGGGAACGTCGTGAAAGTCTTCTCCATCATATCATCATCGGTCTTTTCGACCCCACAAAAGCTCAAATCAGATTGCAAGTTTAGCATAGTCTGATGATATTCCTGGACGGAATCAAAATCCAGTAAGCGGATTTGCTCCCAATCAGACATGAGGTCTGGGAGTTGTGCGTCATGCACATTGTCGAAGCGGTCCTTGAGGATATCCCATAGCTCTTTGGGATCAGTTTTCCTCAGGTATTGCTTCTTGAGCGTTGGATGGATATGGCGCCTGAGAAACATCAGGGCTTGTGCTTTCTGTTCAGGAGAAGCGTGTAAGCTTTCATCCTCAGGAGGGTTGATGGTGGCAGTAAATCTTTTACCAATGAAAGTGTTCTCAACATCTGAGACCCACCTCTTGTATTCCTTGCCTTGGACATCCAAGATGTCAAATTCTGGACGCTGAGTGTCAGCCATCTACAGAACACAAACAGGGAGACGTTAGTATGTTTGAATACTAATCAAGTTTGATTGTTCTTTTTAGAACAGTGCCAAGATATATCATGGTCACATAAATCGATGCTTAACGTGACTTCAAGTCACAATCGATATCTTCCCTTTGTTTTCTTTCCAAAAAAGAATAATACGTTATGGTTCACAGTGACATCACAGTCACAAGCATAACGGTGGCCGGTAACATCACAGTTACCCCAATAAACGTTGGCACCGGGGTGACTAAATCCCCGTATGCCGTCCCGAGAAGCGATAGAATCGGGATGAAGAAGCAGGGACACGGAAAGGTCCCGGAAGAGAAAACAAAACCCAACTATTGAAATTTTCATAAGCGGGAACGTTTATAAAAATATTTACCTCTTCAAGAGAAGCTTGATCAAACGAAACTTGACTCTTGGGGAAGCTTGTTTTCTTCGATTTTTCTTGATTTCTTCTCAACCACGAATAAGGGTTCGCGGATCGCTTGCTTGGCTTGCGAGCAATTTTGATCTTCTGGCAGATGCGTGCAAAAAGTAGCACGCAAGGGAGAGCTGCTGGCGAGCGGGTTGTCTGCCTAGAGGCAGAGGAGGAGCAGTACTCGAGGGTACAGTGCGGCAGGCGAACAGCGCAGATGCTGCTGAGAAGAGGCCGACGGTGCCGAAGGGAAGAATCGGCGGCCGACGGTAGGTTAGGGTTTCGGAAAAAATCGGAATTAGGGTTTCTAGGGCTTATTAGACGGGAGGCTAGAGCAATGTGCTGATAACGTGTTGTAGGAGAAATAGATTGATAAATCTCTCTGTGTTTATTCATTGATAAGGAGGCCTTTATATAGGCATTACATCAAGTATCCCTGGCGAACAGGGATTCCTTATCTAATAGAGTATCTAGACTACAAGTCTTATTAGGACAAGACACACCACGGAAGTTACGGAGTTAACCTTCCTTGAACACCTAAATAATAAAATATTAAAGATTGTTACAAATAATATCTTTGAAGTTGCCTTATATACTCCTGCATCAGATTCCCCTGGTTGGAAAGAATTCGTCCTCGAGTTCAAGTCTTTAATTGATAAAATTACTCGCAAAATCTTCCATTGCTTCAAATCTTCTTTTGAAAGATTGGCTTGAAATTGACTTCTTCCTTTCCAAATTAATAACTACTTTGAATATCTTCCTTGTATGGACTTGAGAAAGTTTCTCATCACAATTAATTTCGCCAGCCCGAAATTCCTCTTACCATTCTTGATTCCATTGACAATTTCTACTAAATCATGTATGAGATCTTCCTCCAATGAGCCAATATGAAATTCCTCCATTCCATTTGAATTCTCTTCTTCACTTCGGACTCCAATGCAAATGCTATTTTCGCTAGACTCATAACAAATTCTAGCAACTGGAACACAAATCATTTGGTCATCCGCACCACTATCACAAAATTCAAAATCCTCATAATGATCATACCTCGGTGGTTTGTCGAAATCCATAACGCCTTTTTTTCTTCTTTTTCTAAGTTTTCATTAACCGGAGTAAAAATAAAACTCGAACATCCACAATCGAAACTAAGTCCTCTCCTCTCGTCCGACTCACACCATGGAGCGCAGAGTTGAAAAGCTCACACCACGGAGCGCAGAGTTGAAAAGGGTCAAACACATATCTAGAGCTGATAGGCGGTGTAGTAGTTATTTGGTACTCAGCTTTCAAGGTGAGTTGATATATCTAGAGCTGCTTCAAGTCAAATTGTAAGAGTCATCCGTCTGTTGAAGGATTAAATGGATATAAGAAAAGGAAAAATGGAAAGGAAAAATGGTGAAGAAAGAGAAAGAAAAAGAATGCAGAAGTAGTCAAGGAGGAGAAGAATAAAGAAGAAATTAAGGCCCAGTTTGGGATTGCTGTGCTGTGAGCAGAATTGCTTTTGAATTTGCTGTGAGCAGAATTGCTTTTGAATCTGCTGTGAGTAGAATCAGCTGAGGTGTTTGGTAAACTGTTTTTAAAAGTGCTGTGAGAACCAAAAAACAATTTCGTGTGTTTGGTGAGTTATAAGTAAAAATTGTTTTGGATGGTATAATGACAAAAATAGGCATTGTTATAAATTGATATTAAAATAAATAATTGTTTCTTTTGTATATAATTATAAAGTTAATCCATTATATTACATAAGATTTCTTAACACCATAATAAATGATTGATTATTATTTAATTAGATTAGTATATCACAATCTAAGAAAAAACAAATATTACAATTTGTTACAAATATAACTGATTCCTGCAAAAGCATCTCTTACCCTGCTTCTCCAAAATCCACTTTTAAGAGAATCAATTCTTCTAAAATCAGTTTTATGGGTTGTTACCAAACACTTAAAATTAGACCCAGAATCACTTTTGACCCCAAAAGCAGTTTGAGAATCAATCCCAAACTGGGCCTAAGAGGAGGAGAAGAAGAAGAAAAGGAGGATGAGGAGAAGAAGATCAGATTTGGGTGTCCAAATCAAATCTTGATATCGGGATGGAGAGAAGGAGGAAGAAGAATGAGAAGGAAGAGGAAATTGGAGGAAAGAAGATCTTCAACTGACAGAGTAGTGCCAAGGAGGTGAAAGGGTAAGGCAAAACAGGTGTAGACACGTCTAACGATACTTCTGGAGACTTTTGTTGTTGTTAATATAAGATCCCTACAGAATACCATCTTTTGTTCATACCACGCACCAATATGCAGAGGACAATCTTATGTATATCATTATTCCATGTCATTGTAGCTGATAAGAGCTTTCAAATGTCCACAAATTAATACATATCATGGAATAGGTATAAGGAACAATGAGATAGTGCAGAGGCTAGAGAGATTTATCACAAAAAGTCAAAAATCATCTGGAAAGATGTATATATAGTTATACATGTATAGGCCTCAGCTCAATACCTTCCACAATGAGGCCGCTCTTTAGTTCATTAATTTCCGTTACACTGCACTCTACAACACCATCATCATTTCTTTGTTCAATGAAGAACTGACCCATCTCAATCTCCATCCACCCATCTGCTCTGTGTCGAGCTCGCTGAGGCATAGGGTCTAGGATCACACTATGCACACTCACAACCGCACTTTGTTGATAATTGATGCGCAACACAATAGGTGTTCTTGCCAACCCTGATCTTACTTCTGAGAGCTGATACACAAGGTAAGCTGCATAGGTTGTTCCTGGGGATAAGTTCTTAGTCGATATGCACGCCCTGATGTCAAGCCACCATACAAGTTTGAGCTTAGCCACTTCAGAGAACCTGTCACATACATACGTACCTATCCATCAGAACTACATATATATTATCACACAGACGATTAATATCAGGTTCAACTCGGTACTATTACAACATTCATAATATCATGCCCCTTGAGGAAGTAATATATACCTGGACTGTGGTAGAGTCATCCATTGCCAGTATGTGGGTGTATCTGCCCATGCAATTGCAAGCCCTCTTGCACCTACCATATAACATATCTTGCCACTCTGCCTATCTAGTGCAAAGCTCTGCAGCAAAGATTTAAGGATCAATATTCCATGTAACCTTTAGCTAGAAGTAGACATTGTCACATTGTGTATCAAGATCGTTGCTTCCTTAACTAAACATTTAGCTTGGATGCTCCTATAGTCCACCATTTATGTACTCTGATCCCTCCAATTTATATTACTGTTAAAATTGTTAATGTTTTATTTAAATCGACTGGTGATTCCATTGCACCCAGTTCCATTACTGTCGCCTCTACTCGAGACTGATCTGCCCCTCTATTCTACCCTCTCCCCTCCATTTCATCAAGATTTTCCAAGATTCGTAACACCCAAAAGTAAATCGTCAGACCAACCAAGTATTTGATTGATGAATTACTGGATCATAGCCCCAAAATCTATATCACAAGGGACTACGGAGGAGCTGGAAATTAAAGGAAGTATTCAATCATAAACTGTGAAACATAGTACAGACAGAGACTGATACATATAGAATTCAAAGAAGCATAAGTTGAGTTACCATGTGGCCATTGGCAATGATGATGGGGTGGGTGCAGAGATGGAAGTAGAGATCCTTCCTGGGTATGGAAAACAAAGAAGAGGAGGATGAAGATTGGGCAATGATGTGCTTATAATGGGGAGGAAGAAGTCTGTCCCAGACAATATCAGAATCGGCAGCATTCTTAAAGAGACGAGAGACGGCACATGACCTGCAAGCATCGCAAGGTGACGTAAAAGATATGATGTGCGAGACGCACTCCACTGGCAACCTCTTCATTTCTTCTTCTACTTTACACTATTTTTCATCTATGTCTACTGAGTTTCTCAATAAAATATCTAACAACACGACGACACGAGGACCCGCCCACGCCAGCCGGGCGTAGACTATATACATTATTATAAGTCTTCCCACAATTTTTTTTTATCTTCTAAAAACTAATCACAATTTTCCTTCAAAACAATTGTTTTATGAAAAAAAAAAAAAATTTAATCAAGAGATCTCTTAAAACAATTTATATGCATATATATGTCGAAAACCCAAATTTGAAATGAACAAAGAAAAATCATTATCACACTTAAAAATGAGTTGTACGATTACAGTAATTAATATTATACATAACCGTTACAAGTGACTTACTGATTGAGTGTCAAAATCGAAATTTGAAATACGTGTAGCAAAATCGTTATCACACTTAAGAAGTGAGTAGTAGGATTATAGTAATTGATTATATACATAACCGCTGCTGTAAGTGACTTACTAATTGATTGTCGAAATCGAGGACCTCCTACTCTCTTAACAATACTAATTCGAATAATAAAAAGCAGTTAAAATAAACTGACACCGTGTGTTAAAAATCTATTACCTTATGAACTTAGATGTGGCAAGTTCGAGTACCATCCATCAGTATCTTAGCTTCCGGAGCAAGCCCGAATGACCAAGCGAGTAAATTGGAAAAGCAATATATATTTCGAAGAACAATAATAAACCAGGGGAGATAGTACCACCTCTTTGAGGTTACACAGAAAAAAAAAGAACTTATGCAATACAATACATTTGCCGAAACAAAAAAAAAAGAAACTGTTGACAGTAGCCGCAGAGAGGCTACAGCAGGCCCACAGACCCGCAGCAAGTGCACCAGGGCCCGGCCCAAGGCCCGGGACCGGCTCACCAGCACCCGGCCTCGGGGCCCAGCACTCTATCCTGCCGCCAGGGACCCTGGGGCCGAGGGCGCCTGCCTGCCAAAGAGGGCACCAGAATGTACAAACAGAAGGGAACCAGTCCTACATCGAAGGGTAAGGCCAGCCCTCACCCTCAACCACCTATATAAGGGCCCCAACTACCCTCTTTAATAGGTAACTTATCTCTCTCTCCGCTTACATACGTGTCTTGGTTATATATATTCCAACTATACTAACTTAGGCATCGGAGAGGAGAAGACCGGCCCGCCCGGTATTCCCCTTAGTGAGCAGGATTGCAGGAGATCAAGTTGGATTCACCAGTATCTACCAGGCCTCCGGGTTTAGGCAGAAACAGAAACCCTCTAACGAAATAAGAGATCATATGCTCATCTAAAGGATCTCACCGATGCATGTTGCAATTTCTGGGTCTCTCTGAAAATTCTGAGTAACATTGAGCTATATCTCTTTAGGCCTAACCTCAATACCTTCAATGATGAGGCCACGCTTACAGTTGCTGACTTCCTTTATGCTGCACTCTACAGCATTATCATCGTCTTCCTCTTCAATGAAAAATATACCTATCTCAACCTCCATCCATCCATCTCTTCTGTGTCGAGCTCGGGGAGGCGTAGGGTCTAGGATCACTCTATGCACAGTCACAACGCCACTTTGTTGATAACTGATACGTGACAGGAGAGGCGATGCAAATCCATATCTGTGTTGTGAGAGCTGATACACAAGGTAAGCTGCATAGGTTGTTCCTCGCGATAAATTCTTAGTCTCTATGCAAGCCATGATGTCCAGCCACCATACAAGTTTGAGCACAGCCACTTCAGCAAACCTATCAGTTATATCACACATGCAAATGTTTACAAACTACAACACAATCAAATATTCATCCCCTTTCGAAAGCAAGTATACCTGGAGTTGGATAGAGCTATCCATTACCAATAAGCGGGTGTATCTGCCCATGCAATTACAAGCCCTCTTGCGCATACCATATAACATTTCTTGCCGCTCTGCTTTTCTAGTGCAATGCTCTGTGTCAAAGAGTATATGATCAATAATGCACAGATATATAGATATTGAATCTCATGGCATCATTGGCATGGGCAGTCAATCTTTTTTCCTTTTTATTTGCCTGCCCTCAAATTTCAGTTTGTATTTGTTGCCGTTCTTTGTACCACTGTTAAAATCTTTTTAAACATTTCAGAGGACTCCTTTTGCCTTGCTACTAGGTAGCAATAACCAATTTCACTCCCTTTATAATTTAGTATATATCCACCCAATTTTCCACATTTATACTTAAATCTGTAGCTAGCTGCTTAATTAAGTTAACTAGTAAACAGTTCAATGTTCAAGAGGGACTACTACGATTTAGCCTAGCTTCCTTTAATCTATATATGGATACTTACGCAAATGTCCTGAATCTCGTCATATAGTTAAGATTGATCAATCTGCAAGATATTCATATATGTTACAGAGACAGAATGATACTAATTAAGCTATATGTAATCATAAACAGGTAAGATAGGTGCATAACACTGTTGAAGAGCAGATGTAATTAGTAGTAAAATTTGGTTCACTTACCATGTTACCATTGCTTATAATGATGGGGTGACTGCAGAGACGAAAGTAGAGATCCTTCTTGGACATGGAGTTCAAAGACGATGATGAAGGGGATTGTAAAATGATTTGCTTATAATCCCGAGGCAGAAGCCTCTCCCAGACAAAATCAGAATCTGCAGCTATTTTCAAGACAGGAGAGACCACTGATGATCTGCAGGCATCACGCGGCGATGTGAGGGAAATGATAAGGGAGATGCACTCCGTAGGCAACATGCTGATCTTGTCCATTTCTTATTTCTTCCTCTTTTAGATCTCTAGCTAGCTTGATATCTAATATATGAAAAATATTGAGCAAGAAGAAAGTGGACGTATGAGTGACTTTTAAAAGTTCAGAACTTTGGTCTAAGTCAATGATCAAGCAGGATTAGTATATGGATTGTTCTACATTATTGAAAACTCCGTCTGATTAGAAATAAAGGGTTGCAATCCACATTTCTTAGTCATGGTTGGCCTTAAACAAGTAAAGTAAAGAACTAAACTAGCTGGCCTTACGCAAGCAAGCTACATACACACAAACTTGCATTTCTTTTCAATTCTGTGTCGACATACTAACCATAGTGAAATATGTATTAATAGTAGTTTTTGCTGATGAGTGCTTGTTTTCTGCTTAGTTTGTGTGTAAATAAGAAGAACGTAAAAAGGTGAATCTAACTTGATGAAAGTGTTTCAAGCTTCATTCATCAATTATATGATTTTGTGCTGTTCTAGATCGTGGCTGATCTTACAGCTAGCTGGGGCGATTTCATTGTTCTAGCACGGGGTTAGATCGAGTTTGTTACATTTGAACCAAGATTGTCACATATTAATCTGACAGCATGAGGGAGGCTGATTCGAGCTAGCCACACTATATATTGTTACATTTCATCACATTCTATGGCATATACTAGACGTCTAGTTTAGGCCTAATCTCAATGCCTTCCACAAGGAGGCCGCTCTTAGTGCCATTAACTTCCCTCACACTACATTCTATAGTAGCATTGTCTCCTTCTTTGACGAAGAACTCTCCCATCTCCACCTCCATCCACCCATCTCCTCTATATCGAGCTCCTGGAGACACTGTGGAAGGGTCTAGCACCACGCCATGGTAAGGCGCTTCTACTCGGCTTTGTTCCCAAGTGACGCGAAACTCAATTGGCGTTCGTGCAAAGCCAAGTCTGCATCCTAAGAGCTGATACACAAAGTAAGCTGCATAGGTTGCACCGGGGGAGAACATTCTAGTCTTAATGTGTGCCTTGATGTCAAGCCCCAATACATGTTTCAGCTCAGCTACTTCACAAAACCTGTGTAAATGATTCACGTATATATGCATCTCAAATTGAAGTATGAGCAATCAAAAAGAATAGTCCAATTAGTACCCAATTAAAAGAACAACTATCCTACAAATTATTAAGTATATATACGAATATAGCATCATTAAAAAGTACCTTGATGCTGGTACGGTGGTCCATTGCCAATTACCAAGTTTATCTTCTATCCCTGCAATGGAAAGCCCTCTGGCCCCTATCATATAACATTTCTTTCCACTCTTCTCTTCTAGTGCAAAGCTCTGTGTCAAAATTCAATCAAAAATTTAAACAAGGAGCTAGTGAAAACATTGATTATTAGGCTCAACATTGGGTATGATTTTAATGCTTGACGATCTTTTTAGCATTAGTTCTATAATCAACTAAGATAATTGTTGAAATATATCAAAGAATCCTTTATGTAGATAAACGATATATATTACCATGTTACCATCTAAGATTATGCGTTGGTGGTGAACTCGAAGACGGAAGTAGAGAGCCTTCTTGGAGATGGAGTTCAAGGATGATGATGCAGGCAATAGGGATTTAGATATGATTTGCTTAATATCTCGAGGCAAAAAGCTTTCCCATACAAAATCCGAATCCGCAGCTTGTCTGAAGACAGAAGAGACTAGAGATGATCTGCAGGCATCGCGAGGGGATGTTAGGGAAATGATGTGGGAGATGCAATCCACAGGCAGCATGCTGATCATCGTGTTCTTCATCTCCAGCTTGTCGCACAAATATGGTGAAGAATTTGAGATCAAGAAGAAAGAGATTTTGGGAAAACTTTATCTCGTACTAATTTGATTGTACAGGAAAAAAGGAAAGAAGAAGAATATATGCAACTAAGCTATATGGCTTATAACTACAGTAAACAGCCAAGTGGGAGATAAAATAATATACATAGAGCAACTTGTTGTAGGAGAAATAAATGATAGTAAAAATTTTGTGTCTCTATTCATTGATAAGGAGGCCTTTATATAGGCATTACATCAAGTATCCCTGGCGAACAGAGATTCCCTATCTAATAGAGTATCTAGACTACAAGTCTTATTAGGACAAGACACACCACGGAAGTTACGGAATTAACCTTCCTTGAACACTCCCCCTTGTGTCGCGTCCTCAATGGTGCATGAACTGTTGCCTCGTTAAAACCTTTGCCAGCAAACAAAAACCTCTTGGGCAAAAATAAAAGCATGGTCTAAGGAAAAAGAGTACAACGCACCAACTACAAGTATGTGAGACATGCATAACTATGCTCCCCCTGAAGTCTAGATGAGAACTCCCCCTGATAGTCAGTCAGTCTTTGAGTTCGGATAAGCGACACATACCAATGCGCTTTACATGCTTCATAAATGTAGATTTGGGTAGAGACTTGGTGAATAGATCAGCTGCATTATCTTCTGAGCTGACTTGCTTCACTTGGATATTCAAAGTCTCTTGCTGCTGCTGATTATAGAAGAACTTAGGCGAAATGTGTTTAGTATTGTCACCCTTAATGTATCCCAACTTCATCTGCTCAATGCATGTTGCATTATCTTCAAATATGCAAGTTGGTCCCATCGTAGTAGACTCAAGTCCACTAGACTCTCGAATGTGAGATATAACTGAGCGGAGCCAAATACATTCTTTGACTGCTTCATGTAGTGCAATAATCTCAGCATGGTTCGAGGAGGTAGCAACAAGGGTTTGCTTGGTTGATCTCCAAGATATCGCCGTATTCCCAATGGTAAAAACATAACCGGTTTGGGAACGTCCTTTGTGTGGATCTGACAAATATCCAGCATCAGCAAATCCTACCATCACATCATTTGGTGTATCTGAGTAGGAGGGGGTATCGCCAAAGCCGTATCGGGACCACGACTTAGCATCCGCGGGTCCGGATAAGTTGGCGGATATGGCTACAGGATGGCGGATGGATGAGCCAAAGCCAGTCTTGGCGGATATGACTGGCGGATGGCGATCCGAGCCACGGTTTGTGCTGTTAGATGCAAGAGATCGACTAGATGTCGGATCCTGATGAGTGTATCGATAGTACAAGCCCATGTCAAGGGTTCCTTTAAGGTATCGGAAGATGTTCTTGATTCCAACCCAATGACGTTGTGTTGGCGCAGAGCTAAATCTAGCTAACAAGTTCACTGAGAACGCAATGTCTGGTCTAGTACATTGAGCTAAGTATAACAAAGCTCCAATTGCACTAAGATATGGATATTCAGCTCCCAAGACCTCTTCGTCATCTTCTTTCGGACGAAAGAGATCTTTGTTGATATCCAGACTTCTAACGACCATGGGAGTGCCTGTAGGATGCATAACTTTGTCCATGTTAAATCGCCTGAGCATCTTTCGGACATATGCAGATTGGTGTATAAAGATTCCACCACTTCGGTGCTCTAGTTCTAAGCCTAGGCAAAACCGAGTCCTTCCCAGATCTTTCATCTCGAATTCGGATTTCAAATAGCTAGCGGTCTCATTGATCTCATTTAGAGTTCCAATGATGTTCATATCATCAACATAGACGGCTATAATGGCAAATCCTGAACTTGTTCTCTTTATGAACACACAAGGGCATAACTCATCATTCTTGTATCCTTTCCCAATCAAGTAATCACTTAACCGTGTGTACCACATCCTACCAGATTGTCGGAGTCCATATAGAGATCGTCTCAACCTGATAGCAAATGAACTTCGTGGTTTTTGCTCACTTGACTTGGGTAACGAAAGTCCTTCTGGCACTTTCATGTACATCTCCGTATCTAGATCCCCATAAAGATACGCAGTTACAACATCCATAAGCTGCATATTGAGTCTCTCTGAGACTACTAAACTGATTAAGTATCGGAAGGTAATAGTATCCATGACAGGAGAATACGTCTCATCATAATCAATTCCAGGGCGTTGAGAAAAACCTTGCGCCACGAGTCGAGCTTTATATCACTGGACTTCACCATTCTCATTTCGCTTTCTGACAAAGACCCATTTATGTCCAACAGGCTTCACGTTCGGCGGTGTAGGCACAACCGGTCTGAATACTTGCCTTTTCTTTAGAGAGTCTAGTTCAGCCTGGATTGCTTCTTCCCACTTCGGCCAATCCGCCCTACGTTGACATTCATCAACAGTGCGGGGTTCCATATCGTCGTCGTCAATGACTTCTTGAGCAACGGCGTAGGCGAATGCATCATCGATATACATGGAATTCCTTTCCATAAGATTGTGCATGCATAAGTAGTTTAGTGAGATTTCCTTGTTCTCCAACATCAACAGTGAGTCTGAGGCGTCCCCCAGATGATTCAGAGTTGATTCTTGGACATAGGGATAGTCGGAGACAATCTCGTGTGACGGCGTCACAGTATCGATGATGAACGGATCGCTTTGTGCCTGGACACATGCCCTCTTTCTAGGTACATTGTCCTTGGAACCGATTGGTCTCCCCCTCTTTCTAGGAGGATCCGAAGTCGACGCCGGCCCTCCACTTGGAGGTGCCGAGCCTAGGCTGCCGATGGCACCTAGGGCTGCGGGTCCGAGACCGGCGGCGCGTGCTCGCGCATGGCGAGGTATGTTGAGCCTTGCAGGTACATTCGCAGCAGGTATGGTTGATCTTGTCACTTTCGCAATATCAGTAAAGGAGTCGGGCATCGTATCCGCCACCTTTTGTAGTTCCAATATGCGTTGTATTTCGGTCTCACACTGAGATGTACGGGGATCATAATGAGACATAGTGGGAGAGAACCACGTCAATTCCTGACGTTCACTTGGGACGGATGCGGCCCCATCTCCCCCTAACGGCGGGAAGGATGTCTCATTAAAGTGACAATCTGCAAATCTTGCAGTAAACAGATCACCTGTCATAGGTTCTATATAGCGGACAATTGTTGGTGCTTCATATCCAACATAAATAGCTAATCGTCGTTGTGGACCCATCTTGGTACGCAGTGGAGGCGTGATAGGCACATATACGGCACAACCAAAAGTACGCAGATGCGAAATATCAGGCTCGTAACCAGTTACCAACTGGTACGCACTAAATTGTTGGCTATCTGTGGGTCGTAGACGAATAAGCATAGCTGCATGTAGTATTGCATATCCCCATGCCGAAACCGGCAAGTTTGTGGCCATGACAAGAGACCTAGCTACAAGCTGTAGTCTCTTGATAGCGGCTTCTGCAAGACCGTTCTGAGAATGAACGTGGGGCACGGGATGTTCAACTTCAATCCCAACTGACATGCAATAGTCATCAAAACACTTTGACGTAAACTCTCCAGCATTATCCAGTCTGATTGACTTAATCGGATTGTCCGGGTGGTGAGCCCGAAACTTAATGATCTGAGCTAGGAGTTTAGCGAATGCAGCATTCCTCGTGGACAACAACGCTACGTGTGACCAACGCGTTGACGCATCAACCAGAACCATGAAATATCTAAATGGTCCGCATTCTGGTGTTATAGGTCCACAAATATCACCTTGTATTCGTTGTAGGAACGGAATATTCTGTTTATTATCAATAGCAAAGGATGGTGTTGCTTGAAGTTTTGCTAGTGAACAAGCTTTGCAAAACGAACGATGAGCATTAGACATCGCTACAGAAGCATGAGAAGCAGGAGGAGGCCGAACCTCTCCTTGGAGCCGAGAGGCGGCTATCGACGGCATGGCAGCCGAACCGAGGCCGAGGCGCCCTCTGTGCTTTTGTGATCGGAAAAATGGATGACCGTGGGAGCATTTCAAAATACGGATCATCAGATCACGACCCGGATGACCGAGTCTATCATGCCAAAGCTTATAAGCATCAGAATCACATAATATAACAACATGAGATTCGTTGGCTCGAATGGTTGTGAAATACATGCCATTTCGAACTCGCTTACACTTCTCCACAATGCGAGTGCCCATAGATTGAGTGGAGGTGATCAACAGATATTCAGTTCCATCTTCAACATAAGTGCTGAGGTGATAGTCGTTGTCACGCACATCCTTGAAAGCTAGCAAGGTTCTTGGCGCCTTAGGCGCATATAGGGCGTCCTCTACCCGAATTTCAGTGCCATTTGGCAATAAGAATTGAGCAGTGCCACGACCCTTAATTACGGGTCCAGTTCTTGTCATCGTAGATAACGACGATTCTCTTGGCGAAAAATCCGAAAACAATTGCCGATTCCTCAGAATCGTGTGAGTTGTTGCACAATCCAACAAACACTCAATCTCGCCTTGATACATCTACAAAAACAATGTAAATTGAATCAATAGTCTACTTTAGACTTTGGCGAACACTTTAAAGTAAGTGTACTGAAGCAATATATCATCACAAAATGAAGTGCATTAAGGCCAATAACATAGCCATGGCAACGACATAACTTGAGAGAAAAAGATAAGCCTCATTTTAATCACCGAGTACCAACATTGATAATCATAGCCTAGGTCAGAGATTGAGACCGGACACCGTCGTAGGTGGCGTGGCCGAGCCAAGGCCGGGGCCAAGCCAAAGCCGAAGCTGTGGTAAGGCCGAAGCTACTCTGAGGCCGAGCCGAAGCAAGGCGAGTGGTGAGGGTCGGTCTGGCATTGAGGCAATGCGATGCGACGGTTGAGCTAAATCTGAAGCATGGCGAGTCCGAAGACACGTCGTTGCCGAGCCATTGATGCAAAAGTTGCATTTGTTCGATAGGCTATCGATTGTTGGTTTCAAAAACTGGATTCGGTGCTGAGCCAAGGTGGCGAGTGGCCATGGCGAGTGAGGCCTAGCGAGTCGCGGCCAAGCGCTTAGGGGCATTGGCGAGCGAGGCTTGGCGGATCGCAGCCAAGTTGGCGGATCGCGGATCGCGGATCGGGGCCAAGTTGGCGAATCGCTGATCGGGATCTCGGATCGCGGATCTTGGATCGCGGATCTCGGATCGCGGATCTCGGATAAGTTGGTGAATAGCCATGGCGAGCGAGTCCTGGCGGATCGCGGTCAAGTTGGCAGATCGCGGATCACGGCCAAGTTGGCGGATCGCAGATCGTGTATCGCGGCTCGCGTATCGCGGCTCCCGGATGGCGTATTGCGGCTCGCGTATCGCGGCTAGCGGATCTCTCCTTTTTGTCTTTGTGATCTTTTTCGGATATGAGTTAACATCACCAGAATTTTGGTGAACTCAAAATGATTATGCCATTGAGAATTGGACGCATTGAACCAATTTTGCTTTCAGGGATGTAAAAATCTCAAATCATTCGTAGAATAAGATAGATTTTATTGATGACAACTCAAAAATACATCAAGTTTGTTCTAAATAGAACGACTTATCGAACAAAGTCGTGATTTATTGACTATTCTGTCAAAATAACAATCAAAATCAAACTTGAACATGTATCTCATGACCGAAGTCAAATACTTATTCATAATCCGGAGTATCATACTCCTGAGTCCTACGTTTCTTGGTAGGTTGGAAGTCATCGATGGCGAAGTTCGTATCTTCCTCATCGTATTCTTCTTCCACAAAAACTCCTACATAGTGTGTTTCTTGTTCTATGTATTGT
This sequence comes from Potentilla sterilis, assembly GCA_963682095.1. Classification (NCBI taxonomy): domain Eukaryota; kingdom Viridiplantae; phylum Streptophyta; class Magnoliopsida; order Rosales; family Rosaceae; genus Potentilla; species Potentilla sterilis. The sequence continues at coordinate 34,610,487 of OY821767.1, read as the reverse complement.
TTGTGTTTCTTGTAAGCGGCTTGAATATCTCTACTTGCTGTGCAATCGCGTTGAAGATGATTCTTAGAGCCACATTTGAAGCAAGGAGCCGAAGCATTGTTCGGCGTATGGCCACCACGCCTGGGACCGGAACCAAAACTGTTCCTCCCTCTGGGAGCGGCGGCGCCGCCACCATCCCTTGTCCAAGAAAGCTGTCGACCATGGGCGACGCCTCTTCTCCCTCCTCGTCCGCCACATGTTGCTCTTGGCGTACGTGGTGGTGGTGCTTGACGTTCATGAGGTTGATGTTTTTGCTTAAAAGCTTTACCACGGGCTTGATGAGATTCCGCAATGAATTTCGGTCCTCGAGGCCTCTTATTGGTGGTAAGAATCAACTCATGGTACCTCTCCTTTCTTTGAAGCACATTCATCAAATCACTGAAGGTTTTGATAGTGCCTTTCTCACGGAGATCGCGGTACTGATGCGACAACATGGACGCAGATTCTGGGAACGTCGTGAAAGTCTTCTCCATCATATCATCATCGGTCTTTTCGACCCCACAAAAGCTCAAATCAGATTGTAAGTTTAGCATAGTCTGATGATATTCCTGGACGGAATCAAAATCCAATAAGCGGATTTGCTCCCAATCAGACATGAGGTCTGGGAGTTGTGCGTCATGCACATTGTCGAAGCGGTCCTTGAGGATATCCCATAGCTCTTTGGGATCAGTTTTCCTCAGGTATTGCTTCTTGAGCGTTGGATGGATATGACGCCTGAGAAACATCAGGGCTTGTGCTTTCTGTTCAGGAGAAGCGTGTAAGCTTTCATCCTCAGGAGGGTTGATGGTGGCGGTAAATCTTTTACCAATGAAGGTGTTCTCAACATCTGAGACCCATCTCTTGTATTCCTTGCCTTGGACATCCAAGATGTCAAATTCTGGACGCTGAGTGTCAGCCATCTACAGAACACAAACAGAGAGACGTTAGTATATTTGAATACTAATCAAGTTTGATTGTTCTTTTAGAACAGTGCCAAGATATATCATGGTCACATAAATCGATGCTTAACGTGACTTCAAGTCACAATCGATATCTTCCCTTTGTTTTCTTTTCGAAAAAGAATAATACGTTATGGTTCACAGTGACAACACAGTCACAAGCATAACGGTGGTCGGTAACATCACAGTTACCCCAATAAACGTTGGCACCGGGGTGACTAAATCCCCGTATGCCATCCCGAGAAGCGATAGAATCGGGATGAAGAAGCAGGGACACGGAAAGGTCCCGGAAGAGAAACAAAACCCAACTATTGAAATTTCAGAAGCGGGAACGTTTATAAAAATATTTACCTCTTCAAGAGAAGCTTGATCAAACGAAACTTGACTCTTGGGGAAGCTTGTTTTCTTCGATTTTTCTTGATTTCTTCTCAACCACGAATAAGGGTTCGCGGATCGCTTGCTTGGCTTGCGAGCAATTTTGATCTTCTGGCGGATGCGTGCAAAAAGTAGCACGCAAGGGAGAGCTACTGGCGAGCGGGTTATCTGCCTAGAGGCAGAGGAGGAATAGTACGCGAAGGTACAAAGCGGCAGGCGAGCAGCGAAGATGCTGCTGAGAAGAGGCCGACGGTGCCGAAGGGAAGAATCGGCGGCCGACGGTAGGTTAGGGTTTCGAAAAAAATTTCGGAATTAGGGTTTCTATGCGCTATTAGACGGGAGGCTAGGGCAACGTGCTGATAACGTGTTGTAGGAGAAATAGATGATAGTAAAAACTCTGTGTCTCTATTCATTGATAAGGAGGCCTTTATATAGGCATTACATCAAGTATCCCTGGCGAACAGGGATTCCCTATCTAATAGAGTATCTAGACTACAAGTCTTATTAGGACAAGACACACCACGGAAGTTACGGAATTAACCTTCCTTGAACACAACTAAAGTATTTTTGTAAGAGAAGGAAAGAAGGAGACGCCATAGCAGAAGAAGCAGAGAGGGCAGAAGTCACACATCACAGCAGCAACTCAGTTGGTGCTGAAGAGGCAACTAAGTTCAAATGTGACTATATCTTCAACTTGACCAGAGAAGGGAAGCATTCTTCAACACACACAACAATAAGAAAAATACTAAGGACACCCATGTTTCTCAACACTCCCCCTCAAGCGAAGGCTAGAGAGAATCGAGAGCCAAGCTTGACCAATAAGGCTTCAAACTGAGCTGAAGGGAGAAGTTTTGTAAAGACATCAGCAAGTTGTTCACTTGAGCGAATATAAGCAGTAGCAATGATCCCAGACTGAACTTGATTTCTGATAAAATGACAATCAACTTCAATATGCTTTGTACGCTCATGGAAGATAGGATTAGCTGCAATATGCATAGCAGCTTGGTTGTCACAGTATAAGCTAATAGGAGAGGAACTCCGAATACCAAAATCTCCAAGAATGGTTTTCAGCCAAATGAGCTCACAAGCAGTTGATGCCATAGCTCGATACTCTGCCTCGACACTTGATCGAGCTACAACGGTTTGTTTCTTGCTTTTCCAAGTCACAAGGTTGCCACCAACAAAAGTACAATATCCGGTGGTTGATTTTCTATCAAGCATGTTGCCTGCCCAATCTGAATCAGTATATCCTTCCAACTTAAAATGATTATGCTTGTGCATCACTATACCACGAGTAATGGAGCCCTTGAGATATCTAAGGATGCGTTTCACAAGCTGATGGTGATGTAAAGTTGGAGCATGCATAAACTGACTCAGGATACTTACAGCATAAGTGATGTCAGGGCGAGTGATAGTGAGATAGATGAGCTTGCCTACTAATCTCTGATATGCAGTCAGATTATGAAGTGATTCACTATCAACATCAAGCTTGTGATTACTTGGAAGAGGGGTTTTAGCAGGCTTGCAGGCAGACATGTCTTCTTCTTTCAACAGATCAATCACATATTTCCTCTGAGTCAGAAAGAGGCCTTTTTGAGACTGGTCCATTTCAATTCCGAGAAAGTATCTAAGAGGACCAAGATCCTTGATGGAAAAAGCTGAATGAAGAATAGACTTAATGGCTTGAATTTCATCAGCATTATCCCCAGTAACAATAAGATCATCAACATAAACAAGAATAACCAACTTACCAACCTTGCCACTTCTAATGAACAAAGAGGAATCACCAGAACTTCTTTTAAAACCAGCCTGAAGAATGACAGAGCTGAGTTTGGAATACCATGATCTTGGTGACTGTTTGAGACCATAAATGGCCTTGTGCAGCTTGCAGACCAATCCAGGCTCATTTTCTTGAGGATGACCAGGAGGTAGTCTCATAAACACATCTTCTTCCAGATCCCCATGAAGAAATGCATTCTTCACATCCATTTGATAAAGGGACCAACCAGAATTGATAGCAATTGACAAGAGAACTCTCACTGTGTTCATTTTTGCTACAGGAGCAAATGTCTCCTTATAATCCACTCCAAATGTCTGAGTGAATCCGCGAGCTACAAGGCGAGCTTTGCATTGTTCCACTTCACCATTGGAATGAAATTTCACTTTATAAACCCTTCTAGCCCCAACAATTTTCTGTCCTTTAGGAGCCTGCACAATACTCCAAGTCTTGTTGTCATTCAAGGCTTGAAGTTCATCAGCCATAGCTTGTTTCCATACGGCAGATTCACTAGCTTCTGTATAATTTCTTGGCTCTGTTACAAGACTAATCTTGGTTATGAAGGCACAATAAGCTGATGAAGCATGAGATGGGATCACAATATTCCCAATTGAATGTTTGGACTTGTGAAGTTCAAAACCTTTCAATTTTTCCGGCAGTTTCCTAGTCCGACTAGGATTTCTTCTTGGAACAGGCAGAATTGAACTTCCATTGTCAATTTGACTTGGATCATTACCATCATTATCAGCTGCATCATTAGGCTCTATGTCATCATCTGTTGCCAGAGGAAAATCAAGAGAAAGGAAGAAATGCTGATCAGCAGACCCCTCTGCAGACTCCCCTGCAAGTCTCTCTAGAAACATTTGCAGGTGTCTCTGCATAAATTTCTGTAACCACTTCTGTATGTTCATTTACAGATCTAAAAACAGGAATTTCAGCAATGTTATATGATGTTTCTGTTGCAGCCTTTGTTTTTTTTTTTTTTTTTGATTAAAGAAGGGGCAAAAACGCCCAAAGAAAAACAAACACAGAACTTAACCAGCCATGCTGGTATTTACAGTCCTAATTCTAGCAACTCCAACAATGTCATCCAACATAGTCTCAGTAATAAAAATAGGAGGTTCAGAAAACGTGCAGACACCAATTGCATGAAGAGTGCTGTTCTTGGCCAAAAGGTCTGCAACCATGTTTCTTTCCCTGTGGATATGCTGCAACTGAGCATGCTCAAACTCATGCATCAAGTCTTTGCAATTATGGAGGATGGTGCCAAGAGGGTGCAACTCATAGCAATTACTTTCCAGAAGGTTGATCAGAGTGCTAGAGTCAGATTCAATTAGGATTTTAGTGATGTGAAGATCAGCAGCTAGCTGCAGACCATAGTACAAAGCCCAGGCTTCAGCTTGGAGGACCTCACCAGTTCCAATATTGGCCATGAAACCTCCACACCAGGAGCCAGCATCATCCCTAATAACACCTCCTGCCCCAATATTGCCATTTCTTGTTCTAGAGCCATCAACATTCAACTTGAAGAAACCAGAGGTAGGCTTAATCCAAGCCAAAGATTCAGCATGCCTAGAAGGATGGGCCTTAGACCTGGCCATAGCCTTATTCCACTCAGCAGCATATCTAAAGATAACCTCAGCAGGATTATAAGGATATTGAAAGTCCATATCAAAGATACATCTGCATCTCCATTTCCAGATAAACCAACAGCAGAAAGCAAAGAAAACATTCCAATCCATATTGTTGATGTAGCATCTGGTCTGCATCATATTAGCATAGAGCCAACCATCCCAGTCCAGCACAAAGGTAGCATTCATGTTTGTGGGGATGTTACAGGAGTTCCAAACCATTTTAGCTTGAGGACAGTCCCTAAAGAGATGCAGCATGGTCTCAGGCACGCCACTGCAGTGATGGCAGGAAGAGTCTGCAGAAATATTCCTTCTTACTCTCTGAACATTTGTAAGAATTTTACTAGAAACAAAGGTCCACATAAAAATCTTCAGTTTAGGGGGAATATGCATGGTCCAGAGTTTAGGCCATCTGTAATTCTGAAACTGTTTCTCATCACAAAGCAATTTATAAGCAGATTTGACTGAAAAAATTCCAGTCGAGGAACCACCCCATATAAGAGTATCCTGGATATCATGATTAGCAATGGGAATGGTAATAATTGCATTAACAATTTCAACAGGGAGCACCTTGAGAAGCAAATTAATATTCCATGATCTATCAATCCAAAAAGCTTTGACTTTAGCAGACAGGTCAATATCATCACTTCTCAAAGCAAAGTTCTGTAAAATACCTATCTGAGCCCAATTGTCAGTCCAGAACTTGATAGTGGAACCATCCCCAACCCTCCATTTTAAGCCTTTCTTCAGCAAGGAAGCACCAAACACAATTCCATTCCAAGTACTGGAGCAGTTAGGAGGTTTTTTGTAGTTTTCCATGATTAAAGATCCATTTTGGAGGTACTTTTTCTGGTAGATTCTGTTCCAGAGCCCAATATCATTCTGCATAATTCTCCAACTAGCTTTAGCAAGCATTGCCTTATTCATGTCCACAGCTTTTTTAATTCCTAAACCACCAGAACTTTTTGGTCTACAAACCAAGTCCCAATTGGACAGATGAATCTTTTTTTTATTGACAGAATCCCCCCACAGAAAATTTCTATTAAGCTTATCCAGGTTTTCACAGGTATGAACAGGGAGCTTAGCTGTTTGCATTGCATAGATAGGAATGGAGGAGGTGACAGATTGGACAAGTGTAAGCCTACCTGCCATATTCAGAGTCTTACTCTTCCAACTAGCAAGTCTAGATTGGACTTTATCAACCAACCCTGCATAAGTTGAGGTAGTTACTCTTGAGTGAATGAGAGGCATTCCCAGATAAAGACCAAGATCAGCAGTTAGAGGGGAGCTGCAAATAGTACTAATCTCCTTAGCAAGGGAAGAGCTAACATTGGGAGAGCAGAAAATCATGGATTTCTCAAAACTGACAGACTGACCAGAAGCATTGCAAAAAATATCCATGCAATCTTTCATAACATAAGCTTGTTGAACACTAGCTTCAGAGAAAAGGATAAGATCATCAGTAAAAAACAGATGAGAAACAAGAGGCCCTGACTGAGAGGATTGAATTGGCTTCCAGACTTTCATATCAGTACAATATTGGATAATATGAGATAATTTTTCCATGCATAAAACAAAGAGATAAGGAGAGAGGGGGTCTCCCTGCCTTATACCTCTACTACCAGTAAAAGATTCAGAAAGCTCTCCATTGATGATGATCTGAAAACTAGGGGAGGAAATACAGCTCATAATGATCTTGATAAAATTAGCAGGAAGCTTAATTTCAACAAGAACTTTTTCAATAAAGCTCCAACTGAGCTTATCATAGGCTTTAGAGAGATCGACCTTCCAAGCCATAAATCCCTTTGCCCCTTTAGAGTTCTTACACTTATGCAGAATTTCCTGGCCAATCATGACATTATCAGAAATGTGCCTTCCCGGAACAAAGCTAACTTGATTAGGACTGATCCACTTTCTAAGCATAGGTCTAATTCTGTCCACAATAATCTTAGAGATGACTTTATAAATAGTGCAGCACAGACTAATAGGCCTGAACAGATGCATATGTTGAGGGTTAGAGGTTTTAGGAATCAGAGTGATTAGAGTGTGGTTAATACCAGAAGGAATGCTTCCAGTTGCAAAGGCTGAATGAACAGTAGCAGTAATATCAGGAGCACACATATTCCAGTGCTGCTGAAAAAAGAGAGCTGGAAAACCATCTACACCAGGGGCTTTGAGCTTGCCAATTCTTGAAAGAGCATCATGGATATCATCCACAGAAATAGCCCTATTCATTCTTGCAAAATCAGAAACAGGAATATCAGGAAACAAGGAAGGCAAGTCAAGGCCAGAATCCTGCACAGTATCAGCAGTAAAAAGGTTTTTAAAAAAGTCAACAGCAATAGAATGCATGCTGCTCATGTTCTCAGTCCAAATCCCATTAGCATCAAACAAACCATCGATTTTGTTCCTCCTTCTTCTGATAATTGTTGTAAGATGAAAAAATTTTGTATTCCTATCTCCTTCACTCAGCCATTTATCTCTTGATTTTTGTTTCCAAAACATAGCTTCAGCATCTCTAACATTCTCATATTCAGAGATCAGCTTTTTTTCTAACTCATGCAGAAATCTATTGCTGCCCCTCCCCAGACATCTTTGGATACCACAGATTCTAGCATTCAGAGACTTTTTCTTTTGAAAAATGTTGCCAAAAACATTTCTGTTCCAGTCACAGAGATAGGTAGCCAACCTACCAGTTTTGTCCAGAATGTCCCCTTCATGAGATTTCCAAAAATCAGCAATCAAATCAGGATAACTGTCATGATTCATCCACATGGCCTGAAACCTGAAAGGGGAACTATTTCTAGGCCTTCTAAGGCTAGGATGGAGTCTTATCAAGATAGGACAATGATCAGATCTCATCCTAGCTAAGTGAACAACACAGGCATTGGGGAAGGAAATTCTCCAATCACTGTCACAGAAGCTCCTGTCCAGTCTCTCTTTAACAAGGCTGTTAGACCAAGTATAGTCAGCTCCTTGATACCCCATATCAACTAAACCATTCCTACCAACCCAGTCTTGCATACCTCCAAATCTAAAATGCTTAGAGCCTCCAATTTTATCTGAATAAGAGAGCAGTTCATTGAAGTCCCCCAAAACCAGCCAAGGGAGATTCACAGACTGTTGAACAGATTCTAAATAGCTCCATAAGCTAGCTCTTGCAGAGTTGCAGGGGCTAGCATAGACAGCAGATAACAGCCAGGGAATTGGACCAGCACCAGAGATTTCCACAGAAACAGACTGGAAGTTAGCATTGACAGGTTTAATGCTAACCTTGCTTTTATTCCAAAGCAACCATAAACCACCAGCATAACCAGCAGCTTCACTTATTTCAAAGTCAGTGTAACCAAGAGCAAGAAGAAACTTCTTAGCACTGTTAAACTGAATTCTAGGTTCACAAATAATTAAAACATCCACATTGTGCATTTTAACCAGGTCTTGAATAGCAAACCTGAATTTTTCACTACCAGCACCTCTAGCATTCCAAAACAGAATATTATCCATCAAAAATAGAAGAGAGGGCAGGAACAAAGTCCAATTACTCATTAACCATCTCATTCTCAGAAGAGAGAGAGAGGTCAACATCACTAGCCAATTTGCTATTTTCAACAAAAATTTTCTCAACAATCACATCAGATTCCTGATCTGTTGAAGTACCTGCCCCCATTCCCATATCAGGCTCAGGAGGACAATGGCCAAACAAGCCTGCAATACCAGTGCTAAAAAGTTCTCCTGAATAATCAAGAGGAAGCTTTTTAGAGGCATGAGAGGGATGTTTAGCAATAGTACTGGACCCAGATTTGGGTTTCCTAGCAGATTTGTAAGTACTCTTAGCAGAAGATTTGAGATTAGTATTAGATAAGTCCATCAGAGGAGGTCTATCACCATGATTAGAGTCCATTAATCTCGGCTTGTTCACCTTAGGAACAGTTCTAGAGGCACCTATAGTAGGGTCAGAAGCTGGGTTGGTCACAATGGTAGTATTGGTCTGTGAAAATTTCTTCTGCTTCTCCTGGAAACTGTTCCACAACTTAACAATAACAGGAGGTTGTTTCACAGCAGAACCAACATTCTCAGTTGCAGTATCAGTTAAAACCTCAGAGGGCTCATCATGCAGGACTGAGAATCTAGACCCCATAACACCACCTTTCTTCAAATTAGAAGCATCAGAGGCCTTCTTCTTGTTCCTGTAGTTCATAAGCATCCAGGGTCCCATATCTTCCTTGATAACCATAGAATTATCAAATCCTTCATCCATTACATTTCCCTCCTCACAACTTACTGCAACACCACTGGTTGCAGCAGGTTCATTCACCTCAGGGCCAACACCATTAGCAGAAACAATATAGGGACATTTATCCTTAGCATGACCATAGCAGCCACATTCAAAGCAAATAAGAGAAATGCCTTCATACACAACATTATAGGCCACAGATTCTACTTCAACAAAAGGCTTAAGAGGTTTGTTCAAATCTACTTCAATGCACACTCTTGCAAATTTCCCTCTAGCTTGACCCAATGTGATAGGATCCACCTTCACTACATCACCAATGATCTGTCCAATTCTAGGTATAGCAAAGTCTCTAAAGTACTTGACAGGGAGACCACAAATTCTAACCCAGAGGGCCATCTTGCCAATCACCTCGGTTACAGGGTTAAACTCAGGGAACCATTTCCTAACAGTGAGGGTTTGGCCAGCAAGAATCCAAGGACCATCACATAGAGCATGATTCATGTCTTCTTCGAGGTTAAACTTCACAATGAAGAAGTCATTAGGTAAGTCAATGAGTTTCCATCCACCCTTAACTTGCCATTTCCTTCGCAGGCCCCTAAGCATGAAATCGAAAGTGTTGGTGGAATTAGGTTTACCCATAAGCTTAACCACAACAGCATATCTCCAGTCATAGTCCAGCTTGTTATGGACCTTCTCAGAGAAGCAAACATTCAGGCCATGTTTACCCTGAGAATAAGAGCAGTCCTCAGGTGAAAATTCAAAATCATCCACCATGGTTTTACTAAACCGATCTGTTGGATTTTTGAGTATACTTGCATAACTGAGCTCTTCAGTAGGTTGTAAGGGTGCCTGAACTGAAGAATCCAGCTCCTCAAGTCGAAGGGCTTCAATATCAGAAGTGACGTCACCACCATTCTTAGTACGCTTTCGTTGCAACATGGGAGATTTGATACCTCCGCCACCTCCAAGAGGAAGGGCGGAGAACGTGAAGACTGGATTCGCCACCACTCACAGTAAGGAAATTGAGGGTAGATCCAAAACGGAGCTGGGAGAAGAGGAAAGACAACAGTCGGAGAACAAAAGCGGGAAGGGATTTTTAGAGAAGGCGCGTGAGGCGCGTAGAAGAAAAAGCAGAGCGTTTTTTAGTTCTGTTGCAGCCTTTGTTGCAGGTTCAGTTTCAGGTACATATACAGAGTTATCAAACAACTCCCCCTGCAGGTCACTCTCATGGCTTTGGAAAAAGAAATTTGCCTCATCAAATCGAACATCTCGAGAGACAATGATCTTCTTTGAAATTGGATCATAGCATTTGTAGCCTTTCTGTGATGATGAGTAACCCAGAAAGGCACACTTCAATGCCCTGGGATCTAGCTTGTCTCTGTGAGTAGACTGAATGTGAACAAAACAGATGCAACCAAACACCCTCAAATGATCAATGGTAATATCTCTCTTCTTCAAAATAGAATATGGTGACTTAAACTCAAGAACTCTTGATGGCAATCGATTGATTATATAGGCTGCAGTTTGGATCGCATTTAACCAAAATCTCTTGGGAACATTGGCCTGAATCATAATTGCTCGAGTCTTTTCCAGTAGATCTCTATTCTTTCTCTCAGATACACCATTTTGTTGTGGTGTACCAACACAGCTAGTCTGATGTAAAATGCCATTGGCACTTAGATACTCAGTCATGATTTTAGAGGTATATTTTGTCCCATTATCTGACCTTAACATGCATATACTTGAAGAGAAATGGTTTTTAACCAGATTATGAAAATCCTCAAAGCTCTTCTTTACCTCATTTTTATGTTTCAAGAGATAAACAAACGTGGTTCTAGAGAAATCATCAATGAAAGTGACATAATATTTATAACCATCAAAAGATTTCATTTTTGCAGGTCCCCATACATCAGAGTGAATCAGTTCAAACTCCCTAGAGGCTCTAGAACATGAGTTTGAAAAGGATAATCTAGTAGACTTGGATTTGTGACAAGTTTCACAATCCGAAACTGATTTACATAGATTTGGAAATAAATGAGACAAAACATGAGTTGAAGCATGAGCTAGACGCATGTGCCAAAGCTGCTGTCGAGTAGAAGACGTTGACTCAGCAAGAAGACTCTTTGCAAAAGTTGAGGAAGTGGAAATATAGTACAATCCATTCAAGTAAAATCCCTCACCAATCTTCCTCATTGTCACTCGATCCTGAAAAATGACATTGGTTGTTGAGAATAAAACCAGACAATCTAAGCAATGAGTTAATCTCCCAACAGATAAGAGTTTGAAAGGAAAAGATGGCACATGACACTTGACTGTTTATGATCAGAAAATAAATTCATTTTTCCCTTTCCTAAAATAGGCACTCTATTTCCATTGGCAACTGAAACAAATGAGGGTTTTTTTAAAAAGGAAAGGTTATTTAGACAAGATGAATCATGAGTCATATGATCAGAAGCTCCTGAATCAACAATCCAAAAATCATGATTTTTACTGAGATCAAGAGCAGTTGAGATTGCACAGATGATACCTGGGATCTCATCACTAGAAGCCAATTTTCCATCTGCTAAATATCCAGCAAATTTGCCTATCATTGCAGTAGCATCTTCTGGATTAGCATTACCTTGCTTCTGCTGCAAGAAAACTGCAAACTCATTTATGAGAGTAATAGGGTTAACAGTGAAGCTCATCATTGCCTCTGAGCAGTCTCCCTCAGCTACATTAGCTTTAGCAGTAGGATTCATTTTCATCTTCCTTTTCTGTCCATTTTCATTGTTGAATTTTGGCTTTAGTTCAGGATGCAAAATCCAACATGTTTTCACCTCATGGCCTATACCAGATCTACCAATCGAAATGCAATGAGAACACTTGAGATCTGGTCTCCTTCCTTTATAAGGCCTGACGATTGCATTAGCATTTGAACTTGAACTAGAACTAGCAAACCTTTCCGTGTCCCTGCTTCATTATTCTGATCAACCACCGATATAGCAGCTCTCATCACTTTTCTTCTAGTTTCCTCTCGTTGTATAGTAGTACAAACAGTTTGGAAACAGGGAAGAGGAGATTGCATAAGAAGATGGCTTTTCACATCATCATATTCAGGACTAAGGTTAGCAAGTAATAAGAAAATCTGATCTTCTTCAGCTCTTTTCAACAAAACCTTTCTATCAGTAGAGAATGGACGATACTGATCTAGCTCATTCCACATAGTTTTCAAACTACCAAGATATTTAACAAAAGTAGAGTTACCTTGCTGCAGCTCAGCCATCTCTTTCTTGAGTTCAAAGATACGTGCAACATTGTTTAAATCACCATACAAGTCTTTGATTTCTTTCCACAACTGAAGGGAATTTTCAGCATAGCCAAAGATCTCGCGCATCTTTGGCTCCATGGAATTTAGTATCCATGTCATGAGTAGCTGATCCTGAGCAAACCAAGCAGCATATTCCTTTGCAGAGGTTGATGGAATGGAGACTGTGTCATCAATGGCACTGAGCAGCCTTTTACCTCCAAGTGCACGCTTGACCTCTCTAGACCATGAAAGATAGTTGTGCTCATTAAGGAGAACAGGAACAAGTCGAAGGTTGGTGTTGGAGTCATTCACTTCAGCTGCATATGGTGCAGAACCTGAAGCATCTCCAATATTGCCACCACCAGTCATATTATGAAGGACTGGTACAACAAGGAATTAATGTAAAGATGAAAGAAAGAATGAAGTGCAGAAGTAGATCCTAATCGGAAGTCTGCTCTGATACCATGAAGAATTTGAGATCAAGAAGAAAGAGATTTTGGGAAAACTTTATCTCTTACTAATTTGATTGTACAGGAAAAAAGGAAAGAAGAAGAATATATGCAACTAAGCTATATGGCTTATAACTACAGTAAACAGCCAAGTGGGAGATAAAATAATATACATAGAGCAACTAAAGTATTTTTGTAAGAGAAGGAAAGAAGGAGACGCCATAGCAGAAGAAGCAGAGAGGGCAGAAGTCACACATCACAGCAGCAACTCAGTTGGTGCTGAAGAGGCAACTAAGTTCAAATGTGACTATATCTTCAACTTGACCAGAGAAGGGAAGCATTCTTCAACACACACAACAATAAGAAAAATACTAAGGACACCCATGTTTCTCAACATATGGATCGATTGTACCTATTTCCCTTCTCTTCATCCTCTGCCTGATTGATTCTCTGTGTACATCAAAGAGGAAGAACAGGAATGAGTGACGAATATTTTGGACAATTCAGCTGTTTTTATTTTAGAACGAGTATAATAAAGACATGCATAAGAACCAAGCAGATGGAATTGATTATTGAAACCATTGGAAGACCTCACTTTCAATGGAAATTTCTCCTCCAAGTTTCCAACAGTTGACGACCTTGATAGAAATGGTAAATTAAAGGAAATATTATGAAAGTCCAAAGTTCCATAAAGGCCAAATTGGAGTTACCAAAGATCAAAGCAACCCAACATATATGAACAGAGTTGCACCAGGCTGTCGATTACAGAACAAGCATAAGGCAGTATGGGGTGTATTAGCTAACCTAATACAAGTTCAACCGGAAACCTAAGAGTGATATATATTAGCAGTCTTGTGAATAATAACGCGGGAGTTTGAGATATTAGCCTCAGTTACTTGATATATACTTGCTGCAGCTTGGCCATACTGGTAGTATCTCCTCAGTTAGAATGCTTAAACTACAGCATCAAGTTATCCTCTAAACCAATGCATGGTAAGAAGCCGCGACAAACTTGAAAATGCTAGGCACTCACCTTTATGTGCCCTTTAAAACAAAACCAAAAATATTGGCGCGTTGAAGCCTTCAGTGTTGCACTTAAACAAAGCTCAATTCTTGAATCTGAAGATGATGATGATGATGATGATGCGCAGAACAAGCCCTACTCGCAACAATTTGATGGCTTTGTTTCATTCGGAACAACAATGCTGCTATTACTTCAATTTGAAAAGATGGGAGAAAGAGGATGCAAGCCTAATTTAGTTTCCTACAACACCATCATCGACAGCCTTTGCAAGGACACCCTAGTTGACACAGCATTGAAACTCTTCTCGGAAATGGTCAGTAAAGGTATTGCTCCAAATGTTGTCACTTACACCTGCTTGATTCAAGGACTTTGCAATATAGGCCAGTGGAAACAAGCTACGAGGTTGCTTAATGAAATGTTGAGTGAAGGTATCTCTCCAGACCTAATCACCTTCAGTGTTTTGTTCGATACATATGGTAAGGAAGGGATGGTGGTGGAAGCTGAAGGTGTGATTCAAATGATGATTCAAAGACAATTGAGCCTAATTCAATCACATATCATTCCCTTATGGATGGTTACTGTTTGCGAGGGGAAATGGACAAAGCAAGACATGTTTATGATCTTATGATTAGCAAGGGCTCCTTATTTGATGTTCGGAGTACTTGTAACATATTGATCAATGGATATTGAAATTTGGACTTTGTATGTTTTAATATCTTTCATCGATCAAACAAGCTATGATTCATGCACAAGTTTTGATCTATTTTTGACTCACAATGCTGTATTGTATGTTTAAAAATACGGAAATGGATACGCGTACACGATACACACGAAAAAAAGCCACCGGGATACGTAGATAAAGGACACTTTGGGGGATAGTTTGGGGATTTTGGTACCAAATAAGACCTAAAAAGCAGAGAGCAGCAGCAGCCGGGTTCTTGTTTGTTCGCGTCTTCCCTGTTTGTGAGTGAGAAAACCAGCAGCAGCTGAAACTCTGAGTTCATCACTGGATTAAAGGATTCAAATTACATCCCAATACTCCAAGTAGGTTTACTTCTAGATTTCAATCTCTCCATCTGTGATATTGTTTCATAATTCTTTCTTCTCCAGCTATTGTGGTATTGACAAGTAAACCCCAATACTCCACTTTTGCTGCACGTTCTAAGAATACACCTAGTTGCAGATATGGAATTTCTGATCCACTGTGTATTACATGAGTATATATTTTCATGGTTCTAATTTAAAAACTGCATTTTCATTTTCATATTTTTTTTTCAAGTGGTGTTCTGC
Organism: Potentilla sterilis; assembly: GCA_963682095.1. Lineage (NCBI taxonomy): Eukaryota > Viridiplantae > Streptophyta > Magnoliopsida > Rosales > Rosaceae > Potentilla > Potentilla sterilis. Next base: position 34,595,441 of record OY821767.1, on the reverse strand, counting down.
ATTTTAAGTATCAGTAACAAGCGGACAAAGAGTGTAGCAAGCTCACGATACATGCTTGCAATCCAATATTTGCTCCAATTGCTATGCATGCATTGATGGGTGTTACTTTGATTCTTCGCATTCTGTGGTTGTATGCAAATTATAAAAATGTAACAATTTTTGTGTAGGGAATATCAGCATATAGAGATGAGGCCTTTGGATGAAGCTGAAACCACTGCAGTGTTTGAAAAGCTGTTCAAGTTCACAGGCAACAACCTCAAAAACATAGTTGAGAACCCTTCTCATGAAGGTCCCGACCCAAATCCAGGTCGCTACTGCTTCCGTCTCAACAAGAACAAGGTCTACTACGTCAGTGATTCACTTGTAAAGCGTGCAACAAACATAGCTCGCGTCAATTTAGTCTCTCTTGGAACTTGCATAGGTAAGTTCACTCACGGTGGTAGCTTCCACCTAACTGTTCAGTGTTTGAGTTTACTGGCCTCAAATGCTAAACACAAAGTCTGGCTCAAACCCACCTCTGAGATGTCATATCTATATGGAAACCATGTATTGAAAGGTGGCTTGGGTAGGATTACAGAGAATATTGTGCCAGGTGATGGGGTGGTTGTGTTTTCAATGTCAGATATTCCATTGGGTTTTGGGATTGCCGCCAAGTCTACCCAGGATTGTAGGAAGTTGGACCCCAATGGAATTGTGGTGCTTCACCAGGCTGATATTGGAGAGTACTTGAGAATGGAGGATGAGCTTTGATTGATTGCCCGCTTTTCACTGCTTTTGGTACATGTGTTGTGTTGTATGCATATGTGCAGCTTATGTAAGGGGGTCTATCTGGTGGATATAAGGGGAAGCTTTTCAGGAATTATGAGTAGTACAACAGGAACTTCTTTCGTTCTAGATCCTGATGATTTCCTTTCAATCTTGGCCGTAAAATATAATTCCGGTTTTGTATTAAGAATACATTGTAGCTTTCATTGTGACTGCTCCTTTTTATGTTGATCGACTTCAGTATTTGGTTTTGAGGGGGTTTAAAGTTTCCCTTTTAGTAGACCTCTTTGTTTCTTACACCCTTGCTGAAAGAGTTCAATTCTTGGTATCATTTTCTTTTGTGCTCTTTTAGTTTCAAATGTTTGGTTTGATTCTTCTACGTCTCAAGAAGAAAAGAAAAAAAGAAGACATTGTATCTGTTTAAGTTCGCTGTACTCGAAAAAAAGAAGACATTGTATCTGTTTAAGTTCGCTGTACTCTGAGTTGAACAACTTGCTTTACACTGTGTTAAAAATTCAGTATCCTGTTGTATCAATGCCTAGCCTTGGAGCCGAAACTTGGCAGTGAGTATCAATGTCTCCTTCACAGTCAGGTAAGGGAAGCAGATATAAACAAATCCGCACATTTTGCGCAACCGAGCAGGACTAGTTATATTTGCAACATTGTATTAATGGAGACAATTTTGAGTAGCCTGTGTTACCAAATTGGGACAGTATCCAGCAGGAAGGTAGATTTTCCGGTGCCACTCGGACAAACAATGGCAAGTACACAAAATAGACCGACTTGACGATGGCATGCAACAAATAGCAGTAGAGAAATTGTTGGGGATGTTCTTCAGGGGAGTCCTAGTCATCTCCATTCATGTTCGTCATGGCCATATCGAGGCTAATACCCATTAGACATTGGACTAGTGTTTGGTTTAACTACTTTGAGGTAAGGAGTGAAAAAATAAAACAGTAATTAGCTGCTTAATAAATAACTATAGAATAAAAACTAGAGTGGTGCGAAGTGCGATTAACACACCCAAATTGTTACACACACCCCCATACATGATGGAAGCCGATGAGAAATCACTATTTTAAATTGGAAAATATTTGTGTCCATACCAGTATAGATGGTGTGCGTCTATATTCTCTCTAATTTGCATATCTTGGGTAATGTAATCAACGATTTTAACCGTTTAAAAATTGAATTAATCAATAAAAATCATCTCTGTAAAAAATGAATGTAAACAAATATCATTTGTTTAATCGATTGTATCAAACAAATAGACGGTTGATCATGAGACTCCTAACTTTCACCAGAACTGTTCATTTGTTTGATGCAATCGAATGAGCAAACGATTTTGGTTTATTTCGATTTTTTGCAGAAATGATCTTTATTGATTAATTCAACTTTTGAACGGTTAAAATCGTTGATTACATTCCTCAAAATATACAAATTAGAGAGAATTTAAACGTACACTGTTAATATTAGCATGAAGACGAGTATTTTCCAAATTAGAAAGTCGTAAGCGAAGAGGTAATGAGTGACGTAAAACAGTAATATATAAATATCTCCAATATAGCAGTGCTGCGTGGCGTCCATAACCAAAAGAGAAGCCCAATTTGAAGTCTCTCTCTCTCAATTTTCTCTGTAAAAGGGAAACCTCCGTTCACCGCCGTAGCCGCTCTAGCACTTTCTCTACCATCAATCATTTCCAGGTTAGTCTTGCGTTTCTCTTCTCCAAATTTGATTCAATTGCGATTATGCTATGCATCAGTTGTTGAGTTTTGGGGCTTTAGCTGCTTTCTCTGCTCCAAATTTGTTTGCTTTACCAAGTATTGAACCAACTCGTGTTAAATTGAGAAATCAAACAATAGTTTTTATGAGCTTGCTATGTCTCTGTGTGTGTATCTTCAAGGAAAGCATATGCAAATCTGATCAAGTGTTATGAATTGTGGGTGCAGCAATGTCTGAAGAAGCAGGTATGTTCGTGGTTCAGCAGACTGTTGGCAGCGTACTGTGTTGCAAGTGTGGTATCTCCATGACACCCAATGCTGCTAATATGTGTGTCAAGTGTTTGCGCTCTGAGGTTGATATCACTGAAGGTTTGCAGAAGCAGGTGACCCTTCTGCATTGTCCCGAGTGCGAGACCTACTTGCAGCCTCCGAGAACTTGGATCAAGGCGCAATTGGAGTCCAAGGAGCTGCTGTCCTTGTGTATTAGGAGAGTTAAAAACTTGAACAAAGTCAAGCTGGTTCATGCCGAGTTTATTTGGACTGAACCTCACTCCAAGAGGATCAAGGTCAAACTCAAAGTTCAGAAGGAGGTTTTGAATGGAGCGGTACTTGAACAGTCGTTTGTTGTCGAGTATGTTCAGCAAGAACATATGTGTGAGCCTTGTTCAAGGGCCCAGGCTAACCCTGACCAGTGGGTTGCATCTGTGCAACTCCGCCAGCATGTGTCTCACAAACGCACCTTTTTCCTAATCGAGCAGCTCATTCTCAAGCACGGTGCTGCTGCCAGTGCCATTAGGATTAAGGAGACAGATAAAGGGATCGACTTCTTTTTCCCAAGCCGCAGTCATGGCTTGAAATTTGTGGAATTTGTGGGTAAATTTGCTCCAATAAAGAGTCGCCATGACAAACAGCTTGTTTCCCATGATCAGAAAAGCAATAATTTTAATTATAGGTATACGTTCTCAGTTGAAATATGCCCCATTTGTCGTGAGGATTTGGTTTGTCTGCCTCCCAAGGTTAAATCTAGTTTGGGTAATCTTGGTCCTCTTGTCATCTGCACTAAAGTAACCAACAGTATTGCATTGCTTGATCCTTTCACCTTGAGGCATTGTTTCTTGGATACTGATCAGTATTGGAGGTCATCCTTTAAGTCTCTTCATACAAGCAGGGAGCTAGTGGAGTATATAGTGCTGGATGTAGAGGTTCTGTCGCCTGAAGTTACTATTGGTGGCTCAAGGTTTGCATTAGCTGATGCACAAGTTGCTCGCCTGTCTGACTTTGGGAAGAATGACACTATTTTCAACATAAAAACACATCTAGGCCATATTTTAAGTCCTGGGGATTATGCTCTTGGTTATGACTTATATGGGGCTAACAGTAATGATGACGAGCTGGACAAGTACAAGGGTCTAGTCATTCCAGAAGCAATTTTGGTAAAGAAGAGCTACGAAGAAAAGCATCAGAAGAAGCGTGGGAAGCCTCGCTCTTGGAAGCTTAAGTCCCTCAACATGGAAGCCGATGATAAAGGTAGAGCTGAGCAAGAAAAGATAGTCTCGGAGTATGAAAAGTTCTTGGATGATCTGGAGGAGAACCCTGAGATGAGGTTCAATGTATCATTGTACCGGAATGAAGAATACCAACAGCCATCAGATATGGCATCAGTGAGTGATGGGGAAGATCCACCTTCTGTTCCGCTTGAGGAGATGCTTGGTGACCTTAGACTAGGTGAGGCTGAAGTTGGGGACAGCGGCATGCGGAAGTAAAAGAAAAGAAACATGGTCAGTTGGATGGTAACTGTCTCACAGGGAAGTCTGTTGGTCTGATTTTTCTTTCAGTTGGACTATATTGCTGCCGGAACATTGTAAGCCATGTAAAGCATGTTTGAAAATTATCTTTCATAGCTATCCAGCTTAGACAGAAGTTAAGTTCGCTCCCTCTTTCATAGCCATCAGCCATGTGGTTATTAGTTTTGTAACAGTAATATTTTCATTGAATTATTCTACTTTTGTGGGTATAAATAGCTCATCGTTCTTGTTAATTGTTGGTCAAATTACCAAAACACAGTAGCTATGATTGTGTTGCATATTGCAACCTGTATGGAGCAGATATAAGAGGACCAAAGAAAAATATATTCTACAACAAATCTAGAGCGTTTTGAAAGAGTGTTCAGTCAAGATCCCAGTTGTGCTGATTTCCCAGCTACGCGGTAATCCACGCCTCATCTTCCCCTAGAGTACTTGGATTAATCTGATCACAAGCGTGGAACGCACACATCCTTGAGGATTTGACACAAACACTAAATAGCCCTTATTGGTATGGTAAAAGTACGAATGTCACTGCACTTTTTTATATACTTCTGCAACATGTATAGAAAATGCTTGTTAAAAATGCCGAGTCTTTGCTTATGAATTGTGAGGCATTACAATAGTAATGCCAGTGCAAAAATTACAACTTCAAAATAACATATATGCAAATTGAAACCTAAGACAATCGAGTTCATCCCTTAGGAGTGGTGTGTATTCGGTTTTATAACTATCAAAATTGTTTGGTCACAGCAGTAGGACCACTGACATGACCTTATGGAGCCATTAGCGCCTGAATAGTGTAGGAGAGGGACTCTGCCCATTCGAGTTTGGAGTTTTGATAACCCGCGTACATTTGCAATGTTTGCATCACATTATATGCAGGATCAAGTTTCCTCTGCCATCCCTGCAAAAATAATCAGTGAGATTGTAGCAGATCAGGTATTGATTATCACATAATTCACACCATTAGTATATATATATATATAAATTGGAGCAAATTGTGCTTCAGCATTTCTACGCCAGCATCAGTGTGATAGAAAATTTAGTCCAAGTATTTTTACTTTAATATTAGAAAAGACTCAATGGAGTGAAGAATATCATGAACAGAGACAGCTGGAAAAAAAATCAATTATATATCACATAGCTTTATTATACTTCTATGTTTGAATCTATCAGTGCATACTTGGAAACCTTAAGCTTATAAGGGCAATGTAAGATTCAGCTTCAGTGATTCAGGGGAAAGTAAAGGAAATTACCTCCAGAACCAAAGTTGTTACCATGACAGTGCAGACATTTCCATCAACATTGACTCTGTGACGCCTAACTTTCTCCAGTACCTGATGCATGCACTCAGCAGGATGGACTAGATCACCTTCTGGACTACCCCAAAAGGTGAAGGCCTCCTTCATTTCCTGTAAGAACATAAACCATAAGTCCAAAATGGATTAACATCATACAAGGAAATGGATGATGACATACTAGTAAAACAAGCATCCATAGTTCATATACATGAGGAACTACATTTGTCTAACAAGCATTACACAAGCACACACATAGTATCAACTTGATCATGATTAATACCCCTTTGAAAAATTACAAATAAGATATTACTTGTTCGTTAAAAACATTAATGAATAAAAGAAACATGGATTGATTAACAAATAGATAGTACATATTGCAACTGTACTCGACAGAGTTCCCACATAGAGACAAGAAAGCACTACCAAAACCAATAAGCTTCAAATCATTCGGAACTAATGATAAGTGTTGCCCAGGATATCTTAAACCTATATACAAGGCACATATGTCAAACTTCCAGTCATTTAATAAGCAGTTAGCAAACAAGAAACCACTGCGTTTTTCAGAAAAAGAAAAACAAGGTAAAACCTTTAAAAATGAATTGGGTTTCAAGATAGTTGAATTTACACGCAAAGATATACTTACCATCAAATTTGTTTTTATAGCCGAACACCAAAACATACATCCTTATGGCAACAATCCTAGTATTGAACTAATGAAGTTATATGGCCTATAAATTCACCTCAATGAAAGCCTCTGGATTTGGGCATTTCTGTTGATTAGATAGTTTAAGGGTGCACTCAGCAGCAGTGGCCCCATCACGTCGAGCGATAGCCTTGAAAAGTCCAATTAAATTTACTTGGTCAGTTCTAGAGAGTTCAGCAGTCATGCCTACATCAAGGAAAATGACATGAGGCTTTAATTTGAAAATTTTCTTCCAAAAAGAGTTGCTCTGAGGCACTCGGACAAGGACATTTCCAGGATGCATGTCAGCATGTATGTAGTTGTCCACCTGAAAGAAGACAGGCCAATAACTTGAAAGCCATGCTCTCATAATTGAAAAAAGTAACAAAGACGATAAGTCCTAATTATTAAGTAAACCACAAGAAACGACATAGAAATCAAGTGTACTCAAGTACCTGAACATGCACTTCAGGCATATGAGTAACAAGCAGAAATTAAAGAGACAGCAGCATTGGATTTTTTTTTTTTTTGAACAACTTCCTAAACCATTACTTAACTGGAAATATCAAACAAAAAAATATCTCTTACCAGAAGCATCTTTAAATATGCCTTTGTCCCACTGTGAGCAACTGCGGCTTTGATCTTATCTTGCCCCGGAAGCTCATGAAGATAGTTTGAGACACATTCCCCTTGCTCATAAGTTTCCACCAAAACAGCAGGATGCACAAGTGGATACAAAGGTTTTGGGAAAGAGATATCCTTATGATGACGGAAATTATAGATAAAACGGCTCAGATGGGCAGCTTCCCTTGCAAGATCAACTTGAGACATCATGAAAACTGAGAACTGCTGTACGCTTTCATCTAATCTCCACCACTTTAAAGCAGGAATTAACATTGAAAGTTTTGCGACTGAATTGATAATCACAAAATCCCTCCTAATTGATTCGCTAACACCAGGATGTCTGACCTTTACAGCAACTACCATGGGCTTCACCTCTTGGTTTGGGTATCGAAATCTCAACGTAGCTCGATGCACTTGAGCAATACTTCCAGATGCAACTGGCTCCTCTTCAAAGTTCTCAAAAATTTCAGGGAGCTTGCGTCCAAATGCTCCTTCAATAGTTTTCTTTGTGTAGGCAAAGCTATGTTCAGGAGCTTTCATGTGAAGCTCTGAAAGCTTGGTGCATAAGTCTCTGGGGAAAAGATCAGGCCGTGTGGCAGCCCACTGACCCCATTTGATGAAAGCTGGACCTGCTTTTTCCAAAGTACGATGAACAACATGAAGCCACAATCTCCTGAACTCAGGTCCACAGTAAGCGACAAAAGGCATCATAATAATGCTGGGTGAGAACAAAATCCCCAGATAGAGTGCTCTCAGAAACAATATCACTCCTTCTAAAGCTGACGATAGTAATGATCTCACAAAAGTGTGTCCATCTTGAGCACGAATGTATAAAGTATCCTTTGAATGGTCCATTTGTGCCAGAGGCCTCTGTGACCATGCTAGCTTTCCACTTGTGATGGCAAAAGTCCCAGGCAGTAAAAAGTTAGGCCGGGTTATGAACAAGGCGGCTGCTTGAGCAAACTTACTCAAAGGAAGGAATCTAGAACCACTTAAAGTGAATCGTTCGAAAATCCTTTTCAAAGCAAGTCGGGCATGATGTGTCATAACAGAACCACTCTCGAAATAATTGTTCCTCGCTTTATTAAACAAAAATGATATGTTATTCCTTCTTGCAGGCAAGATATAATCCGTGTAGAATCTGTAGTGGGGAAGACCAAGGCCAACTCTCGTAATGGTTCCATACTTTCTAGGTTCTGAGTAGCATGGTTTGAGGCTTGTAACAACCGACTCTGAAACTCTCCTAAAATTTCTGAACGTCAACAATCTGCATTTTAATAGCATGCCGATCATATTAACAAATTTACATCCATTCAATGAGAGGACTGAAAGTTTGACCTTGAGAACTTGCATCATATCTCATTTGCAACATGAAATCATAAATTAAAATGAGCACCAATGAAGAATTTAAATTTCTTCTATTCACAAACATACTCAAAAGTTTGCCCCTTTCTCTAAACAATAATATGAATCCGACAATCCTAGCTGAAATTTAGATAAAGGAAGGGAGACAAACCTTGAACATGGCATCGAGTTCGACGTGGACAGATTTCGTGGGGACTAACAATCAAAATGTAAGAGCTGTAGTTTGGCAAAGAACAAAACCAGTTTAAGAGCTACAGAGACTAACAGAAAGTAGTGTTTCATTGCATTCAGAGCCAAAAATAAATATAAAAAATAGAATCCTTTATAAAACTATAGCAACTGAAGCAATGAGAGCCTAAAGACTAAGACTTGTTGATTTGTAAACATTATTCCTAGCAGTTTGACCATCATTGACCAAACAAAGTATAAAGCTTGGGGAATTTTTAGGGTAATCTACAATGGCAACTCTGAGCACACTGAATCAAAACAGAAATTGTAAATAGAAAATAAAAGCCCATGAGAAGTTTGAGGAATAGCTACCAAAGACGCCGTGAGAAGTGGCCGCCGGCGGAGGCGGCGGCTATCGGCAGAGAGCTTTGAGAAACCGCGGTTGAGGGTTCGACAATGGCTCCGATGCGTGAAGGGAAAATCTCCGATGTCTCCGGTGATCGGAGGCCGTGGGAGATTGAAGAGTCGTTGTAATCTGGATGAGAGAGAGAGAGAGAGAGGTGAAGACGCGGGGAGAGAGATGACCACGACGATGGTTTTAGGGAGGGAGAGGGAGAGGGTTTAATGAAGCCTTTTGTATTGTGTTGACGATTTTACCCCTGAACTCACATGGATATTTTAAGAGAATGGGCCTACTTGTCTTAGCGGGCAAGAAACCAGTCATGCATATATATATATATCGATGAGCTTTGTAGAACATATATGGATCGGGATCCTCTCCTAATAAAAGGAGAGAGGAGCCCTCCTCATGAGATCTGGGCCGTCAGATTAAAATTGGACGGCCCAGATTGTTTTGCAGGGGGGTTGTGTGAATAGTAACAGAGAATTTTGGACCGTTGGATTAAAATTGGACGGCCCAGATTGTTTTATGAGGAGGGTATGAGGAGGATTTCATTAGGAGAGGATCCCATTTGAACGGGATCCTCTCCTAATAAAAGGAGAGAGGAGCCCTCCTCATGAGATCTGGGCCGTCAGATTAAAATTGGACGGCCCAGATTGCTTTGCAGGGGGGTTGTGTGAATAGTAACAGAGAATTTTGGACCGTTGGATTAAAATTGGACGGCCCAGATTGTTTTATGAGGAGGGTATGAGGAGGATTTCATTAGGAGAGGATCCCATTTGAACGGGATCCTCTCCTAATAAAAGGAGAGAGGAGCCCTCCTCATGAGATCTGGGCCGTCAGATTAAAATTGGACGGCCCAGATTGCTTTGCAGGGGGGTTGTGTGAATAGTAACAGAGAATTTTGGACCGTTGGATTAAAATTGGACGGCCCAGATTGTTTTATGAGGAGAGTATGAGGAGGATTTCATTAGGAGAGGATCCCATTTGAACATATATGGCTGTGAAATTCTCTGTTAACTAATTTTCTAATTCACTTTGGAAATCTCGATCTCAAGGCTTGAACAACGTAACACTAGAGCTTGATTCACAAAATCTTCATATATATTCACAAAAATTAATTAATGCATGGTACATAGATACTTGATTGGTTATTCTGACAAAATCTAAAATTATATATGCACGTACGTGTGTGTATGTATATATATGTAGTGTACAAAAACACTATCCTCGTCGACACATATGAACTATAGTTGGTGCTGTACTATAGAGTACAAAACACGTACTTACATTCACGTTCAAAGCTGAATTAAATCAATGTGCCTATATATATCGCTGCTATATGCCTATATCAACATTATAAAACACCTTGATCGAACAAAAGAGATGGAAGAAAGGGTTACCAAAACCTGATGTTGAGACACACACACGCACAAGCACAAAGAGCGCATTAATTATCAACTTTCCACTAGAAACATAATTAAACAAATAGATCGATTTCTATCCAGAAAAAAAAAAAAAAATTAATAATACGGTTCTGGTTAGATGACAAAGGCTTTATTCAGACAGGCTTGATTGGTAAACGTTGCGTAATATTCATTATCAGGTAGTTTGGTATAGTATTCATAGTCACGAGTAGTGAGAAGTCGGTACTCCATGTCCGAGTCGGAAGTAACTTGATACTCAAACGTCATGAGATGAAGAATCCCCTTGTTTCTGCCAGTATGTGGATCGAATGGTTCGGAACCTTCGCTCGAATCACCAGACTCGCTCAGATCACTAGAGTCACTCCAATCACTCAAGCGGTCGTACGTTAATTCGTAGAAATATTTGTGAAGAATAAGGCACACTTTATTATCTCCTAGATGCACGAGACAACACTCAGTTGGACCATCTGGTCTCACAAATCCATTATTGTGAAATTCAGGAGGGATTTCCGGCAGCTGCAGGAGGGGTTTCATGGTTTGCAAATAATCTAACTTATCCGACATGAGCAAAACTTGTACACCAATATTGTTACTGATCTGAGGCCCGTAAAATGGTTCATCGTCACCAACTTTACATTTACTTGTAAAGTCGAAGGTAAATATCAGGGTTCCTCCACCACCAAGATGATTGGGGAGCTTTGCAGTGTCACCCCAACAACCCTTAACAAAAGGAAGGCTGGTTGCAAGAGGAGAGTGCACCTCTATCCATCCTTTCTCGGGTTGGCTCACGTCAAAGCAGTAAACCCCGGCCTTATCTGGATTCCAGACTAAGATTTTGGCGTCAGAAACACAATACATGAACTCGTTCAGCTTGTGGGATTTACCATCGTAGCGTATAGCAGGAGGAGGCGACTCCAGAGGCAACCATTTGGCCTGAAACTCTCCATCACCTTCGGGGTCGAGTACTGCAAAAGCAGGAGGAGCCTCGGTATAGTGGTGATAGTGGGGTCTCATGATGAAATTGGGAGGAGTACTGTAGTATTACTGGTTTCTAGTGTCAAGACAATAGAGTTTGCCGTCCACCTCCAACAGCGCAGTTGGGAATTGATAATGATGTTCACGGGGTCGTGTGAATTTTGGGGCCTTGAACGTTGGTTTCGGATGCGAATTAGGATCAAATGCAACAACTTCTCCTCTAACCGGCTTGCGGTAAATGGAGTCGTATTCTCCTTGGTTGCCGCCCGCGAACATAATTTGGGATCCGAAGCGAGTGCAACCCCAGGGAAAAGGTTCACAACCACGGGTTTCAGAATCATGGTGTGTTTCGTGCTCAAACTTAGTTACTGCTGTTGTTGTTGGTGATAACAAATCGCTCAATTTGATGGAGCGAACGACGTCGCGGTTGCAGTGTTTTTTTGCTACGATATGCTCACAGAAACACAAGTGTAGGGACTTAGCCTCCTCTTTAGTCGTCTGCATGGACGTGGTAGAATACCTTCTACTCAGGAATCCATAATCTAAAATGCTACAATTAATTTGCCTTGTGATCTCCTTCTTCTTATTCTGCTCACCCCTTAGAGCACCTAATCCAATTGCACCTCCTCTTAACCTAGCTGCTGCTGCTGCTAAGCCCCGCAGATACATCTCTCTTTTCTCCCTGATTTGTCTTTTGCTGTGATAGGGTTTTTTTTAAAAAAAATTCTGGTGGAAAGGTTGGATTTGGGGAATTAAAAGCAAAAAGAAGAGTACGTAATTGGGAAGGCTTCTACGTACGTCCCTAAATAAAGGCTGCGTTCTAGAAAACCCTAGTCAAGGTGTGTGTCTGGATTTTGTTACTCCTTTTCCTTCAAAGAATAGGCACCGTGTCGTTTGTTTTCACAAGAGAAAAGAATCTCTCTCTGTCCTTTTTTCTTTTCAAGAACAAAAGATTTTATTTCCCTATTTATAAAAACAGTGAAAAGTGGCAGGCATTATTTTCCTATATTCATAAGAAATTCAGTCCTTAATCTGTGTGGATATTATGCCTATAAATAAAGACACTAACTAATCATCAAAGCAGGACACATTAGTGTTACAAAAGATCGATCCAGCAGGTTAAAATTGGTGGAAGCACATTGCATCATTAAAGGTGGAAGATGATGATTCGGGCGAGGAAGTTAGCAGCTATCCCTCTTTGTTTTGGAAGATTGTTTAAAACATCTGTTCCTACGCATGAACTGATTGAGATCGTTCCAAGTCATCAATATCGAGCAATTAACTTTATTGGATCAACAAACGGAGAACTTAATTTCATGGGATCAACAAACGCTTTTCCAAGAATGGTATATGACTACACAACAAATATGATTCCATCACTTTTGACTTCATGCTGCCCATGGGAAGACAAATCTGCTACCATTATCCGTAGAAGTATTGCACAAATCATTCAAGACATTTGTGTAGCATGTTATTGGCGAACGGATGCCGGAGAAACTCATGGATCTTTTTCTCTTACAGATATAAGTGTTGCGGATGGAAAACTTATCATCCCTTCTTCTAAGGATGGAGATGGATTGCTTAGTGATTCATTTGAAAAAACAATTAAGGAAATCTTTCTTGGTGATAATCACATCTCGAGCGATGAATTTTCAGATTTTATGAAAAGAGTCTCGAATATCAAAACTAAAGAAGACTATAAGAGGCTATATTTTCATACACTTCTTAAAGACAAAGAAGGTCGGATAGATTTTGTGGCATCATCTGTGGAATGGCTTAGAGGTTTTCCTCCTGTGCATAGTCTGGAGAATTTTGATTGGAAAGTTGCATATGGCCAACAATTCAAAGCTACGGTGGACATTTCGCATGAGCTGAACAAAATTGAGACGACAAACAATTTGTATGATACATTTAATGATATGTATAAGTTTACGTGGAGGACGTATTCACAAAATAGCCCCTTAGCAGCTGCCATTTATATTAGAAATGCCTTAAGACATTTCAATCACACAAGAAGCAGTAAAGGCTATTCGGGGTTCATGTCAAGACAATGGGTCACACATAAACTGTATGATCTATTTTCCAAAAGTCCTTTTGAGATGTACCGTTTTTTAGTAAAACATGATGGCATTCATGGCATCAAGCTGGATATGAACGAGGAGTTTAGAGGCGTCAGGAGAACCTAATTGAAGAATAATTAGTGAAGACAAGCTTTCACTTAATTTGGAAGTGAAGACAAGCTACCAAATTAATAGACAGTAGTATTCTGATCAATATAATCATTTTTGTAATTCGCTTATTGTTATATTTTTGCTTGGAGAATCATGGTTCTGATTAGTGCGCGCTTTTAGTAAGCTTTGGGGTATTTAAGCCTACAAATCGAATAATATACAGTATATTCATTTAACAATTTGTTCCTATACAATTTTCTTTAAAGGTCGTTAGTTCTCTCAAAGCAAAGAAGTGACATTGTAAACAGGTCTTTATTGCTAGCTAAGATAAGATAAGGTGAGTTTTAAGTAGTTCACCAAAATATGGTTAATCTAGCATTACTCAAATAACAATAGGGTCATGGACAGAACAAAACATAATATAACCGAATCTATGATGATTAGCAAACTTCTAGCTAACTTAATTAATATCCTTCTGATAAAGATTCTTGATCGAAAGGACCTTCCAAAAAAAAAAAAGAGACTTCCACAAACTATGTTCCTCTGATATCAGATTTACTTTCAGAGCGCTTGATCTTTAGCTATTCACATCATATATATTACTATGTATTAATATAGAGCAGATTGGCAACCCAGGTAAGAGATTAATGATAGTTTGTTGCTATTTACAAAGAAGTGAGCCAATGAGGTTGTAAACTTGTAATTAGTAGGGTAGCAGATCGACATGGTTTCTTGCCCGCTGAAACAAGTAGGGCATAATGTCCCGTCAAAGAGATCAGGGGCAACATCGTCAACACAAAAGAAAAAACTTCATTAAGCCCTTTCAATTCCCTCCCTGAATCGTCGTCGTGGCCATCTCTCTCGCCGCGCGTCTCTTCTGTCCTACACTTTTACTCTGAATTGCCTATTTCTTTTGTTCCTACCTTCGATCATACATTGATCCTTATCATGCTTCTTATGTTATTTATGAACGTAGAACACCAGCCAAACTTTGTACCCTTTAAGCATGTCTATCAGGGTCTGTCTGTTCATGAAGTGGGAGATCGATTCTTGTTTCAATTCAATCAGGTGGCTGATCAGAACAGGGCATTCAATGGGGGGCCATGGTTCTACAGGAACACAATGATGATTTGAACGAATACGACTGGGCAAGTCCGGCAGAGGCAGTTCCCCTGTTCTCGTTGGAGGCGTGGGTGGCGATTCGGGGCCTCCCCCTTAAGCTGCTCAATCGCCCTGCTTTGATAGCTGTCAGTGAGTCCTTGGGTTATGTAATTGGTGTTGATCAAGCAGCCTTACATAGGAGAGAACCAGTGCAAATGATTAAATTGGAGTTTGATGTACGGCGACGCGTTCTGTCTCAGTTGATATTGATTTGTTGTACGAGAAGGTTATGGATTCTGTCGTGCTCGTGGATTGTTGATGTAGTAACCCAATTTTAAATTCTTTTTTCTTTTAAATTTCTCCAGTTATTGGAAGGGTGTTTTTTTTTTTTGTAATTCGTAGTTCTTACTCTTCTAATTAGTCGTTGTTCGACGTCGGAAGTGATTCCGAGAGTTAAAATCCGAAAAACGTTTAAGTTTCGAAGGGTTAAAAGTTGACATTTTTATCCGTTGTGAATTTCAAAAAGTTTCATTCACAAAAGTCGTAGAGTACGACGATACGAGTTCGTAGACATGCGGCACGCGTGAAACAGACGTCGTATGAAGAAGTTACGACATGTTGAAGTTATTTCTGTTTTCGGAAAATGACTATAAAGTGGAATTTTGAGGAAAAGTCAGAATTTCCATTTTACATCTGTTTTTAGTGATGTAATATTTTTGAGTGTTCGAGCCACGCATATGAACTCTATTGTTGTACTTAGTTATTTGTATTATAACTTTCAAGTATTTTGAGTTTATTGTGTTTCTTCACATTGTCGAATTTTGATTTTTATTATCTGAAATTCGAGGTGTGACAGTTGGTATTTGTTTCTGCCTAAACCCGGGGGTCTAGCAGATACTTGATGAATCCAACTCGATCTCCTGCAATCTTGCTTACTAAGGGGAATACCGGGCGGGCCGGCCTTCACCTCTCCGATGCCTAAGTTAGTATAGTTGGAATATATATATATAACCAAGGCACGTATGTAAGCAGGGAGAGAGACAAGTTACCTAATAAAGAGGGTAGTTGGGGCCCATATATAGGTGGTTGGGGGTAAGGGCTAGCCTTACTCTTCGATGTGGGACTGGTTCCCTTCTGTTTATACTTTCTGGCGCCCTCTTAGGCAAGCTGGCGCCCCCGGCGCCCGGGTCCCTGGAGGCAGGATAGAGTGCTAGGCCCCGAGGTCGGGTGCTGGTGATCCGGTCCCGAGCCTTGGGCCGGGCCCTGGTACGCTTGCTGCGGGTCTGTGGGCCTGCTGTAGCCTCTCTACGGCTACTGTCAACAAGTCCCCCAAGTTCCCGGTCAAGTGCAATCTTGAATGGGGACTTAAATCTGTCTTGCTCTTGTCCCGCAGGGCTACCAACCTACCGGTGCCCAGTCCCCCAAGTCCGCGTTAAAGATTGGGCGTGACCGAGGTGAGTACCTGTTACCGATGGGAAGCAATAGTTTATAAGCACACTTGTAATATAAGCAGTAACATGCTGAAGTGTTGGTGATCCGGTCCCGAGCCTTGGGCCGAGTGCTGGGGTACTTGCTGCGGGTCTGTGGGCCTGCTGTAGCCTCTGCGGCTACTGTCAACAAGTCCCCCAAGTTCCCGGTCAAGTGCAATCTTGAATGGGGACTTAAATCTGTCTTGCTCTTGTCCCGCAGACCCGCAGGGCTACCAACCTACCGGTGCCCAGTCCCCCAAGTCCGCGTTAAAGATTGGGCGTGACCGAGGTGAGTACCTGTTACCGATGGGAAGCAATAGTTTATAAGCACACTTGTAATATAAGCAGTAACATGCTGAAGTGTTGGTGATCCGGTCCCGAGCCTTGGGCCGGGCCCTGGTACGCTTGCTGCGGGTCTGTGGGCCTGCTGTAGCCTCTCTGCGGCTACTGTCAACAAGTCCCCCAAGTTCCCGGTCAAGTGCAATCTTGAATGGGGACTTAAATCTGTCTTGCTCTTGTCCCGCAGACCCGCAGGGCTACCAACCTACCGGTGCCCAGTCCCCCAAGTCCGCGTTAAAGATTGGGCGTGACCGAGGTGAGTACCTGTTACCGATGGGAAGCAATAGTTTATAAGCACACTTGTAATATAAGCAGTAACATGCTGAAGTGTTGGTGATCCAATTGTTTCTGCCTAAACCCGGGGATCTAGCAGATACTTGATGAATCCAACTCGATCTCCTGCAATCCTGCTTACTAAGGGGAATACCGGGCGGGCCGGCCTTCACCTCTCCGATGCCTAAGTTAGTATAGTTGGAATATATATAACCAAAGCACGTATGTAAGCAGGGAGAGAGACAAGTTACCTAATAAAGAGGGTAGTTGGGGCCCATATATAGGTGGTTGGGGGTAAGGGCTAGCCTTACTCTTCGATGTGGGACTGGTTCCCTTCTGTTTATACTTTCTGGCGCCCTCTTAGGCAAGCTGGCGCCCCCGGCCCCCGGGTCTCTGGAGGCAGGATAGAGTGCTAGGCCCCGAGGCCGGGTGCTGGTGATCAGGTCCCGACCCTTGGGCCGGGCCCTGGTACGCTTGCTGCGGGTCTGTGGGCCTGCTGTAGCCTCTCTGCGGCTACTGTCAACAGTATTAGAGCCTAGAGATTACATATTTGGTGGTAATTGGTACTTTCGAGAGGTGGCCCGACTGCAGCGGTTCACCATCATGCTTGCTCGTAATGATATATCATCGGGTATGTTGGGGGTAGGGAGTTGAGTCCTTGTATAGAGCGTTTGTCTCTATATTGAGTTTAGGTGATCCTTGTGCTTCCGGTTAGTTTTACGGCCTTGATTAATATATGTCGTGTCTAACGTACACCTCGGTTTAAGTTTATGCATATATTGATCGAGTGTTGCCTTACCTTCTAGGATGGATCTTCGTGGAGGTAAAGGTAGAGGCCGAGGTAGGGCTATACGGGGTAGAGGCAGAGTCCGCCCTGTTGAGGAGTTTTACAAGGAAGAAGAGTTGGAGGTGCCGGAGGTGCCACTCGTGGTGCAGCCTGATCCAGCTGTTGTGGATGTGGCTCATCCCATTCGCGCATCTGTATTGTTGAGGGAGGTTCTAAAGCTCTAGGCAGAACCTTTTTTAGGAGGTACAGACCACATAGCAGCTGATCAGTGGATTAGGAGTTTGAGAAACTGTTTTGGTATGGTTGTTTGTACCGATCTCGAGAAGACGAGGATAGGCTCCTTCCTTCTCAGGGGTGAGGCCCAGGTTTGGTGGGAGAGCGTCGAGCGGGCCGTAGATGTGACCACCATGACTTGGGGGGAGTTTGAGAGACGCTTCTGGGACAAGTACTTTATGTCTGCAGTGCTTGAGCGGTTGGAGAGGGAGTTCCTTGACTTGGTTCAGGGGACTATGGGGGTCAGAGAGTATGAGGCTGAGTTCTTCAGACTGCATCGGTTTGTGAGACCTTGGGATGAGTTGAGGTTGGCCAGGAAGTTTGAGCGGGGGTTGAAGGCTTCCTTGAGGAGAATGGTGGCTTCTTGGGAGTTACCTATAGCAGAGCAGGTTGCGAGAAACACCATGACTGTAGAGTTGGATGCCCAGGTGCATCATGATGAGTTGGCGGTCTTGAGAGATCCACAGGGGAAGGGGAAGGGGAAGGGGAAGGAGGTTGCAGTGACTGGTGGTCCAGGTCACTTAGAGGGACTATGGAAGAAACAGCGGACCACTCAGTAGGCTCCAGCTTTGGAGGCGGGTGCGCCCATCAGAGCCGCACCTTTTAGGCAGGTAGCAACTATGAGATGCTTCAACTGTGGCGATCTAGGCCACGGTTCGAGAGAGTGCAGCAAGCCGAGATCTATTGTATGCTTCACCTGCAAGCAGGCTGGACACTTTGCTAGGGAGTGTCCTTAAGCCCAGCCTGAGGGGCAGGTGGGCCAGCAGAGACAGTTGCCTGTAGGGCAGGCCAGAGTGTATGCCATTGGCCAGCGACGCACAGGGGTGGAATGTACTTTATCCGTCTTAATTTATCTTGCTAGAGAATTGTTTGATATAAGCGCATCTTATCAATTCTTATCTAGTTTTGTGGTAGAGGTGTTAGGATTGTTTCCTACACCTCTTATTGGATCTTTGTGTGTTTTATCACCTTTGGGTGTTTCTCTTTAGCTTAGCCGAAGGAGTGTTTAGAGGTATCTAAACACTTGCTACACGGCGGGTCATTTAATTGTGGTATTTTTGATCAAGTCACTCTTGTGCTATTAGTTTTTTGAAGACTTTTATCATTTGGTGCTTTTGTTGTCGATGTTCCTTTTGCTTGCGATGACGTTCTATAACAACATGGTTGTGAGGAACTGAGTCGCTAAACTCCTTGCGGAGGTTTTCCTGTTAAGGGCAACCTACTTGGGGAAGGTGATCCTGTGTTTGGGGAGGGGTTATTAGCTCTTATGGTGGTGTGGTGCATTTAAATTTCAGGACGAAATTTCTTTAAAGAGGGTAGAATGTAGTAACCCCAATTTTAAATTCTTTTTTCTTTTAAATTTCTCGAGTTATTGGAAGGGTGTTTTTTTTTTGGTAATTCGTAGTTCTTACTCTTCTAATTAGTCGTTGTTCGACGTCGGAAGTGATTCCGAGAGTTAATATCCGAAAAACGTTTAAGTTTCGAATGGTTAAAAGTTGACCTTTTTATCCGTTGTGAATTTCAAAAGTTTACTTCACAAAAGTCGTAGAGTGCGACGATACGAGTTCGTAGACATGCGGCACGCGTGAAACGGACGTCGTATGAAGAAGTTACAATGTGTTGAAGTTATTTCCGTTTTCGGAAAATGAATAGAAGTGGAATTTTTTGGGAAAAAGTCAGAATTTCCATTTTACATCTGTTTTTAGTGATGTAATATTTTTTTGGCTGTTCGAGCCACGCATATGAACTCTATTATTGTACTTAATTATTTGTATAATAATTTTCAAGTATTTTGAGTTTATTGTGTTTGTTCACATTGTCGAATTTTGATTTTTATTATCCGGAATTCAGGGTGTGACAGTTGATGCACGATGCCACGGGATGTAATAGACTATTGTTGACAGAACGAGAGGCAGTGTCGGATTTAGAACCCGAATCGGCATTTGCTAATTTGAGTATCACTGAGGCAGTGGTGACCCATCCGTCTGCGAGAGGAACATTAGGATTGGCAGATACGGACTTTCTTTCTAATATAGGATTGAGTACAAGGACAGCGGAGTCTGTAATGTGGGGTGCAATTTCTGAATGTCAGAATTCGGAGAAGACAAGAGACATATTGATGACACAAGTGGTATCTGATTCGGTGATTGCGGGTCAAGCTACTTGTAAGGAAGTAAACAGGAAAAGGACTCGGGAGGAAAACTATTGTAGGAAATTAGGACTTACTATTGCAGATTACAGAGCTTCTCACTGATGCCTATTATTTTTAAATTCCATATTACGGTGTCTCGTCGTAATCCTCATGTTTTCAAGCATTTTCTTGGCCTGTATGTTACCAGGAAATTGAATCATTAGAGAGTAGAGACTAAAGTTTGCTGAAATCTGAACATGGAAAAGACTAAGTAGTTTTTATTTTACCTTTACCCAGTCAATGTAGCGGGGTTCTCGCACACCCTGGTTGGCAATCAGAAAATCTATTACTGGTCCAGGGGTCAAGATCAGTGTTGTCATACATCTACAGAAGAAAGGGAAGCATAGCTATTTTAATAAACAAGTGACAAAAGCCGAAGACAGTATTCAATAATTATAAATTCAACAAATGTTGTACCCATATTCAAGGACAGGCCACCCGAGTTGGACGGAAACTGGAATGAAATCCCCGAACGCCAATTACACCTGCTCCAACATCAGTCAAATTCCTGGAGTCATCATGAAAGAATGACTGTCCTACTAGAAGGCATCCCTGCGCATGATTTTGGACACAGTTAGAGAAAGTAAGAGTTCACAGTAATGTAAGTACAGCTGAAAACAATAATGCTGTTACATATGTGTGGGAGAGAGGGGTTTACATGTTAACCGCTTGCTACCGTAGTATAATATCAAGCGCTCTCAATGCATCTTGAGTATTCTCGACACTGGCTTCTTTGAGGGCAAGAGCAATTGACTTCAGGGGTATTTTGCTAGCATAACTCAACTCTACAGTGAAGGTTTTTGACTGAAGCTAGAGTTCGTCTTGACCGCTTTTCAGGCCCTTTAATGAGACTCACAGTTTCACTAATTCAGGCCCTTTAATGAGACTCACAGTTTCACTAACACACAAGAATAGAACAATCCCAATTAAGAACATATACGGATTCTTGCATAAATACAGTAAAGAAGAATGTCTAAAGCAGCAACACAAAAGAAGAGAGCAGCAGGATATACCTCTTTGCAAATGTCTCCTCCAGCACTACCGTGAACTCGAGCTTGTTCTGCGGCAGGGGACCAACTGTATACAGAGCTTTCTCTCCATCATACGCAAACTTTTTACCAGCATGTTCGGAAGAATAAGTTTGTAAAAGCCTGTCCACCAGTTTCCACCCAATTCCCTTGCCTTCTACCTCTCTCTTGTGTTCAGCAGTAATATGAACCTACAATAGCATTAGTAATTAGTACTCAACACATTACACTCCGCAGGTAAAGAACCACATGAGGTAAGACATACAGAATACTGGTAGAATACAGCATCTATAGCTTTCACAGTGACTTTGAAGTGGTTTGCGAGCAGTTGTATGCGTCTCCCAGTTGTTCCAGTACCACGCCTGGTCGTAACTGAATACTTTGGCAAAATCAGGACTTCTGGCTTCACATTGGGTGGAATGGTTAATTAGTGGGGGAGGTGGGATCAGATCTAGTTCCCCACCTGCCTTCCTAGCACCAGCTAATTCCGCCATCCTTTACTTGAACAATACAAGCTGCAAACCATAAACAAAAGAAAACATAAATATAACTTGGCAAGGAATTCATCATACAGAATCAGCATGACTTTTGCAAACACTGAGATTGTGAAATAATCGAGGTTCATCTAATTTCATGCCACAAATTTCCTATTAATTCATTTAAGGACCATCTTGATATCACAGAACTACTCACAATTGATATTATTTAAGGCTGACCGCAAAGCACTGTTAGTAGTTTTCATAAATGGAGTAAAATCACATATTAAACAACTCATATCAATCTTAACCATACCGTTCTCCAAATGTAAAACATTAACAGAAGCACAAATCTGGAAGATTTAACCACAGGAAACAAAAATTAACAATAAATGGAGTAATGTTTAAAATGATGTTTTTACAGGCCTTTATTTATAGGACATTCCATGAAGATCAAGGACCTATATATATATATATATATATATATATATGCCCTTGTGAATAAAGGAAAATAATGCTTGCCCCATTCAATCAAAAAGATTTTTCAACCCTTTTTAAATCTGGGAATTGCGAAGCAAAGGGAAAAACAAAATTCTTTTCCGACCTTGACTAGGGTTTTGGTTGGCGAGAGACTATGAAAAGGGAAGAAGATGTTCAAAAAGGGAAGAGAATAATAAAAACCCTAACCCATCAAATAGCTCTAGCTCCCAGCCAGTAGAGATCGAACTGGGATTAATAAACCCTAACAGGGTTGTACTGTCGGAAGAGAAAACACCCACTAAAATCATCCAGCTGGAGAGATCAAAGAGATGTATCGCCGGGGATTAGCAGCAGCAGCAGCAAGCTTAAGAGGAGGAATTGGATTAGGTGCTTTAAAGGTTGATCGTAAGAAGGACATGACAAGGCAGATTAGCGACAGCTTTTCTGTTCATGGATTCATCCGAAGAAGGTATTCTTCCATGGAGACGACCAAGTTCCTACACTTGTGTTTCTCGGAGCATATCGTATCCAAACGACACTGCGAACGCGACGTCGTTCGCTCCATCAAATTGAGCGATTTGTTATCACCAACAACAACAGCAGTAACTAAGTTTGAGCACGAAACATACCATGATTCTGAAACCCGTGGTTGTGAACCTTTTCCCTGGGGTTGCACTCGCTTCGGATCCCAAATTATGTTCGCGGGCGGCAACCAAGGAGAATACGACTCCATTTACCGCAAGCCGGTTAGAGGAGAAGTTGTTGCATTTGATCCTAATTCGCATCCGAAACCAACGTTCAAGGCCCCAAAATTCACACGACCCCGTGAACATCATTATCAATTCCCAACTGCGCTGTTGGAGGTGGACGGCAAACTCTATTGTCTTGACACTAGAAACCAGCAATACTACAGTACTCCTCCCAATTTCATCATGAGACCCCACTATCACCACTATATCGAGGCTCCTCCTGCTTTTGCAGTACTCGACCCCGAAGGTGATGGAGAGTTTCAGGCCAAATGGTTGCCTCTGGAGTCGCCTCCTCCTGCTATACGCTACGATGGTAAATCCCACAAGCTGAACGAGTTCATGTATTGTGTTTCTGAAGCCAAAATCTTAGTCTGGAATCCAGATAAGGCCGGGGTTTACTGCTTTGACGTGAGCCAACCCGAGAAAGGATGGATAGAGGTGCACTCTCCTCTTGCAACCAGCCTTCCCTTTGTTAAGGGTTGTTGGGGTGACACTGCAAAGCTCCCCAATCATCTTGGTGGTGGAGGAACCCTGATATTTACCTTCGACTGTACAAGTGGATGTAAAGTTGGTGACGATGAACCATTTTACGGGCCTCAGATCAGTAACAATATTGGTGTACAAGTTTTGCTCATGTCCGATAAGTTAGATTATTTGCAAACCATGAAACCCCTCCTGCAGCTGCCGGAAATCCCTCCTGAGTTTCACAATAATGGATTTGTGAGACCAGATGGTCCAACTGAGTGTTGTCTCGTGCATCTAGGAGATAATAAAGTGTGCCTTATTCTTCACAAATATTTCTACGAATTAACGTACGACCGCTTGAGTGATTGGAGTGACTCTAGTGATCTGAGCGATTCTGGTGATTCGAGCGAATACGAATCATTTGATCCACATACTGGCAGAAACAAGGGGATTCTTCATCTCATGACGTTTGAGTATCAAGTTACTCCCGACTTGGACATGGAGTACCGACTTCTCACTACTCACAACTATGAATACTATACCGAACTGCCTGACGATGAATATGCAACGTTTACCAATCAAGCCTGTTTGACTAAAGCCTTTGTCATCTAAACAGGCCACAACTGTATTTTTTTCTTCCTATTTTATTGATATGCTTTGCTTCACTTAATTTCATCAGGACTGGAATCGATCTATTTGTTTATTTTCTATCAAATGAACAATGATTGATATTTGTGCCAAAAGCAATGTTATACATAAGTAAACTCCAATATAGACACCAAATATTGAATTTAAGTAGCATGTCATTTCTATCAAGTTTCCTAGCTCGCTAAGTATAACATGAAAACAAAAAAAAGTTGCTTCACTGCAGACACATCCACAAAGACTAGGATCAACTCTGCTGCAATTACTGATTTCCTCCAATCCTTTTCTCTTTGTTTTCCTGACTTCTCCCTCCTCGCGGTTTTGTGTTGATTTCAAACTCGTCTCAAGTAGCTGCATTGCTTCCTTAATGGTACTTTACATCTGTGATTTTACCAAATCATATGCCCAGATAAGTTTTTTAATTGAAGTACATTACAGAAACAAAAACACAAAATGAAAAGCAACCAACTTTGCAAATTGGCAGCAGATTAGCAAGTGTTGGAAGCATACAGGCTAAAGTTACACAAGCTATTTACACAAGCTATTTACCATTTATTTACTTCAGAAGACAATATGGTCAATAAGGAACACACAAAAGACTTTAATCAGAGAAAAGAAGGCATCGACTCCTAAGTTTGAGGTATTCGATTGGAATATTGATTTACTAAATGAACCCAATAAATAAGAGGTAATTTGACAGGAAGAAAACATAAGTTATATTAATACCTTGATTAAAGAAATCAGCAACTCGAGCAACTTCTTCCATGACAAAATTCACTAATTAACTTTCAACATTTAGTTTTCTTCGTCTACATCACTACTCAGACAGAAACTAAAATCTTCAATAGTCACAAGTTCACCCATCTCCACTTTACATGTTAACACGTCGTATAACTAATGTACTAAATAAACATTAAGAAAGAATAATGCAACCACAACAGTCATTGTTTATGGAGTTAAGTAAGCTACTTGATTTTGCATATCTTCAGATCAGAAGGAAGCACTATATATGAAATATTATGTCCAATCAAGTTAACTACTGCAGAGAAGAATCGAAGCGACGACTTTAAGTAGTGATCCACGACGTTTCTTCAACAGAAATATATATGATGAATGAGGCTTCATTTGATTATGTCAACAGGAGTATCTTTTGTCATAGCAAGTAGTGATCTACTAGGAAAACAAATTTGGATAGAGTTGCTGGATTTGATGTTGCCCTGCAAACATACTCGAATTAAAACCACCTGTATCCATAATGTATATTCACAAAAATGATTAACAAAAACAGAACAGTTTGACTTGCTGAGTTAATATTCCATAATGTATATTCACCTCACTGGCAGAATGAGTGCGCCGAGCCTTTAGTCTAAGTGTTGGACTTTGAACGAACTCTTGTGTCACTGTTGTAGGAGTTGGGAGGGAAATTCCAACTATTTTTTAATCTCGATAGGTCACACAACCAATTCTTCTTGTCACTGTTGTAGGATGTAAGAAAAGTACACATTTTTCAATTACATTGCCTTGTAATATGTCCTTCAATTCCTAGTAAGACTTAGACTTTGTGAAGATCGATAGCTTCAAGCTCGAATCTAAGTCTCAAAGTGCAATAACATAATAAGATCGATAAGAATCAATGTATCAAGCTGCAAGTCCTGCAACAACCTATGCTTCTGTTTGCAACTTCCACATTATAGTATCCAAGTCCGTGTGAATTCTTAAGCTATCTGAAGGAACATTCTTTAGCAAGTACTTTAAAGCTGAGACAACTTGTTCCTGAACACAAACGGAAAGATTGATGTCAATCAGTTGGAGCGGTTATCATATCTGCAAGTAAATGTATAATTATTTGACATATTAGAGCAGACAATTTGGCTGGTGTGCAACGTTCATAAATAACACAAGAAGCATGATAAGGATCAATGTATGATCCAAGGTAGGAACAAAAAAATAGGCAATTCAGAGTAAAAGTGCAGGACAGAAGAAACCTGCACATGAGAATAATGAGCTTTATTGCTTTTATATGGTTTTATTTTGTTTTCTATTTCATCAAATCAAACTACATATAAAATAGGTAGATGAAAAACCACAAAACCAGCATATCTATATATCTGGCTCAGTAATATGAACAGACAAGGCATGATAGTCTAGTCGCTATGGTACTTTGAACTTTCATAACTATAAGGACTTGAATGCTTGATCTAATAGATACACAAACTGATCTGAAATCTTTATGGAGTAAAAAAAAAGTGGTAAAATCCTAAAAAAAAAAAATTATTATTATATATACAATCAAAATATAACATTAACCATTGGCTATATCACAAGAAGTTTTATTTTCAGACAACTGGAAATACAAGAACATGTCTGGCTTAACAAGGTATTTTCTGAGAAGCATTTTATACCATTCTGGCATTGATGCAATACTTGATATGTACTCTTAAACGATGCACTATATATATATATATGTATATATATACAAATTAATTAACTGTCAATCTCATTCCTAAGAACCACATAGTTGGTCAGCTGAAAAAATGCACATACTATCCAAACATAAGAAAACATAATCAAATTAAAGTATCGTACTGAATGTGTTTTTAAGAAGTAATTTGCATAAGGAAGTGTGGATCTTTAACAATATAATTCAGTAGGAATGTAGTCATGTATAAGTACAACAAATTACGATTAGATAAACCATAGCGCGCAACTGGCTTCAGGCATGTATGATTAAACTACATAAGACAGACCAAATATGTCTTATCTAGCATAAACTGATAAACCACATAAAAATTCATGAAACATAACCAATCACAAAGTCATACCTTGACTGTTGGATTCCGGTGTTGGTCAAGGGCAGCATCCAGTGCACAGACAATCCTCAAATGATAGAGAATTTGCATTGCCTGGACCAGATTTGTAGGCTGTTGCATAAAATTAAAAGCTGCCCAACAAACTCGAGGATGAGGATCTCTGAATGACTTTAAAATAATGGCAGTAACTCTGTCCAAACAATCTTTCCTCATTACCTGTAGTCACAAAATGCACCGAGACTTGAGAGATACTAAGGATTTAAGGACCACACCCCAAGTTATCAACAGAAATTTGTAAAACTAGATATGGCTCATGGTGTTAGGCGGTAACCTAGCTAGCGTTTCCATTAACCATTCCTAAACCCAACAATGTCAACCTGGATATGCAAAAAGTAACAACGTAGAAGGTACAGTGGAGATCTAGCTAGCTTCTTGGTGTATGTATTATCCTTTGTCTTTGCAAGTGATTTAACTGAACCATATCAAAAGGAAACAAGTTTTCATTGGTGTGTAACTCAGGAAAAGAAAGTAAAGTTTTGCTCAATCATAATGCTTAGAAAGTCGGAATAGAGTAGCATATCAGTTTCATATATTTCTATGTATGGATATATCTAAGTCTAAACTTGGATCAAGTACTAGTACCATTGCATCCGAGCACTCCTCTGCAATCACTGCTAGCAAAGAAATTCCTGCGTGGCGCTTCTTCCACTCAATAGCCTCCATGTGCCCTAAGAACAACTCAAAACATATAGGAAGTATTCTTTTTTCACCCAAGGCAGCTGAAAGTTTTTTCAGGAACAAAATTCCGGATTTGTATACATCCAAATTTCCATCATTCTCATCCCGCTCGCTTTCCATGTTGTCCCATGCATTGTCATCCTTTATAGACAGAAGCAGTTGCATTGAGGTTTTGAACAGCCTAACCATTGTTTCATGTGGCAGCTCCCTCATCATAGGAGCCAAATCTGTGGCTTCTGCCATTGCCAGCAAGAATTTGTCAACAAAGAGTTTCGTTTCATCCGTCACTTTTTTACACTCTAGCACATTAAGCATGTCGAGTACTAGATGGTTAAGGTATGGCTTCAAGATATGTGGCTCATCCATGACCAACATTATTAACTCATTGACAGCCCCACGAGCATATTCTTCTTTCAAGTGACTCAACAATTCAAAAAGTCCCACAATCATTGCTCTCAAAAGGTCATTAAACCAGTTGCGCCCCTTTGATCTTGTGAACAAACCTATCAAGCTAACAACAGCACCAAATGCAGTAACCTGAATTTCAGCATTGGGGGAACTCAACGCTTGTTTTATCGCCGAGTGTAAGGGTTCAAGGCTAGGAACTAGAGCTTCACAAACAACAGGACGGAACCCTTTTGGCAAATAAGCCAACACCCACAATGCAGATTGTTGTAACTTTTCATAATCCGAGTGAATAGAGTTCAACAAAAACTCCATGAGCTCTGGCCATTCACTGCCAGCCTTGGAGATCTCAGAGCCCATTTCAGACACAATGCCGCAAACTAGTCTCAAAGTGGGCATTGAAACTTCCTCTTGAAGACAAACAAGGATGTGGGATTTCATGTAATTTTGAGCAGTTAAAGACAACTTAGGCCAAAGATCACAAATTTTCACATAACGAAGTACAAGAGCAGACCTGAGCCTATTGTCAGAGAGACGGCTACATCTAATAACAAAAAAGAGCTTTATGAAGAGCAAATGAGGGAAGTGCTTTTTGCAGCAATGTAAAAAGGTATAAGCTTGAGACCTTTGGGGCTCTTGGGAGCCAAATACGTGAGAAAAGAGTGTCTCCAATGGCTCAACATCGTTGGAGCTCAGAATTCCGTAGGCTTGTGTTTGCAATTCCTCAGGAAACGCCGACTCCATCACTAATTCTTACGGATCAGTTTATGATCGATAGTGTACTTGTGGGTGAGATCAGAAAGAGTGAAACTTTAAGGGCTGACGGCCTTATGAGGGATCGTAGTTTGTGTAACAAACCAGCTTGATTGCCGTCTAGGCAAGGTTTATATATAGCATTTGCATTTCAGGCAATTCTTATAAGCAACAGAAAATTTGGGTCTCTCCATCTGACTGTGTAGGGTCTGTGGATTTTAGTCGTTTCAGATGTCAAAAGCAGGTAGGGAGGCTCGAATTAATGGTTGAAAGGGGAGGATCAAGATTTGGGAATGATTAGAGGTAGCTAGCTAGGTTAAGGATTCGATCCATATTTCTTATTCTTCATACAAAAAAAGAAAGAAAGAAAGAAAGAAAGAAAGAAAGATTGGGAGATACTAAGGACGCTATCACTACTAGTATACATAGTGAGCAAATGATCGACGTGGTACTAAGGACACCATTTTGTGTATATGGTTACAAAATAAGTAAAACCAAAACCATATTTGGAGAAGTATATATGTTCAAAGACATGTTAAAGAACTCAACCATCAGTTTCAAAATTAAGCAAGTCGATCACACATGTTGAGCGAATAGATTCTACCATATATATATATATATATTTCAAAAATTCGTGACTAATGGATAAAGCACATCCTACGTAAGAGCAACTCCAACAGATTCCCTATAATAGGGATTTTACTTAAATTTGAGGATTTTGGGCTCTAAATCTCCTCCAACAGATTCTCCATCTCATTCCCTAAAATGGAGATTTGGATGAGAGAGAATATATGCATCCCTATATTTGTAGAGAGATAAAGAAAAATTTGCAGAATGAAAAATTAATGATCAAATCAATTTGACACAGAAAACTAAAAAGTAATCATTAATTATAGAATTTTATATAGATTTTTATTTAAAATAAATAAATTTATTATTATAGAATAACTTAAAAGTAATCATTAATTACAATTTACAATAAATGTATTAGATATAGAGTATTTATTGCATGTTTGAAAATAAATAAATAAAAGAATATTATATTGTTGAAATAAATATGAATGTAGTTGTAATAAATGTGAAAATCTCTAAAATGGGGAAGCTCTTGGAGTTGGAGCATAATTTTTTTAGAGATTCTGACTGTTGACAGTAGCCGCAGAGGGGCTACAGCAAGCCCACAGACCCGCGGCAAGGGCGCCAGGGCCCGGCCCAGGACCCAGGATCGGATCACCAGCACCAGGCCTCGGGGCCCAGCGGTCTATCCTGCCTCCAGGGGCCCTGGGACCGGGGACGTCTACCTGCCAAGGTGGGTACCAGAATGTCCAAACAGAAGGGAACTAGTCCCACATCGAAGAATGAGGCCAGCCCTCACCCCCAACCATCTATATATGGGCATCAACCACCACCATAAATAGGTAACTTGTCTCTCTCCCGGCTTACATACGTGCCTTGGTTATATATATTCCAACTATACTAACTTAGGCATCGGAGAGGAGAAGACCGGCCCGCCCGGTATTCCCCTTAGTGAGCAGGATTGCAGGAGATCAAGTTGGATTCATCTGTATCTACCAGGCCCCCGGGTTTAGGCAGAAACAATTGGCGCTAGAAGGAGGGTGAACGTCTGTGGGAAAGTTGAACAAGAAGCCGTGCAAGCAACACCGCTGGCTGGGATGGTAGGAAAAAGTCAAGAGGGAGGAACCACCGAGGAGAGGCGTGTTGCAACTGAGCAAACCCTCGCCTCGAGGCGTGTTGCAACTGAGCAAACGCTTGCCTCCACCCCTATCATCACGCGGGAGCCGCGTGGTGATCAGGGCAGCAGTTTGGGAAGGAGCCGTGGAGGACCCTCCGGTAATCCGGAGCCCCGCCACGAAAGCTCGCACGGGAAAGACCCGATAGAGGATGAAGGCAGTCCGGTGCTTCGTGGCCTATCCCTGACGTTCTCAGATGATCCGAGTGATCAGTCTGAGAGCCGGGACCGAGACCCCACGTACAGTCCCGACCATGACAGCATGGCGGGAGAGGTACGGGCAATGGCAGCAGAAGTTAGTCGTCTCAGAGAGGAGAACGACCGGGACCGAGCCAAGTCCCAGGCCCGCTACGAAGAGATGGAGGCAGTGAACGCCGCCCTGGTAGCCGCCCTTGAGAGGGGTCAGCAGCGCAGTGCCGCCATGGCCGAGGCGCAAGCAGCACCCCCGCCAGTCCAACCCCGGCAGCCAGAGGCAGGGCAATCTTCGGGCACCCGACCCGGAGAGCCTGTGCAAGAGAAGTCGCAAGCCGACGAAGACCTGCCGAAGGGCACGCCAGCCTCCCGCCCGCCGCACGCTTCGTTTGTGGATGAAGTTGATACTCCAACAGCCCGGGCGTTGCAGCTGCTAGCCACCACCGTGTCACAATTAGATTTGTTGGTGGTGGGTTATAGAGTCGATGGATTGGGACTTGGCTCGTCCATATCCCGGGCCCTGGGCTCCGCATGCAGCGTAACCCGCCCGTCCTCCTCCAGCGAGGACCGGGCGACGGTCGCGCCCTTCTCCGTAAGCTGCCTCAGGAGGTCTTCCCCGTCCATTGAGAGGGTGTTTTCGGGCTTGATCACCGCCCGGGTTGACGCACCTGCAGGACAAGCAAAAAGTTAGAAATTATTGAGCACAACTAGCACAAGTGCCACCGCTAGGGTTTGCTAACACACCGGGATCCTGCCCAAGCCCACAGTATTCCAGCACTTCTCGCCGGATGAAATTATACGAACTTCGTTCCAGGTGGTCCCAGCAGCCACGAATAATCGAGATCCTCTCCTGCTCCACCTCGGAGAGCTGGAAAGACTGGTCGCGTAGGGGCTGGAAGGCGCCAGGCACCCGGTACTTCCTCCTCTTCACCTGCCAGGCCCCGCCGGCCATCACCACCTTCTTTTTCCAGCTGTTGTCTACCCATGAAGGCATGATGGTGATAACCGCTTGATTTCTGCGGGAGTTGAAGGATAAGCAGCCTTTGGACCCCGCCTTCCTCGAGTAGTACAACCTATACAGCGCCCGAAATTCATTGATCGTAGGCATACTCATTCCGGACAAGTCATATAGGCAGCCTAGACTTAGTAGCCGCCTCCATTGGAGACTGGGCAGCTGCGCGGGCGACGCTGGCAAGGCACTCAGTATGTACTGTACAAAGTCAGGCAGCGGTAGCGACATCCCGTGCCGGAACTGGTCCGGATGCACGGCAACCCAACCCTCCTCCGGGTTACAGGCTGACTCTCCAGGGTTCAGGGGACGCAGAAAGATATCGTCCGGGATACCCCACGTTTCCCGGAACGCGGCAATCTCCGCAGGAGTCATGCTCTCCTCCGGTTCGTCACACACCACGGCAGTCCTTCCCCTGCCAAGCGTGTAGCTTCCAGCGGGCGCACCGGCCATGCGTACCCCGTGCGGTATCTCAGCTCCCGAGGAATCTGACCCGGAATCTGATGACGTGGACGAGGTACCGCTCCCGGAGCGGTCCGCGGCTTCATGCTCCGGGGCTTCAGAATCAAGCCAGTCCTGCATCCTCTCCACATCATCCACCACAGGATCTCTTGTGGCAGATTCAGAAGCCCCCTCCGAGCTCGAAGTGTACATCTTAAATCTAGGGCAGAAAGCAAAACCCTAGCGCTCGTCAGCAACAGACTACAACACCACCTTCAACGGCCTCTCCCCAAAAGTTTCCCGCTGAGCAACCCAGTCAGCGACACAGATCCCTCCCCCCCCGCCGCAAAACAACAAATCAAAAAGCAAGAAACACCGGGGCAAAGAACACAACTTACCGATTAGTATGCTCAGCCGAGGACAATCCGCCCTGCGAAAGCAACGAGCAATGGTAAAAGGAGGCTTGGGAGCGCTTCAAACAACGGATCTCTTGGGGCAAGGAACTTAGGGTTTTTTTTTTCGCCGGACCACCTCCCTTTTCTCTCAGTCTCTCTTAAAAGTGCAAGAGGCAAAAGTGGAAAGAAGAGCAGAAGAGACCTATTTATAGAGGGGACCGGTGCCCTAGGCATTTTGTAATCCCTCCAAAAGACGCAATCAGAACAACTCAAACGCCTGCGAATCCAGGCCCTCCATCACAAACCGTTCCCTGATGGCACGTGTCCCAGCATTGGTAAACTGCCCACGCCATCACAGCTGACGGGACTGATGGACTTCCTCCTTAAATGCATGTCAGCCACCTGTCCCACACGCTGGCGACAGGAAGGTAGGAGCAGGAACCAAGGAGTCAGGCTCCCCTACGCTTCCCCAGATTCCACGGTTGCACACCGTCATCATTGCAATTCAACCGCTTGAAGACCTCTCACCGGTTATGCTTATCCAACCGCTTCGAGAGCATCTATCCGGGTTTGAGCAGGACCTCGTTTCGATATGGCATGTCGCCCGTGCGAGTCCCGCCCGGCACCATGGCAGTTCGCGGTTATGATCTTCCAACCGGCTGCATGGCTTCTACGCTGCAAAGCTTGAAGACCTCTCACCGGTTATGCTTATCCAACCGCTTCGAGAGCATCTATCCGGGTTTGAGCAGGACCTCGTTTCGATATGGCATGTCGCCCGTGCGAGTCCCGCCCGGCACCATGGCAGTTCGCGGTTATGATCATTCAACCGGCCTCATGGCATCTTCCCCACATTGCACCAACGACCTCGTTTCGATTTGGCAGGACGCCCGATCGAGGTCCGGTCTGCAAGTTCATCCGGGACTCGTTTCGATTTGGCAGAACGCCCGTCGAGCCCCCATGAACTCCACCTCGCACCGATATGGCAGAACGCCCGGGCGAGGTCCACCCAATCGGTTCCGTCATGTCCAACCAGCTCGAAAGTACTTTCCGGAAACATGATCGTCCGGACCCATGGCTTTTTTCACAGGGGGACTCGTTTCGATAGGCATGTCGCCCATCGAGTCCGCCCGCCTCCATGGCAAACGCATGGGCTTTATAACCGGGCGAGTTTACATCTAACACATGTACTCTTGTCCAGCAGGATAAAAACCCTGCGTCGCATTGAACTGCGATACT
This sequence comes from Potentilla sterilis, assembly GCA_963682095.1. Lineage (NCBI taxonomy): Eukaryota > Viridiplantae > Streptophyta > Magnoliopsida > Rosales > Rosaceae > Potentilla > Potentilla sterilis. The sequence continues at coordinate 34,562,035 of OY821767.1, read as the reverse complement.
GTCCAGCAGGATAAAAACCCTGCATCGCACTGAACTGCGATACCTTTGGGAACATATGGGGGAGACTCGTTATCTCTACACCATCCCACTGGGCAGATTGTATCTCTAACACAGAACAAATCTCCCCGCAGGCTAACAAACCTGCACATTTACCTCATCGCTTATCCAACACAAGCTGAGAAGAACTAGCAAACGTTTGCACCGCTCCGTTCTGATTTGGCAGAACACCCGGTTCTGGCCCAGTTTGCACCGCTCCGTTCTGATTTGGCAGAACGCCCGGTTCTGGCCCAGTTGGCACCGCTCCGTTCTGATTTGGCAGAACGCCCGGTTCTGGCCCAGTTGGCACCGCTCCGTTCTGATTTGGCAGAACGCCCGGTTCTGGCCCAGTTTGCACCGCTCCGTTCTGATTTGGCAGAACGCCCGGTTCTGGCCCAGTTGGCACCGCTCCGTTCTGATTTGGCAGAACGCCCGGTTCTGGCCCAGTTTGCACCGCTCCGTTCTGATTTGGCAGAACACCCGGTTCTGGCCCAGTTTGCACCGCTCCACTCTGATTTGGCAGGATGCCCAGCTCGGGATCAGTGAGCTCCACCTTATTCCGAAGGGCAGCAGGCCTCAGTCAGAATTCCGTGCATTAATCCCTTGCATGGCGGATTTCAACGCCTCATTATCATTCCATGCACCATCTCTTGCATGGCGGATTTCAACGCCTCATCATCATTCCATGCACCATCTCTTGCATGGCGGATTTCAACGCCTCATCATCATTCCATACACCATCTATCGCATGGCATCATCTCATGCACTCTTCGGGTTTTCACCCCGCTCCATGCTCAATCCCGTTTTACATTACCAAGCATGCTTATAAATTATTTCTTGCCATCGGTAACAGGTACTCACCTCGGTCACGCCCAATCTTTAACGCGGACTTGGGGGACTGGGGGCCAGTAGGTTGGTAACCCCGCGGGTCTGCGGGACAAGAGCAAGACAGATAAGTCCCCATTCAAGATTGCACTTGACCGGGAACTTGGGGGACTTGTTGACAGTAGCCGCAGAGGGGCTACAGCAAGCCCACAGACCCGCGGCAAGGGCGCCAGGGCCCGGCCCAGGACCCAGGATCGGATCACCAGCACCAGGCCTCGGGGCCCAGCGGTCTATCCTGCCTCCAGGGGCCCTGGGACCGGGGACGCCTACCTGCCAAGGTGGGTACCAGAATGTCCAAACAGAAGGGAACTAGTCCCACATCGAAGAATGAGGCCAGCCCTCACCCCCAACCATCTATATATGGGCATCAACCACCACCATAAATAGGTAACTTGTCTCTCTCCCGGCTTACATACGTGCCTTGGTTATATATATTCCAACTATACTAACTTAGGCATCGGAGAGGAGAAGACCGGCCCGCCCGGTATTCCCCTTAGTGAGCAGGATTGCAGGAGATCAAGTTGGATTCATCTGTATCTACCAGGCCCCCGGGTTTAGGCAGAAACACTGACTTTTGCTTGTTGGAGATGCCCTAATATTTTACAAAAAAGATTTAGGGTTTATTGACAACATGTTGTGTAAAATTGGCGCCTAAACTTCTTTCTTCTCCATTGGCGCGAAAACTTTCACCTTTATTGAAAACAACAACAACAACAAAAATGGACAAGATGTATAGTTTCCAAATCCAAGTTGCAATACCGACCAGAAATGAGCTCCAAGAAAAGTCCGGTTGGGTTTAGGGTTTTGGGGCAGCGCTCACTTCCTTCATCATTTTCTTGTCGCCATGAAACCCCGTAAGGCTAATTAGTCCCTTATATCCAAATTATCTCTCTTTTTCTTTTTCCCTACTTTAATTCAATCCAAGATGTAATCTTTTTCGCAATTTTGAATTAGTGTCAAGGTTGCAGAAGATGGGTCGTTTTCGGAGATTTCAGAACAGAGGCCGAAGCACAATTCTGAAACACCCAAGACAGTAAAGGTACACCAACCTCTTAAGAAGGGACATTGGATAATGTGCGTAATCAATTATGTTTGGGTAAAAAGTGTTACTTTAACAATGGCCAAGTGTTCAATGGAATCTGGGTACTACTTTTATAGTTGGTTGGGGAAAGTGTTTGATCAGTTGTCTCCTGACAAGATGTTGCAGAGGGAGACTCAGTGTGGGTTTGCTTTGAGTCTGTGTGATTATGTTATTAGAATACTGACCTAAATTGCGTTGCGTCATTGGTACAGTTTCTGGTGCAATTTATTAATTTCTAGCAACTGTTATTCAGAAGGAGTTGATTACTTATTCCCTTAAAATCTAAGTCCTCCTACTGATGGAGAGTAGTAGCATCCCCTAATTCCTCAGGTGATCGTATCAAATTTTATGGGGTTGGGAATGTGCAAGAAAAAATGCTGGCATAATTTGTGACACACGAGATCCTAGTTCTATGGTGGTTGATGGAGTGACAAAGTGCAATGTGACACATCTGCTGATTGTGAGGGATCAGCTAGACCAATTCAAAAGGTTTTCAGAATGTAGTGGTGAAGACAGACTCAGAGTTTTCGTATGAAGCTGGTTTAAAAGGCTAGTGTCACTTATGGGGAAATCTACCCTCTTATCTAGGATCATGCTCTTTGGCAAAATGTTCAGCAGTTTAGATTGAATTTTATGAAAGAAAGCTAACAATGTGATTTATTGGCTTGCTTTTGCGAGCTAAATGAGGATGGAATGTGAAACTTGGGTTCAGCACCCTCCATTCTCATTAGTTAGCATTTCAAGAAATGATATTCCTGCTCTTCAGGAAATTCTTATAAGAATGGGGAATGATCACTTATGCTATCGATTCTGGTTGTTTGCTTGTTTGTTTATTTTACTGGTGTGTTCTTTTGGCTGTACTGCCGGTTTCTGTTGTTTTGAATGAACCTTTCATTTGTTTGAAAGCAATTTGATTGAACATGATGAGTATGTACAAAGACCTTTTGCTATTTTAAACTTTCGTTTTTAATGAAATTATTTTATTTCTCAGGTGAAGTCACGGCCATTCTCGTCATTATTGGATCTGAAAGATCGAAGTGGGTACACTGATGAGCAAATTGAGGCCAAGATACGAGGGAAAGCAGAGAAGACTTCGGTAGCATTGGCATTTGAAAAATTTAGGCATACTGACATAGGAAAAGGGCTGTCTATGGTTTCACAAAGTGCTGGTGATGTAGAGTGTTCTGACCAAGATGATTTACTAGAATCAAGAAAAAGGAAAAACCCTCGTGAAGGTTTGCCATCCTATCCCAAGTACTTGGTGCAATGTAGTCTTAGAATAAAATAGGCCTTCTGTTGCTGATTCCTCTAGTTGCTTTTGCAGAAAGACGAAAATTAAATATAACTGCTTTATTTTGCAAGACTTGGAGAAAGATTATTATAGCAAACCAAATCTAGAAATTAAAAGATAGCTATCAGGATAGGGGTGTCGTGATCAGAATGTTTTGTTTCTGAAACTCAAGAATCACACTTCAGTTTCTTTTGCAATTTGCATGTTCCTTGACTAAAATGAAGAATCTTAAAATATTTTATTGGCCCTGTCTCCAGTGTTGTCAATAATCAAATTTACTTGTTTATTTCTACAAGGAAGATTATCAGTTTTTCATGCCTTTAGTTGGTTTTATGCCTTTGAGCACCCTAACAAGCAAAGATAATATACAATTGTGCAAAGTGATTGTCTGTCATACTGCTTATCAATTCTACAGCAAGTGCAAATATGGAATACAAAGGAATATCAATTTGTTGGACAAATGTAGATACATTGTGTCAAGTGCAGTCTTTAGATGAGGGTGAACCAAAGTGTTAAATACCTTTCTTTGGTGAGGGAGGCATATTTCTAATTCTGTTAGCTGTATATTTGAACATATCCACCCAAAACGGTGCAAACTATATGTCGGTTAGAAACATGTCCGACTCTAGTTAAGATATCTTCATAGGTTTGAGTAGAACTAAATTATACACATGGTATAGTTTCTTCATGTTGGTATAAGACTGAGAGTGCATCTATCAGTATTGTGCTTTTATAGATTCTTATGAATGCAGTGTCATAAGTTTGCTCAGAAAACTAGGAAGTTCTAGGTTAATGAGAGAACACAGAAGTTTATTACAATTGCTTCTGCTAACTATGCTCTTAGCAGAAACTAGCACTTGGATATTGTGAACAACTAGACTGCACTGGAGTGCATGCAACATTGTCATATTTTGGTTATTCTAATGAATATACGGTGATAACAATATCAGATGGTATCGCTAGACACTTTTAGACTTATGAGAGAAGGGAGAGTAGTGTGTTAGAATCTAGATACAGTAGAAACACAAAAACATGGACAAATGAGTAGAAGCATCATCTTTTGGCTGTGGGTTCTATACTTCTACTTGGTGTGTGCACCACAACATGTATCACGTTTAATTTATTTGCTTTCTAGGACTTCGATATTATGAGCTTCCTGTGTAAGCTCAACTCAAGCCACCTATATTTCTCTTACAGCTTTATCACTTTATCTTTTTTTCTCAGTTACTTGTGTCTTTGGTTTATAAATCTGATCTCTCTTACCCTGCTGCTCTTCCAAATGCAACTATTTAGATGGGAATGACAAACACACTGCAAGAAAGTATTTTTCAGTTTTTGGAGGTGACACAAAACCCAAGCTGAAAAAGGGAAGGGCTGAGAGTATCATAAGCCAGGTGAAACCAGGACATGTTTATGATCATTGTAAGTTGCTGTTTTCTTTAGTCGTAACTGGAGTCGACATCTCTTTTTCTTCATCACAATTTTCTTCCTGTTTTGTGCCCATTAAATTTATAACTGTTTCTCATTTTGATGTTATCTGCTAGCAGATGAAAATGGTTGTGGCTGGTGGGACTGCAGTATGGAGGGTATTGACAATGAAGAAGTAGGGGTCAATGAGGTTTGGGAAGGAGTGGGTTCAACCACATTGGGGGGAATAGAGTGGCATTGAATCATTGACAATTTGTTCTTTACTGGATTATTTGCATTATGATTCTTAAGAGTAAAAGATGTAGATATATGTCTGTTTAGATGTCATGTGTATTTTAAAACTCACGTTAAACTGTAATTGCAATGCTTATCCTTATTCCGATTTTGCTGAATTCAGCAACTTTCTGGCTCGTCCAATTCTGGTTCCAGCGGTAGGATAACTATTCCAGACCCATTTGTGAATTCAGCAGATTATACATGGGTTACTGTTGAAGACTTGAAGAATTGTATTTCAATCATTGTGATATCTGGAATGGGAGTAACAAAATCCAGACCCAAACCTAGCTTGACTAGGGTTTTGGCTGAGCAGAATGTCTAGAAACGCAGCCTTTATATATATAGGGACGTAGAAGCCTTCCTAATTGCTCTTCTCTTTGCTTTTAATTCCCAATTCCAACCCTTCCACAGAGAAAGAAACCCTATCACATGCAGCAAAAGACAAATCAGGGAGAAAAGAGATGTATCTGCGGGGATTAGCAGCAGCAGCAGCGGCGAGGTTAAGAGGAGGTGGAATTGGATTAGGTGCATTAAGGGGTGAGCAGAATAAGAAGAAGGAGATCACAAGGCAAATTAGCAGTAGCATTTTAGATCATGGATGCCTGAGTAGAAGGTATTCTACCACGTCCATGCAGACGACTAAAGAGCAGGCTAAGTCCCTACTCCCGACTTGGACCTGTTTGACTAAAGCCTTTGTCATCTAAACAGGCCAGAACTGTATTTTTTTCTTCCTATTTTATTGATATGCTTTGCTTCACTTAATTTCATCAGGACTGGAATCGATCTATTTGTTTATTTTCTATCAAATGAACAATGATTGATATTTGTGCCAAAAGCAATGTTATACATAAGTAAACTCCAATATATACACCAAATATTGAATTTAAGCAGCATGTCATTTCTATCAAGTTTCCTAGCTCGCTAAGTATTACATGACGAGAGAAAACACAAAAAAGTTTACTACAAAGCC